>OZ023205.1:49851742-50380980 GCA_963995525.1 Escarpia spicata | reverse complement strand
ATTTTCAAAGTATTAGGTCTGATTCTAAAGTATTTCTTTATGTATTTTGATCTTTCTTCTACCAGTGATGGACATATAAGTACATCATGATATTCATCACCTTGGTGTCCATTGTTGCATAAATTACAGAGCCTCTGAGCATTTTCATGGAGATACTGATCAACAGAAATAGGTAGTTTTTGATTTTCACAGCGAAATTTACATAACTTGATTCTGTCAGATGGGCTCAAGTAGATTACATACTTCTCGAGCCCTACTTCATTTTAAATATTCTGCAATTTGAAAACAGCCTATTTACATGAATTCTGTGCCATGTTTGTCTGTTTATGTCTTTCTTTTTACGTTATAGGGTATGCTTCAATACATTTGTATTTACATTTCCATGATCATGCCACATGTTACATAGTAAACATCCATCAATTACACTCCTGTTTTATCAATCCATTTTGATTTA
Organism: Escarpia spicata; assembly: GCA_963995525.1. NCBI lineage: Eukaryota > Metazoa > Annelida > Polychaeta > Sabellida > Siboglinidae > Escarpia > Escarpia spicata. Next base: position 50,380,526 of record OZ023205.1, on the reverse strand, counting down.
GTAGTACCTCTGTCGTGTAGTTTTTTTATCAGCCTAAACATAATACTATATATCTTGCTTTGTTTGCCTTCAATTAAGTGTACCCAAATGTTTATCATTCTCTTTTCTATAATTGTTGTCGCACTTTGTCGGCCATCATCTCTATATACCATACGATTTGCGATGTTCCTGTTAAGTTTTAGTAGACTTTTCAAGAACTTTCTATGGTATCTCTCAATCTACTCTACTTTTGAAAACCCTATGAGAGAGAGAGAGATAGACAGAGACAGAGACAGAGACAGAGACAGAGACAGAGACAGAGACAGAGACAGAGACAGAGACAGAGACAGAGACAGAGACAGAGACAGAGACAGAGACAGAGACAGAGACAGAGACAGAGACAGAGACAGAGACAGAGACAGAGACAGAGACAGAGACAGAGACAGAGACAGAGACAGAGACAGAGACCAGAGACAGAGACAGAGACAGAGACAGAGACAGAGACAGAGACAGAGACAGAGACAGAGACAGAGACAGAGACAGAGACAGAGACAGAGACAGAGACAGAGACAGAGACAGAGACAGAGACAGAGACAGAGACAGAGACAGAGACAGAGAGAGAGAGAGAGAGAGAGAGAGAGAGAGAGAGAGAGAGAGAGAGAGAGAGAGAGAGAGAGAGAGAGAGAGAGAGAGAGAGAGAGAGAGAGAGAGAGAGAGAGAGAGAGAGAGGAGAGAGAGAGAGAGAGAGAGAGAGAGAGAGAGAGAGAGAGAGAGAGAGAGAGAGAGAGAGAGAGAGAGAGAGAGAGAGAGAGAGAGAGAGAGAGAGAGAGAGAGAGAGAGAGAGAGAGAGAGAGAGAGAGAGAGAGAGAGAGAGAGAGAGAGAGAGAGAGAGAGAGAGAGAGAGAGAGAGAGAGAGAGAGAGAGAGAGAGAGAGAGAGAGAGAGAGAGAGAGAGAGAGAGAGAGAGAGAGAGAGAGAGAGAGAGAGAGAGAGAGAGAGAGAGAGAGAGAGAGAGAGAGAGAGAGAGAGAGAGAGAGAGAGAGAGAGAGAGAGAGAGAGAGAGAGAGAGAGAGAGAGAGAGAGAGAGAGAGAGAGAGAGAGAGAGAGAGAGAGAAAGTAGCAGAGGCAGAGGCAGAGGCAGAGGTAGGGGCAGAGGCAGGGGCAGAGGCAGGGGCAGAGGCAGGGGCAGGGGCAGCGGGCAGAGGCAGAGGCAGAGGCAGAGGCAGAGGCAGAGGCAGAGGCAGAGGCAGAGGCAGAGGCAGAGGCAGAGGCAGAGGCAGAGGCAGAGGCAGAGGCAGAGCAGAGGCAAATAAAAGAAGGCAAACATACAGGTGTGCAGACAGGCTGGCTGGCATGTAGGCAGACAGGAGAGAAACACGAGATACAGAGAGGCAGAGACTGAGGCAGAATTTGGCAGATAAACATACAGCCTGCAGGGTGGCGGACAGACAGACAGACAGACATACAGACATACAACCAGGTAGATGGGCAGACTGGAGAGAAAAGAGAGACAGACAGGGGCAAAGACTGAGACAGTGATAGGCACATAAACATACAGCCAGCAGACAAGCAGCAGACAGACCTATATACATCCAGGTAGATAGGCAGTCAGGAGAGAAGAAATTCAGAGACGTAGAGACACAGTCAAGGGCAAAGACTGAGGCAGAGGTAGGCAGATAAACATACAACCAGCAGACAAGCAGCAGATATACATACATACAGACAGACAGACAGGCAGGCAGGCAGGCAGGCAGGCAGGCAGGCAGGCAGGCAGGCAGGCAGGCAGGCAGGCAGGCAGGCAAACAGACAAACAGACAAGACAGGCAGACAAACAAAACGACATAGAGGCAAACAGTAAGAGAAAAATACAGGTAGAGAAGGAGGCAGGCCGGCAAACATACAGACATGCGTACTGACGTAATGCCTAACCGACTTATAGACTGACATTCTAACAGACAAACACAGAGAATGGAGGAGGGAGAGAGATTCGGGTAGAGAGGGAGGGTTGGAGAAGGGTAGACGGGGAGAAAAAAATATATGAATTATAGAGACAGATGTAGGAGCAGGGAGACAGAGAGACAGCGTGCTAGTTGCGACTACAACATCGCAACAGTGTAGTCAAGCAACCAAAGCTACATCACTAAGTTGTGTCGGCTGTTCTAATATTAGACGTGGTAAACTACATGTAATAATCAGTCACCCTATAGATACTTGTCTAAACTTGTACAGACAAGAGTCGGATAAACTTGTTTTACCTAAGTACTTCTTTTGACTAGTAACTATCACATTATCTAAAGTCAAACGTATGCACACAACATACCTATATATCACAATAATTAGTTCAAATGCTTGAAAGATATGTAAGTCGTTTGTAAACACAATTTAACATTATGCGATAGAACGGTGCTACACTCGTTATACTATAGCTGGCATGCCCGAACTGACGGGTAATAAGGCAACAAGTTATTCATTATTGTAATAGTATCACTATTATGTATAACATATAAACATGAAAACATAACTCACCAGGCCGTGTATATTGATACTCGTAATACGGAGCCGAGAGAACTGTACGTATATCTTTGTGGACACGTCCATGATCCCTAGCAAACTGCGACTGGGTGTGGCTCAAGCTACCCTAAACCCGTCTGGCGACTTACATAACAATAGCCTATGCAACCGCTTGCACGAAACAATTCCGCCAGAGTTACATAATATATTATACTTGTAGTGTTTGAGATTCTTTGTGGGTCGTACATGTCAACCGGCGTAAAACACGAACGGATTACATGCCCACGAACATTATTGTTTGTAAGTTTACAACTTCATATTTACTCCTTTCCAAATATGTTTTTTTCCGCTTTATTATGCTCTTACATACAATTACAAAGACATTAATGAGCGCGCATACAATTACGCGTTATGCAACGAGGCCATCAAATATTGTGTTTCCTGTCCTGTAAACTGTTGAGGAGGAAAGCACAGTTACTTAATAAAATATCAAAGTTTATTGATGCTTGATGCATTATAATATTGTGATATTTTGTATATATTCATAACATCGCGTGTGTGTGTGTAAACGAACTTGCCCAAGTTTCGACACCTCCGCACAGAATTCGAACCCGCGTTCTCTCAGTCGAGGGTTCGGAGCTCTTATCGCTGCGCTACTGTGCTCCATTAATGTCATCTTCTTTATTTCGTCTTCTGTAGTTGTTTGGTCCATTCCCATAGTGTCGTATTGGGCATCTTGTCTTACTTCTTAAGATGTAGGGTTCTGCGCAGGTATTTGTTGATGAAAGTCTTTTTTAGTTTGTTTTTATGTGTAATTCACCGTGTCTCCGAGCCATAAAGTAATACTGACTTGAGATTTGAGTTACATATTCTCAGTTTGGTGTTAAGCTTGATTTGTTTTGCCTTCCAGATGTTTCTCAAAATGACCCGTGCGTGCGTGCGTGGTGCGTGGTGCGTGGTGCGTGGTGCGTGGTGCGTGGTGCGTGGTGCGTGGTGCGTGGTGCGTGGTGCGTGGTGCGTGGTGCGTGGTGCGTGGAGCGTGGTGCGTGGTGCGTGGTGCGTGGTGCGTGGTGCGTGGTGCGGTGCGTGGCGTGTGGCGTGTGGCGTGTGGCGTGTGGCGTGTGGCGTGTGGCGCTGGTGCGTGGTGCATGGTGCGTGGTGCGTGGTGCGTGGTGCGTGGTGCGTGGTGCGTGGTGCGTGGTGCGTGGTGCGTGGTGCGTGGTGCGTGGTGCGTGGTGCGTGGTGCGTGGTGCGTGGTGCGTGGTGCGTGGTGTATGCGGGTTTGTGTGTATGTATTTGGTATGTGTGTTTGTGTGTGTGTGTGTGTGTGTGTGTGTGTGTGTGTGTGTGTGTGTGTGTGTGTATGTGTGTGTGCGTGCGTGCGTGCGTGCGTACGTGCGTGCCTACGTGCATGCGTGCGTGTGAGACAAGTAGGCATATGGTGTCTTTCGAATGTATGTCGTTTTAGCTAACGTTGTGTTTTTAGTTAAGTATCTGTAGGCGTTATTGCTAGTACAATATATTTTGCCGACGAGATGCGTCATTGTTCTGGGGACAAAGGTTTTATTTATTTCTTAGAGATGCCCGTATTATAATTGAGAAAAAAAAACCTGCCCACAATATCTTCCTAAGCGCATGCAACTATATTTGAGATAACGTATACATGAGTGTGCATGTGTATGGGTACTCTGTATTGTAAACATTTCCTCATAGACGATTTGCATAGCAGACACCAAAAGTATGGATTCACGTTTTAAAACAACGTCAACATACCTGTAAGTAATGTATAGACTGTATTTAATAATTATTTAATTTATGCTGCTTTTTGTAAAGCGTCAAGTGCATTCGGGCGATATATAAATTCCGATATTATATATATTTATATTATTAAATGACTGGTTGATTGCCTACGGTGTCTTTTCGTCATTTGATGCACCTTTTCGTAACAAAAAAACTCTGGAAGCCAAAGAAGTGTCGCATTGTTTGTTTCACACAGTTGTGCAGTCAAAGGATGTCAGTTAATAAACAACGAACATACGGTAATTTTCAATACCTATAGCTTACAGTCATAATCACACTCGCTAGATGCATTGCAGTAGGATATTTGCGTGGGACATGAATTGAATTAAGCTGTTGCGAGACACGTGGGACGCGGTGTCGGCACTCAGAGTATCGCACTCTCAATCGAATCGTTTTGATGCCGTTTCGAACCTTGTGCAAGTTCGTTCACTCCACGTTGTCCCAGTTCACTCAGTTGTATGAGTGAGTACAACGCTATATATAGACACTGGAAGGTATTTGTGAACGAATAGTATTCTCGCACCAATTGCAGTGTATCCGACGGCGTCCCAGATAAGCCGAGATGGTCTTCAATTGAACATTTTTGTCAGGGGGTGAATTGTAAAGCGCTTTGAGCAGACCTAAGGACTGCATGCCATGTTATAAAAGAACATATATTTTACAAAAAGTACAGTGAATGTTGTTTTTGGACATAAAATAAAGCGAACGCTGTGGTATGCTGTGTCAAACAGATTGCAATGTGCGCTTGGCTTGTTTGATCAGACGAGGGTACAGTTCCGTCGGCAAATGCATGCGACAGATCGAACTCCTTGGAGGTCGTCCTGAGTATCGCGGAGTCGCATGGCAATTCAATAAGCTAGCTCATTGAATATATAGCTAACGACGAGTCGTCGATATCTTAATGGAAGATATGAACAATTACCTTTCTGTTGCGAGCTCTGAATAGTAGGCCTATACATATGTGTCCGGATTTTCAGGGTTTATTCTGGGATACTGATACGTGTCCGTTGTTGGCGTTCGGCAATAGCATCGTGATATCGAAAGAGGAGACGAATTATAAAATGTCATTTATGTTTTCTCTCCTATATTTGCTGATTGTGTGGGTGCTAGTAATAATAATAATAATAATAATATTTATAAAGCGCAATATCCATAATATGCTTAAACCGCTGTACAATAAAATTCAATCAAGCGATTCAATGTATATTAATAAAACCTGCAAAAAAAGAAACATAAGAACAAATGTAGAACAGAATGTCCACAAGTGAAATGAAATGTTAAAAATGTTAGCAGAATTGAGCTTTGAACATGTGCGTCTTTGGTGTCTTTCTGAACGCCGACAGAGTTCTGCTGCACTTGACAGCAATGGACATTCCATAGTCGAGGTCCAATCACACGAAAGGACCTGTCTCCTAACCTGACCGGGTTCGTTCGTGGAACTTTAAGCAAAAGTTGTTCAGATGAATGTGTGCGTCCGGGACAGTGCCTGGTTAACAGGTTGGCAAGATACAGCGGCGCCGTCCCGTTCAGACATTTGAACATATAAAGGTGTATTTTAAAGTCGATTCGGCATTTGATTGGCAGCCAGTGTAATTCTTTTAGAACCGGAGTTATGTGAGCACGGCGAGGTGTGAACCTGATGATTCTGGCTGCCATGTTTTGGATTCGCTGGAGTTTGTGAATGTGGCAATGTTGTTGTTTGTCTATATTTATGGGATGGCTCCTGTGCTGGCGATATTATGTATCTTAATGGGAGTCTCCCGACCTTACATATTACTTACGTTATGCATTGTATAAGTATCGTATTTATACGTCAAATAATTTGATTCTGAGTTCTGAGGTCACGTGGTAGGCCAGTAGCCAGTAGCCAGTAGCGCGTTCCCGTGTCCAATCTAGATATGACGAAAGCTTGCACAAGTGATTTAGTCGCACCTGTTGTGAAGTATCGCCTGATACGACTGATGTTGTGGAGGTGCATATACGCTGTCCGGCAAATGGAACTTATGTGGTTAGTCATGTTGAGGGATTGATCAAATACAACGCCCAGATTGCGTGCACTTGAAGACGAAGTCAAAGTCATGTCAAACATACGAATCTCCTTTAGCAGTGGCTGCTTTTGCTTCGTACCAAGCACCATGACATCCGTCTTCTGATCATTTAATTTCAGTAAATTGTTCCGAGACCATTCGCCAATTTTTTCTAGGCAACAGCTCAAACGACCTATTGAGTTCAGTTGGCCATCTCCACCAGGACAAAACGAAACATTAAGTTGCGTGTCGTCGGCATAAGGGTGATAAACCTAGCCGAATTTCTTGATATAACGTCACCAAGTGGTGTGATATATGCAATGCACAGCAATGGCCCGAGTACGGTGCCTTGCGGTACACCAAACGGCACAGCAGTTGGGGAGGGAGAATTTGACACTTCCAATCGTGTTGTATTTATTTAGGTTTTTTTAGTTCAAGAAGGGAATAGCAACACATAAGTCTATGACTTCAGTTATGTCCTTTCAGCTGCAGCAGCAAACCATACTGTGCATGTATTATGTTGTTGTTATTTGTTGTTGAATAAACGTTCATTCAATACGAACGACTTGATGCCGACCGGACAAGTAAGATCTGAACCACTCAAGCGCAGCGCCTGTGACACCGAATCTGTGAGTGAGTCTGCTCAATAGAATGCCGTGGTCAATGGTGTCGAAAGCGGCGGTCAAGTCAAGCATAACCAACACAACAACACAGCCACGGTCTACTGCAGACAGAATGTCGTTGTGTACTTTAAGCAGAGCCGTTTCAATTGAGTGATCTTGTCGATATGCCGATTGAAACTGGTCGTGCAAGTTGTTCTCTTGCATTTGGACATTCAGCTGTTTTGCTACAACGCGCTCGATTAGTTTAGAGTGAAAGGTCAGATTCGATACAGGTTGATATTTCTGTATTGGTTCTGGATTTAGTCCAGCCTTCTTGATTAATGGCGAGATGCAACCAACCTTGTATTTATCTGCCTGCAACAACGGACGGTTGCGAGTCAATTAAGTTGACCAGCATATGATCGTATTGATCAACCAGTTCTTCTACGTTCAGCAAGTCAAGATCATCCGAACGGAACAGTGGAATGTCTTGTCGAAAAGACATTGCATCAATGGTGCGGTTTTTTATCAAACCAGTGCGATGTTGAACAATGTCTATGTTGAAACTCATCGCAAAGTAGTCAGAAAGGCCCATATCCGTAATGATAACATTTCGAACAAGGTGTTCGTCCGTGCTGCGGGTCATGAGTACATCCAAAGTGTGTCCTTTCCTGTGGGTTGGCCCGCGAACATGCAACACCATTCCTGTGGCATTCACAGAATTGACCAGTCGTCGTGCATCAACATTTGCAGCGTTGTCAATATGAAAATTCAAATCTCCCATGATAATCAGAGGTCAAGGTTTTATGGCATGCTGGTTGATGAAACGATCCCATTCTTTAAAAAACACAGTTGTTGGTAAGCCATTTTTCATTGATGGCGGCGGGCGGTAAATAGCAACGATTCTGATGGATGACGTATTTTGGATGACGTATTTTGGATGACGTGTTTTCAGCCTGCACTCGATGTGTTCAAACGATCGAAACGCATTGATACCTGTTTGTGTAAGACGATTTCGGATTTATGGATAATAGTGACACCGCCCCCTTTGTTGGTAGGGCGAGACGTGTGCTTGATGGAATATCCATTTGGTACATTGTCTGTAATCACACTGGCGTCGCTCGAAGGCTTTAACCACGTTTCACATATCGCCATCATATCAAGATGGTTTTCAAGTATATAATCCGCAATGGCGAGTGTTTTTCCCCGACACGATTGTGCGTAAACATAGCATACTCGTACGCCTTGATCGCGCTGTACCTGCTTATACAATGGTACAGTTATTAAAGTATTACATTTCGGCTTGGTTGTGGCAACGCCGGTACTCTTGCGTAGTGATCTGTTTTGCGACTTTACGACCGCCACGGTGTTTACGTCTCGTAGACGAACGCTTGAAGATGCACAGTTGGTGAAGTAGAAGATTCACACAGCAGGTCACCGGAGATCTGGTATACCTGGTTGCATTGGCGCCTGTTGACAACAACTGTGTCCTAGAACAACGCACCACTGATGCCATTGTTGATACACACGCATGCTGAAGTGCATCTTGCGTCACTGCGTATCATCGGCGGTTGCCACAAAAGTTGTTCGTGGTCTGGTGTTATCCAAGAATAGACCACAGCGTCCTGCTTGACAAGTTTGCAACCGGTTCTCAAGGCAAGTGTAGATGTATGTCGATTACAAACCATAACATTCCGGCAGCAGTAATCATTTTCAAATAAAATGTAAACGTCCGAAGTAATGTCTGTACCTCTATACACGCACCTGAGAAATGTGAAAAACGTTCCTTGAATTGAAATACGTCAAACTTGTAACAATAAAACACCTGTGGTGGAATCTACTGCCAAGCACAACACCTGAACACCGTGTTATGCCATGAATATGTAAAAATAAAATCGACACATACCTCTGAAGGGCGGGATACTTGTAGATAAAAAAGTTTGAACTCCCGATAAGCCAAAAGGCTTCCTTGTCCACCTGCCATCTAGAGTTAATTATCTGCGTGGCAATCTTGTTAAATAACCTGAAGTTATGCGGACGCGGCGGTAAAAAACTGTCAATAACAACCCCCATCTTCTGACGTCACAGTTGTGTCAGTTAAGCAAGCGGAGAAACTTAAGAAAAGTTGAAGTGAAGATACAGCGACATGACACAGCAGCAAACACATTTTAACAGACCTCCCCCGCCCGTCTTCCCATTTCATCTGTTGAGACGAGATAGGAGGCAGCGCAAGAGACAGCGAGAAGACGGTGAAATTGCGGCTGCGCAGTGACGAAACATTTTCAACAGCATCCCCCCCATACTCCCCTTCACCCCCCAGTCTTCCGATGTCACCAGTCGAGCAGAGGCAGTGGAGAAGCTGAAGTTAGACGGTGCAGCAACAACACCATTTCTGCGACTACAGCATTTGATTCGGCTCAGATCGAGAAACCCTCAACTGCACCTGAAGTTAAGCCATCAGACTCACAGAAATGTCTGATTATATCCCCATGAAGTTCGCAAAGAACTCATTGAGGCTCACAAAACACTTCCAATTATACACCTACCAACTCCACCTCCTTCACTGCAACATCAAGACGTCTCTGGATGCAGTTTTGTTCTTTGTGCGACAAATAGTGGCGCCACATCACTTGACTTAGGGTTCTTGCCGGATATCCAGGCGTACAGGTCATACCACATCCTTTATCATCGCCTTCCAGGTGAGGCGGTCAACGGCCAGCTGCTCGGCCGTCTCAAGCGTGAGGCCCAGGTCATCCAAATCGTGCTTAAATTAGACCTACCAATGATGGATGACTGGATGATCATTACGTCGTATATTCAAGTGCTTCATTCACATGGTCACGAATGCTCGGGCTTAAACTTTTATGTTGGGTGGGATGGGGCAAATTTAAACGCTTTCGTGACCATGTTGGTAGCACACACACATCGTTTGCCCTACTCACATGCCCAGCATCGTATCGGATCAGACATCAATATGTAGTCAATTGGGTGGGGTTGCAGAATGTGACATCGAATGGGGGTAACATTTCCGTTATATTTATTATAATATTGATCCGATATCCAACCAAAGAAATCAAGTTGTCTTCTTTATAATGTGTAACAAATAAAAGATATGATGAGACTCGGCACATTTTAATTATGTCACAATCACACGCGATCACGCTGTTAGGTGTAGCTCTCAGTTGCCCAAGTGATCAGTCCCCATCGTCACCGGTGACGATGGGACTGATCACTCATGACCCTTTTTTCTGGTCACGCCTTTTGTCAATAATCCGTCAAAAAACATGTTCATACCCTATTTATTGGCTAAAAGATCTTTTTAAACTGTCCGCGTGAGGTCAGTACTCTAGTAGCTCTGCGATGATGTTTTGCCGTTGACGCGATAATACAGACACCGTGAGGTGGCGCCACCGTTTGTTGAGTAAATTTCACGTCGAAATTCCTGCGAGGAATTGGCCGCAAATAACACTGGATACCCGGAATAGTGTTTATTGACATCGGACATCTGCTATGCCTGTCAAGTAAGTAATACAATATACGTCAACCAGTTTAGAAACTACACGTGAACTGTAACTAATTAATGTAGTATTCGTGAAACAAAATCACACAACATGCTTATTAGAATAACAAGTTGACAAGCCACGGCCCACGGGGATCCGATGTGGCGGGCCGAGATGTGTCCAGTTTCTCCGCCTACACTCGGCCCGCGACGGTAGCGGGCCCATAGCAGCCCTCTAAGTTATTTTTTTTGTCTAGGGGCCAACTGGCTCCTATCTACATTTTTTAGGAGCCAAATTAAAAAAGTATCAGCCAAGTAATTGTGTGCGTATATAATGCAACTGTGTTTTCAGTACCAATTTAATCCAAATTAACCACAGATGTTCGTTTGAAATATAAATAAATTTAAAACATGTATGAATATGTGGCCAGATACTAACTTTATGCATTATAACATGGTACACTGGCAAATTAATAACAGTCATGTGGAATCCCTGAAATTACCAATAATTAACAGTAAATATACGTGATGCATGTATACCCGTAGGTACACTGATTTTCTGTATCAAAATTCAGTTTCAGAAAAATACAGTGTCAAATAATGCATTTTCCATGTCAAATGATGCTATTCCTGGTTAAGGTGGAAAAGAAGCCGATTTATGTTCAGAAAAGTTATATTTTATTTCAAAGTTAACTTTGAGAAATAATACATTCTGTCAAATATTTAAAATATCACAATGTTATGATCTATGCATCTGAATAATACTGTTTTACTGTGTGGTTAACTTTTCTAACAACATTTATTTGTGCAATATTTGCAACACAGTGACAATCGTACATAATCAATTTACATAATAAAATAATTCCTCTCATACAATAACATAAATGACTGGTTGTTTCTAATGCAGCAGTGCTTAATATATAAGTTAACAAATGTAAATTACACAAGCAGTGATATATTATGAATGTATAAATCACTGATGCTGTTTCACTAACAATTTTTCGGTACTCTAGTACTCGAGTACATTATTGAAGTACTTGTATTCATAAAACTTATGGGTCATGGACTCGTACTCATTGTACTCAGATTTTACAAGTACATCTGAGTACTTAAGGAAAATATATTATTTGTAGTTGTAAAATGAAACTTTCCTGAAATATTTAAATGTTCAACTATTTTATAAATACTGTGTTATTTCTGATAGAATACCACCTTACCATCCTTACACATAGTACACCCTCATTCTCTGACAACCATGACCGTGATACCCAAACATGGCAACAGACAGCATCTTTTTTCAGTCAGAAACACCCTGTTAAGCAAACAAGAATTGTAGGCTATATGTTCAGGCCATCAACCTGTTTGTTTAACTAAGTGACCAGGATGTCCATAAAGAGCCAGTTAGAAGTTAACCCACCAGCTAGACAGGAAAAGCCTTTGATATAGTCAGGAGGGTAGCCAGAATTTTGGTAAAGGATACTTTGGCCATGGACAGTTGGGCAACAGACATTTTGGTAATCAGACATTTTGGTAATTGGACATTTCAGTAATCGTACATTTCGGTAAAACTATTCAAAATAATCAGAATTAATGGTCATTTTTAAAGATCTGGTAACCACACATTTTGTAATAGGACATTTAAGTAAGACCAACAAAATTAATAATCTACAGTGTGTACCTCTTTTTACAAAACTATTTAGGAAACTTAGTGGCTAATAACAGTTGTTTAATATGAATGAATGTGAACTACGGTTGTATTAAGTAACAATTTATTCAATCCAAAGTAACAGAAATATTCAGTATAAAACTTCTGATGCTGCATATTACACATGCAGCATCAGAAGTCCACCAAGTGTTATTGTCCAGCAGTGTTTTTACGGCTAATGATGACCATGCCTCTTGGCTGACAGTGCTAACTGCTAAGATCAAGAACTGCCAGTCTTCCTCTGTAGAGGTAAGGTGGCTCAAGTCAGACCGCCTCCTACACTAGTATAATCCGGTGCCTGCAGCCTGGCTAAAAAGTCCAAAGGGGATTATGGACATGTGCTAACCCTCTCTAAAACCAGTAATCTATGATCAGAAAATATAAATTGCAAACTTATAATATCAACAAAAAATCAATCAACTGCCATTGCATATTCACTTGTGCTGAGTTATATAAATTAGATTAATTAATAAAATGTAAAATGTGTTAATATTTAATTTTTTTTTATGTATTTGTACTTTTACTCGTACTCGTGAGAATGTACTTGTACTCGTACTCAGCAATGTATTCGTACTCATCCATCATCAAAGTACTCATACTCATGAAAATGTACTCAACCCCAGGTCTGGTCTCTTGCGTGTTATGCTATCTTACAGTTCATGCAATCAGCAAACTAAGTCCTAATCATAAAAAACAAAAATTATTACTAAATATATTATCAAAGTGTGAGAGAAATTGCAAAATATGAATCCTACAATGCACAGGGCACATGCAAATCGGCGCATATGATTGGAGGAAAAGACAAGGTGGCGTTGGATTTTCACACAGAGGTACCAAAAACGGACCTTGTGCACGTTTGTGCAACCAGTCAATATGTCAAAACTAGAATCAAGTTATCCCAGACATAGTTCTTTATCCTTCGGCATATATATGCCATAGATATGTAGAACAGCCTGGATTTGAAGCTGTGCACAGTCAAACCTCTCTTTGTGGTCAACTCAGTATGTTATAGTGTATGATGTTGAATTAGCTAAGATGTTGCTCACTTCAGTCACTTGACTTCTCAACTTTCAAGTGTCAATATGTATGACTAGAATCGACCAAAATAACAAAATGTGCAAATGCATTTCATCTTCAGCCCATGCATGCCTTAGCTCCTGTTGTGTAGATGCACACTTTCAAATTCATAAGCATGTTTCCCGACATAACTATGTGTCATTTTTTAACTCTGTGAGACTTCTGCACCCTTTCCCATGAACATGTTCCAAGTGAATGACAAGCATTTCCCACATGAACACATATTTGGGATGGAAACGGTTGTCAAAGAACTAACTGTAACAAACAATAATAGTATGTTTACTTGTGTGATTTATTAAAACAACTGTAGCTGTATACGGAGTAAAATCATTTTGTTTACTGTCGATGTTTTTTTTATTTGTAGTCATTTGCAATGTAGAAAATGTACCATAATATACCTGGGTTAAACAAGGCTGCTCATAGGCAATAACAAGATAAAATTAAGCATTTGTTCTACAAGTAGTGATGTTAAAAATAAAATGTGTAAAAGATAATTAAACACTTTAAATTAATAAGTTAAATAAATAATTAATTAAATTTAACCAAATAATTGTGTAAATTTATACTATAATTATAACAACATGAAACAAAATCACTATATTAAAATGTCATTAATATTATAATGTTAGTGGTAGTTTATTGTTTTATTACATGGCATGGTTTTTGTTAAGTGTGCTGATAACAGGGACCATGACCTCCAAAGCAGGGACCATGATCTCAAAGCAGGGGCCATGACCCCCAAAGCAGGGACTGCACAACAAGTGACACTGTGACAGTGCGTTGCAGACCACCACTATGGAAACAACTGGACGTGACACTATTAAATCATAACATGGCCTGACCAAGTCACAGCAGACCACTACAGACACAACAGAACGTGTAAAACTATTAAATCATACCATGTCCTGACCAAGTCACAGCAGACCACTACAGACACAACAGAATGTGTAACACTATTAAATCATAACATGTCCTGACCAAGTCACAGCAGACCACTACAGATACAACAGAACATGTAACACTATTAAATCATAACATGCCCTGACCAAGTCACAACAGACCACTACAGATACAACAGAACGTGTAACACTATTAAATCATAACATGTCCTGACCAAGACACGTCAGACCACTACAGATACAACAGAACGTGTAACACTATTAAATCATAACATGTCCTGACCAAGTCACAGCAGACCACTACAGACACAACAGAACGTGTAACACTATTAAATCATAACATGTCCCGACCAAGTCACAGCAGACCTCTACAGATAAAACAGAACATGTAACACTATTAAAGCATAACATGTCCTGACCAAGTCACACCAGACCACTACAGATAAAACAGAACATGTAACACTATTAAATCATAACATGTCCTGACCAAGTCACAGCAGACCACTACAGACACAACAGAACATGTAACACTATTAAATCATAACATGTCCTGACCAAGTCACACCAGACCACTACAGATAAAACAGAACATGTAACACTATTAAATCATAACATGTCCTGACCAAGTCACAGCAGACCACTACAGACACATGCAACAGAACATGTAACACACTATTAAATCATAACATGTCCTGAACAAGTCACACCAGACCACTACAGACACAACAGAATGTGTAACACTATTAAATCATAACATGTCCTGACCAAGTCACAGCAGACCACTACAGATACAACAGAACATGTAACACTATTAAATCATAACATGCCCTGACCAAGTCACATCAGACCACTACAGATACAACAGAACGTGTAACACTATTAAATCATAACATGTCCTGACCAAGACACGTCAGACCACTACAGATACAACAGAACGTGTAACACTATTAAATCATAACATGTCCTGACCAAGTCACAGCAGACCACTACAGACACAACAGAACGTGTAACACTATTAAATCATAACATGTCCCGACCAAGTCACAGCAGACCTCTCCAGATAAAACAGAACATGTAACACTATTAAAGCATAACATGTCCTGACCAAGTCACACCAGACCACTACAGATAAAACAGAACATGTAACACTATTAAATCATAACATGTCCTGACCAAGTCACAGCAGACCACTACAGACACAACAGAACATGTAACACTATTAAATCATAACATGTGCTGACCAAGTCACACCAGACCACTACAGATAAAACAGAACATGTAACACTATTAAATCATAACATGTCCTGACCAAGTCACAGCAGACCACTACAGACACATGCAACAGAACATGTAACACACTATTAAATCATAACATGTCCTGAACAAGTCACACCAGACCACTACAGACACAACAGAACATGTAACACTATTAAATCATAACGTGTCTTGACCAAGTCACAGCAGACCACTGCAGATACAACAGAACGTGTAACACTATTAAATTATAACATGTCCTGACCAAGTCACAGCAGACCACTACAGACACAACAGAACATGTAACACTATTAAATCATAACATGTCCTGACCAAGTCACAGCAGACCACTACAGATACAACAGAACGTGTAACACTATTAAATCATAACATGTCCTGACCAAGTCACAGCAGACCACTACAGATACAACAGAACATGTAACACTATTAAATCATAACATGTCCTGACCAAGTCACAGCAGATCACTACAGATACAACAGAACATGTAACACTATTAAATCATAACATGCCCTGACCTAGTCACAGCAGACCACTACAGACTCGGCAGAACGTGTAACACTATTAAATCATAACATGCCCTGACCTAGTCACAGCAGACCACTATAGATACAACAGAACGTGTAACACTATTAAATCATAACATGTCCTGACCACGTTCCAACAGACCACTAAGACAGGTTTTACTGTACATACTTTGTGCCGCAAAGCCTGTGCTGCTCTATAGCTAGGATCACTCTCCCAAACTGCCCCACCACATACGTTGTCACAACGACACAACCATTCAACAAAACGCTGAGATTTCTTGAAGACTATGTAGAACTATTTACCATTATATAGGAGAACAAAGCACACACTTATGATTACTGGTTATTGTATAATTCATGTTAGCGTAATAGTACTAAAGTAACAACTTCCAAAAATTGTGAAAAATACCCTTTATTTCACCATATTGGCCCTAGTTATGAAGATACTCACATAAAAATTGGGTTCCCTTGAAACTTTTCACCGAGACGGTTGCCATAAACACCATTACAATACCGTGATAACTGACCATATATATATATATATACATATATATATATTATATATATACATATCATTGTCTGTCTGTCCCCAGGATTCAAGACGTGTCTCTTGACATTGCTGAGAACTGTGACACAGGCCGAGACAGGGCATTTGGTGCGGAACAGTGCAACTGCCCCCTTGGCTATCGAGGATTGTCGTGTGAGCTGAGTCGCCCCTTCGAGTCTGTTATATAAGTGTACAAATTCCTGTTTTCTCACTTCTCTTATAAATATAAAGATTATACAGATACTGCATTGCCATGATAAACATAAAATATATGTCAATTTAGAATGTGTGTTGGTGTTAAAACATACAGTCACATCAAACATGTATTATACTCTGTCATATGAACAATTGTCTAAAAATTAATTATCCATTAACATTGCTAGGCTAAGCTATAAAATTAACACATAAAAGAAGAATAAAACACATGTGGCAAAATTCCATTCCATTAATCAGTCGCTCAGGCTTATATTTATTCCCTAATAATGCAATATAAATGCAGCCACGGCGTGGGGGAAGAAACTGTCTCTGAAGCGATTTGTGTTAGCTCGGATATATCTGAATTACCTGCCTGAAGAAAGTTATTCGAACAGATGTTGAACGGCGTGTGTTGGATCAGTGATAATTTTGTGAGCTCTCGTCTTTGATCTCTCACTGTGAGTCTTGGCATCTTTTTGTGTATAATTTAGTTTGTTCACTTTCTTGCCTCTTGCAATGTTTTTACGTTTTCACTGAATGTGTTCCAATCACAATATTAATTTTCTGTGCAGTTGTTTCCTAATGTAATGATGATAACAAGATTTAACAAGATTGCCGTCCAGAAAATTAACTCTAGATGGCAGGTAGACAAGGAAGCCTTTTGGCTTATCGAGAGTCCAGTACTTTTTATCTACGTGTATTGTGCCCTTTTGTGCAAATTTTTTTTTTATAACATTCACGCTACTGGCACCAACACAATCAGGAGATAATCTGTTCCATTCATTTACAGTCCTTTGTGAGAATGAGAACTTTCTTATATCTAATCGACACTGTTCCTTTACTAATGTAACTTCATGTCCTCTGGTTCTTCTATCTTTCTTAACTGGGAAAAACCATTTCTATTAATATTTTCATAACCATTCAATATTTTAAACACTTCTATCTGATCTCCTCTCAGTCTCCTGGGGCCGGTTTCATGAAGCGGCTAAGAACGTTCTTAATGCTAAGATGATGGTTTTAGTAAATGACGTGATTTTTTTAATATAAGCGAACATAGGAGTTTACGCAAACACGTGATGCTAAGTAATTGTGTAACTTTAAGTACGCTTCATGAAACTCTGGTCTCTAGTGTTGTTAAACCACATTTTTAGGCGTATTTCGTAACTAAGATGCCTCAGATTTTGTATAATTTTAGTTACTCTCCTCTATACTCTTTCTAGCATATCTATGTTCTTCCTGCGATATGGCCTCCACGCTTGAATACAATATTCTAAATGAGACCTAACTATTGTTTTGTACAGCAGTATTATTAGCTCTTTTTTCATATACGTTATGTTTCGCCTAATTAATCCAAGGATTTAATTTCCCTTTGAAGCAGCCATACCGCACTGCTCTGAAACCTTCATATCAGAACTAATGGTTAACCCTAAGTCCTTTTCTTTTGCAGTAGTACTTAGTACAGAACCCCCCATTGTATATTGTACATCTTCGTTCTCATGTCCTGTGTGGAGGAGGCATTTACATTTCCCAAAATTGAACAACATTTGCCATTTTTTAGACCATTTCATCAACCTGTCAAGATCATCTTGTAAATGCTGTCTATCTCCATCACATTTAATGCTTCTAAACAATTTTGAATCATCCACAAATTTCAATACATTGCTTGTTATATAATCATCCAAATCATTGATATATATTAAGAATAATATAGGTCCCAGTCAGGGATGGGTCAGATACATGCACAATGTACTTGAATACAAGTACAAATACTTACAATTTTGCCAAGTACAACTACTCATCTAAAAAAATATAGGCAAGTACAAGTACTTTGTGAAAAACTCAAGTACAAATACCAAGTACTTTGACAATTTTAGTCAAGTACATTGACAATTTTAGTCAAGTACAGTCAAGTACATTGAACGCTACGTTGTTTCATAATGGTGAAAATCAAAGCTGTGAAAACACAAAAGCAGTATTATGCATTTATTCATTATTTATTTAAGTCATCAACGCATAAAACACGGGAATTACGCATCAACTATTGAGATGTTCAGCACTCAACAGTCATTTCTTGTTGCACCGCACAAACATGATCCATTGAAACTTTTCACCAGTTAGCCTACATTTATTTGTCTTGGCGAAAGACTTTGCCTGGGACAGTGTAACAGATGCTTGGATTCAATAGTTCTTTGAAAATTGTTTGAACTGTGTTATGAAGCTTTGTACAAAATAAGAATAAATAAACAGTAATTTTCACTGTAGCCATTTTTTTCAATCCTTCTGATAGACCCAACTACTTAACACAAATGTAAAAAAGTACTTGTAAAAAGTACTTGCCACGTCCAAGTACTTTGATGGTTAAGTACAAGTCCAAATCCAAGTACTGCACTCAGCAAAATGACAAGTACCAGTCCAAGTACAGTACTTGTTGTAATTAAGTACTCAAGTACTTGAACCCATCCCTGATTGGTTGTATATTTTGTTAATATATCCATTTTTGCTTTTTTTATAACCAGTGAAGGCAGCAAGACTTCAGTGTTGTTGTAGTACAAAGCTGTGTTTGCAAATAAATACATAATGGATGTAATAATGTTTTGAAAATGTTACCTTCTACAGTGTTCTACAAAGTGACATCTTTAATTAAAAGAATCAAACAGTTTGCTCACTCAGTGCACATACTAAATGTGAGAAATGTTTAAAATTATGTGCAAAGCAACTTTCTACTCTGCTTTTCATGCTCTGCTATAGCAGAATCCAGTTCTTATCGTGCAAGTTAACATGTCCACATTCTTGCCGCTGTGCTTTGTACCTGCATTCTTGGAGATGACGAATACTGACAAATACTTCCCACATAAGTTCTTATGTTGTTGGAGTGGTGGAACTGGTGATTTCAACGATTGCTGTGACAAATTAACCTGCACACGGAGAGACATTTTGTGTTCATAAACAGTTCCTAGGGAAAGAACATTCCTACATTAGCCACATTTCATATGCATCATTTGAAATGTCAGTAGTTACAATAGCCAGGGCAGATAATGTTTTTTTATTGATGTTTTCAAGTAATATGACACTTGTTGTATATGGGGAAGTAGAGGAGAAGAAGGTAGGGAAAATGTATGCGATTTCTCAGCATCCAGAATTTCTCCTTGAATCTTTTAGCATAAAGCCATATAAATCGGTTAATCATACGTGAATAACAGCTGGTGATGATTGGCTGTAACGTTTATAAATGTTGTAATCTATTTTATCTTACATTGTGGACATAAAATAAGTTTTCTCTCTCTTTCAGATGATTAGAATAAATCCTTGTTGAAATGCCAAGTTTGCTCTAAATAAAATCTTTCCATGTTTGTTGTACTTGTCCACACATGTGGTTAATTACCCTTATTCCTGGTGTACTGCTGGAGTCAACAACATGGATTCTAGGCAGCTTCACAGTATGGGCCTTTATATGCGTCTTCTACCTATTTGTGTGTTTATTTGTGTCGCATTTGCAGGAATCTTTTATTTCCACACACAGCTGCTGTAATGGTCAAACCCATTTGTCTAGATGTACCTGCTTTTGTTCCTTCCTTGTAAACACTACTTGTGTACTCTACTTGTGTACACAACTTGTGTACACTACTTTTGTACCCTGGCTTTACAGCTTCAGCCACTGCTTTTGCCTCTGATCAGCTATAAATCAGCCTACTTGACTTAAAGTCAAGTCAACAAGTAGAGGGAGAATAGGAACAGTAAGTTATAAGGCCTTTTGATTATTCCTCTTTGCAGGTTCGTCCCATGGCTGAACTGTTGGGCTCAATCTGAAGAGACCCTTGGAACATGAGGGTGTTGACCCTAATGTGAGGGTTGCCCCTGGGGTGGGGATTGATACCAGCTTCCATGGTTGTATTGGAGAGGTAGGTGGCAAGACTACAAAGAGGGTGAATGTCAGAGCTATGTTCCGTCCATACATATAACACTGTTGTAGTTGCAGACTGATAGCCACATCGACATGGTAACACTATAGAAATTACAAGTAGAAGCAATTATTCAAATACACAATATTGGCATTTTCCCAAAAGTCATTTATCTGCCATAAAATTAGGGCGGGTATTTGCGCTGTTCTCACGGGTGATGCAGTCATTATTGGTGAAGTCAATTACTAGTTTGACTCATCTAACTTCCACACTTCGCATAAGTGATCTGCCAGGACTAGTTTTGTATGGCAAACAGCATTGGCTTGCGAGAATGAATATATATATATATATAACTCAAATACAATTTAATATAATTCTGATACAGTTTTAGATAACTTGAATGCAGCTTTAGTTTTAGATCATGCAGACCCAGTTTTATATAATTTATACTGTCTTAGACATTGTTTAGTACATTAAGTATATCTCTAGTTGGTTACCACTGACCATTGTTAAAGGAATATTGAGCAACTAAAGTCAAGTCAACAAATAGAGGGAGAATGGAAACAGTAAGTTACAAGGTCTTTTGATTATTCCTCTGCAGGTTCGTCCCGTGGTCGAACTATTGGGCTCAATCTGAAGAGACTCTTGGTACATGGGGGTGTTGACCCTAATGTGAGGGTTGCCCGTGGGATGGCGATGGATACCAGATTCCATGGTTGTATTGGAGAGGTAGGTGGCAAGGCTACAAAGAGGGTGAATAACAGAACTATGTTCCGTCCATACATGTAACACAGTTGTAGTTGCAGACTGATAGCCACATCAACAAGTTAACACTATACAATCTAATATTAATAGGTTGATTGTTGATAGATAGTTATCATTTTTATAAACTTTCTTACATTGCCACAGGGGGTTGTGGTGTGCTGTAAACATGACATTGTCATATATGGTGTGCTGTAAACATGACATTGCCATGATGGGTGTGCTGTAAACATTACATTGCCACAAATGGGTGATGTAAACATTACATTACATTACCATGGAGGGTGTGCTGTAAACATTGCATTACCATAAGGGATGTTCTGTAAACTTCACATTGATATGATAGGTGTCCTATAAATATTACATTACCACAAGGGGTGTTGTGAACAATGCATTGTTGTGAGGGGTGTACTGTAAACATTACATTACCACAAGGAGTGATGTGAACAGTGCATTGCTGTGAGGGGTGTACTGTAAACATTACATTACCATGAAGGCTTTGCTGTAAATATTACATTGTTATGATGGGTGTGCTGTAAAAATTACATTGCCACAAATGGGTGATGTAAACATTACATTATATTACCATGGAGGGTGTGCTGTAAACATTGCATTACCACAAGGGATGTTCTGTAAACTTCACATTGCTATGATAGGTGTTCTATAAATATTACATTACCACAAGGGGTGTTGTGAACAGTGCATTGTTGTGAGGGGTGTACTGTAAACATTACATTATCACAAGGAGTGATGTGAACAGTGCATTGCTGTGAGGGGTGTACTGTAAACATTACATTACCATGAAGGCTTTGCTGTAAACATTACATTGTTATGATGGGTTTGTTGTAAACAATACATTGCTATAAAGGTGGTTATATAAACATTACATTGCCACAAAGGATGTGCTATGAACATTAGATTGTCACGAGGAACTGCTGTAAACATTTCCTTGCCATGAGAGTTGTCTTGCTGTAGGTGATTCTGAAGGGTCACACATTTAACATGGTGGATGACGCGATTGCCAGCAGTAACATTGTCGACTGTGGTGACGTGACACCCTGTGTCAAGCAACCCTGCACTGTTGATGGACAGTGTATCGAAATGAGCAGCACAGAATGTAGGTGTGTCTGTCCAGCGCAATACACAGGTATGTATTTAGTTCGCAGGTCTGCAATTATCCTAGGGAGATGCCTTGTGTGGATGTTGCTAACTCGGTCATATTTAACTTAGACAAATAGTCTCTGAAATCGCTCACTATATCAATGGTTGGCGGCAGGTCAGGTGGTCATAATAAAAAAATGTCAACCAATCGTGGCTCATGTTACATGCACTGTTTAGGAAGTTAAAGCAATTATTAAAATACACACTATTGGGATTCCCAAAAGT
Organism: Escarpia spicata; assembly: GCA_963995525.1. Taxonomy (NCBI): domain Eukaryota; kingdom Metazoa; phylum Annelida; class Polychaeta; order Sabellida; family Siboglinidae; genus Escarpia; species Escarpia spicata. The sequence continues at coordinate 50,357,839 of OZ023205.1, read as the reverse complement.
CGATTATCCGTCATCAAATTGGGGGGGTATTTGCACTGTTCTCACGGGTGTTGCAGTCGTGACTGGCGAAGTAAATTACTAGTTTGACTCATCTAACTTCCACACTTCACATAAGAGATCTGTCAGGGCTAGTTTTGCATGGCAAATAGCCCTGGCTTGCGAGGATGAATGTATCTATATACACCTGTATATCTATAACTCAAATGCAATTTTCTGTAATTCTGATACAGTTTTAGATGACTTGAATGCTTTTTTAGTTTGGGACACACAAATATTTGTAAATAAAATTTCACATTAGATGTAGAGAGAGAGATAGTAGCAATGTAGGTGTAAATTAATGTATTACCCGGTTCCCGTCAGTCTGAAAATGTAGTTCACAATCAAACTGTATTTTGCATTACAATTTTGCAACTTGTAGTAACTCATATCTTATAGTGATACATAATGTCTCTAGTTGGTTACCACTGACCATTGTAACAGGAATATTGAGCAACTAAAGTGAAGTCAACAAATAGAGGGAGAATGGAAACAGTAAGTTATAAGGCCTTTTGATTATTCCTCTGAAGGTTCGTCCTGTGGTCGAACTATCAATCTGAAGAGACCCTTGGTATATGGGGGTGTTGACCCTAATGTGATGGTTGCCCATGGGGTTGCGATGGATACCAGCTTCCATGGTTGTATTGGAGAGGTAGGTGGCAAGGCTACAAAGAGGGTGAATGACAGAACTATGTTCCGTCCATACATGTAACACAGTTGTAGTTGCAGACTGATAGCCACATCAACAAGTTAACACGATACAATCTAATATTAACAGGTTGATTGTTGATAGATAGTTATCATTTTTATCAACTTTCTTACATTGCCACAGGGGGTTGTGGTGTGCTGTAAACATGACATTGTCATATATGGTGTGCTGTAAACATGACACTGCCATGATGGGTGTGCTGTAAACATTACATTGCCACAAATGGGTGATGTAAACATTACATTACATTACCATGGAGGGTGTGCTGTAAACATTGCATTACCACAAGGGATGTTCTGTAAACTTTTCATTGCTATGATGGGTGTGCTATAAACATTACATTACCACAAGGGGTGTTGTGAACAGTGCATTGTTGTGAGGGGTGTACTGTAAACATTACATTACCACAGCGGGTGATGTGAACAGTGCATTGCTGTGAGGGGTGTACTGTAAACATTACATTACCATGAAGGCTTTGCTGTAAACATTACATTGTTATGATGGGTTTGTTGTAAACAATACATTGCTATAAAGGTGGTGATATAAACATTACATTGCCACAAAGGATGTGCTATGAACATTAGATTGTCACGAGGAACTGCTTTAAACATTTCCTTGCCATGAGAGTTGTCTTGCTGTAGGTGATTCTGAAGGGTCACACATTTAACGTGGTGGATGACGCGATTGCCAGCAGTAACATTGTCGACTGTGGTGACGTGACACCCTGTGTCAAGTGACTCTGCACTGTTGATGGACAGTGTATCGAAATGAGTAGCACAGAATGTAGGTGTCTGTCCAGCGCAATACACAGGTATGTATTTAGTTCGCAGGTCTGCAATTATCCTAGGGAGATGCCTTGTGTGGATGTTGCTAACTCGGTCATATTTAACTTAGACAAATATAATATATACATCCTCGCTTGCCAGGGGTCGCTGTTGGTGATTACGTCAGTGCCACCCAGCAGTACCCACTGGCTGATCGCTTTGCGAAACTCTGAATTTAAACTCAGTTTCTGAAATCGCTCACTATATCAATGGTTGGCGGCAGGTCAGGTGGTCATAATAAAACTAATTTCAACCAACCGTGGCTCATGTTACATGCACTGTTTAGGAAGTTGAAGCAATTATTCAAATACACACTACTGGGATTCCCAAAAGTCGATTATCCGTCATCAAATTGGGGCGGGTATTTGCACTGTTCTCACGGGTGATGCAGTCGTGACTGGCGAGGTCAATTACTAGTTTGACTCATCTAACTTCCACACTTCGCATAAGAGATCTGTCAGGGCTAGTTTTGCATGGCAAATAGCCCTGGCTTGCAAGGATGAATGTATCTATATACACCTGTATATCTATAACTCAAATGCAATTTTCTATAATTCTGATACAGTTTTAGATGACTTGAATGCTTTTTTAGTTTGGGACGCACGAATATTTGTAAATAAAATTTCACATTAGATGTAGAGAGAGAGATAGTAGCAATGTAGGTGTAAATTAATGTATTACCCGGTTCCCGTCAGTCTGAAAATGTAGTTCACCGTCAAACTGTATTTTGCATTACAATTTTGCAACTTGTAGTAACTCATATCTTATAGTGATACATAATGTCTCTAGTTGGTTACCACTGACCATTGTAACAGGAATATTGAGCAACTAAAGTGAAGTCAACAAATAGAGGGAGAATGGAAACAGTAAGTTATAAGGCCTTTTGATTATTCCTCTGCAGGTTCGTCTATCAATCTGAAGAGACCCTTGGTACATGGGGGTGTTGACCCTAATGTGATGGTTGCCCATGGGGTTGCGATGGATACCAGCTTCCATGGTTGTATTGGAGAGGTAGGTGACAAGGCTACAAAGAGGGTGAATGACAGAACTATGTTCCGTCTATACATGTAACACTGTTGTAGTTGCAGACTGATAGCCACATCAACATGTTAACACTATACAATCTAATATTAACAGGTTGATTGTTGATAGAAAGTTATCATTTTTATCAACCTTCTTTCATTGCCACAGGGTGTTGTGGTGTGCTGTAAACATGACATTGTCATATATGGTGTGCTGTAAACATGACATTGCCATGATGGGTGTGCTGTAAACATTACATTGCCACAATTGGGTAATGTAAACATTACATTACATTACCATGGAGGGTGTGCTGTAAACATTGCATTACCATGAGGGATGTTCTGTAAACTTTACATTGCTATGATAGGTGTGCTATAAACATTACATTACCACAAGGGGTGTTGTGAACAGTGCATTGTTGTGAGGGGTGTACTGTAAACATTACATCACTACAAGGGGTGATGTGAACAGTGCATTGCTGTGAGGTGTGTAATATAAACATTACATTACCATGAAGGCTTTGTTGTAAACATTACATTGTTATGATGGGTTTGTTGTAAACAATACATTGCTATAAAGATGGTGATATAAACATTACATTGCCACAAAGGATGTGCTATGAACAATAGATTGTCACATGGAACTGCTGTAAATATTTCTTTGCCATGAGAGTTGTCTTGCTCTAGGTGATTCTGAAGGGTCACACATTTAACGTGGCAGATGACGCGATTGCCAGCAGTAACATTGTCGAACTGTGGTGACGTGACGCCCTGTGTCAAGCGACCCTGCACTATTGATGGACTGTGTATTGAAGTTAGCAGCCCGTAATATAGGTGTAACTGTCCAGTGCAATACATAGGTATGTATTTAGTTTGGAGGTCTGCAATTATCCTAGCAGATGCCTTGTGTGGATGTATGTTTAAGCAGTATGTATAAGGAGGTTTTGCTAGGCAACAAGTCTCGTAATGGATAGATTACTTGTCAGTGAATAAGGATAACTACTTAGGCAGTTGACTGATTTGAGTATTATTACTTTTCATCATTTATTGTGTTTTCCCATATTTCGATTCCAGTGATGTGTCACTTACTTTAATCAAACAAAATAGGTTTAAATATCTTATGTGGAAAATGGTGGCAACTTTCTGAAGACTTCAAAATGGTGGCAACTGAAGACATTCCGTCGAATATTTTGTTGCAACTGAAGACTCCAGTTTGAAAAGATGGTGCAAGATATCCAACATTTACACATACTGATTTAACATCATATTAATACCTAATTATTGATCACACTTTAACCAATATGAATTTAAAGCAATTTTTTTCCGTTTAAAAGTAAAACCCGGGTATTTGTGTTATTAGCTGTGGTATGAGTTTAATAATATGGACGATGTTGTTGACTTCAGGACTGCGAGGAAAGGAACTCTTGAGATCGACGGATTCAGCTTTGAATAGGGATAATCTGGAGAAGTATTATCCATGCTGAACACACACGGCAACATGTATATTGGTAAGTCTTACACATATCTCATACTGAACACACACGGCAATAGGTATATACAAATGACCAAGTTATCCCTTCTGGTGGACCAGTATTTTTGTTAGTTGGTCTGGTCGCTAGGGGGCGTGGCATAATGTTTACTTTCAAAATTTATCCTTCGTTTAATGTTCAATTATATCATACTCATTATTTTTAATAGATTACTTTTAATGTTATGTAACTTGTAAAGTGCTACAGAATCAAGAATTGAACCATAAGCTAAGTATATTTAAATTATAAGCATATTTTAACAAGTTTTGGTCCTGTCATATTCAACTTAATAAAACCGGCGTTAAAGCCGTTATGATTATCGCTCACTTTCGTCGGTCGGCAATGTTCAGTTTTTTGTTTGTTTAAATGTTGTCGTTTGTACCAATTATACTGTTAAATTATGAAGTTACAAAACATGCTGCCTGTGGGTTTTTTTAATTGACCTTTTAGATTACTATTGGCATTTTATATTATAATAAATACGGTATTTAAAAAGGAATTATGGTGCAGTTAATTGCCATTGAGACTTTTGAGTGATTGATACTACAGTCAGTTTCTGCCTATCTAAGACTAAGGCTACGGCTGACTGAGTGAATTATAATAAATACAAATAGTTCTTCCTCCCTATAAATAGTTCTTCCTCCCTTGATAGGCCTGTAAGTCTCAATTTAGTTACCGGAGTTGGCCCCGGTTCAACATTTTCTAATTAAATAAAGTAGGCTTTATTGTTAAAATTGAGACTCTACTGATCTTGTAAATATAATTTAGTTTTTACTTACGGCAGTTACGTCGTAGGCTTAGTCTTAGATCTGGGTTTAACATTCTTTACTATTTATTATCTATATGATATAAAATTATATGGTTTTGGTCTATTATTTTCTACTAAATATGATAATAATCTAACATAATTATGTCACCATTATTCCTATTGGGTGTTTTCTGCTTGTCTTGCTCTGTTGCTGTAAGGGATATAGATTTTGTTTTATGCAAACCAATGAGATCTAATCATTTTAATGTGCTTTTTCCTAATCACACTCAAATTCATCATTCTATTTCAATGTTGCATAGTCTGCCATGTCTTCATGTTTGTTATAATAGAAAGTTACTGCCAATCCCCCGCTCTACGCCAACATTGAAATTAGCAATAAATTTATTACTAGCAGGAGATGTAAGTCTCAATCCTGGGCCATCTGTTAGACGAAACATTCGGGTGGCCACTACAAACGTTCGATCTGTACGAGATAAGACTGCCTCACTTTGTGATTTATTAATTTCAAAGAAAATAAACATTCTAGCTGTAACTGAGACCTGGCTCAGACCACATGATACACATGCATGCATTGCTGACGTTTCCCCTTCTGGTTACACCTTTCATCATCGACCACGTTTAGTCGGCCGTGGAGGTGGTGTTGGCTTTTTTTATATCACAGCAGTTCAAAGTTAAATTACATTCTAACGCTGAATACTCTAGTTTTGAGTCCATCTGTGCTGAAATTTCATATTCTTCTTTCTGCGCACACTTTGTTTGTATCTATCGTCCTCCAGGACATCCGGCCAATTTCTTTGAAGACTTTCAGGATATGTTGGAAAATCTGGCAGTTATTCATTCAGAATTTTACATTCTTGGTGTTTTAATCTACATTTGGATATACCTTCTTCAATTACAACTACGTTTGATGATATTCTGGCATCATTTGATTTGAAACAACATGTTACCTTTTCGACACATATACATGGCCATTGGCTTGACCTCTTGATAACCCGTTCAACTTGTAATAATATCCAAGCACCTACTGTTTCAGATGGGTTATCAGACCACCATACTGTCATTGCCAATATTAATGGTTCTATAGCCCCTTTACAATCGAAACACAATGTGTCTTACAGAGCCATTCATAGGATTGACATTACAGCTTTAATGGCTGATATCCTTATATCTGACCTTATCCAAAAAAACATCTATCTGACTTATATAAACAGTACTGTCAAGTACTCAATGCACTACTTGACAAACATGCACCTATAAAACACAAATGGGTGTCAGAAAGGCCACCGGCTCCATGGATGACTTCCGAAATTATACTATCTAAAAGGCGTCGTCGTTATTTAGAGCGTGTATGGCGCAAATCACGCTTGCCATTAGATAGATCGCGCTATTCTAAGCAATGTCACCTCTGTAACAGACAAATGGCTAAAGCTAAATCAGATTATTTTACAGATATGGTCATAAATAAGTCTGATAATCCGCGTCAGTTATGGAACTGCATCAATAACATTCTCCATAGACGGCCTACTCCATCGCTACCTGATCATGTGTCAATTAAGTCTCTATGTGATTCGTTCTCTAGTCACTTCAAGAATAAAATCAGTATTATTCGTTCTGCTTTCCCACGTCATAATACAAGTAATGTCAGTGTGGACTTTCCACAAGTAAATTCTCAACTTGTATCATTTGAACCTGCAACAGTTAATGAAGTTAGGAAAATAATTATGTCCTCCCCAAATAAATCTTGTGCACTTGATCCATTTCCAACAATACTGCTAAAAGCATGTCTCGATACACTAATTGGACCTATAACAAAAATTATAAATGCATCACTTTGCTCTGGTTGTTTTCCTGATGATTTTAAATAGGCCCATGTCACACCACTTCTTAAGAAGTCATCTCTGCCTAAGCAAGACCTAAACAGTTATAGACCTATTTCTAATTTCAGCTTAATTTCCAAAATACTAGAAAAGGTTGTACCAAGTCGTCTAAGGTCTCACATTAGCACAAATGTCTTAACTAATGTGTCACAATCAGAATATAGGCAGTTTCATTCAACAGAGACTGCCCTCTTAAAGGTTCATAATGACATTAACTTGAACATTAATAATGGTAAAGTGACTGCACTTACCTTACTAGATCTCTCTGCCGCGTTCGACACGATTGATCACAGCATTCTCATTGAACGCCTATTAAAGTGGTACGGCATATCTGGCACAGCTCTAAGCTGGTTTTCTCGTATCTAACTGATAGATACCAAACTATAAAGATTGGGAACTGCTTTTCAGCTGCACTGCCGACTTTATTTGGTGTTCCCCAGGGTTCTGTTCTTGGGCCTTTGCTTTTTACTCTACACCACGCCACTAAGCTCTGTTATACAAAGACATAACTTAGATCATCATCTTTATGCTGATGATACTCAAATCTACATTTCGTTGGCTACCCCGGATACAAATCGCTCCCTTAACCAACTTAGTGATTGCCTTCAAGATATCTTCCATTGGATGACTGACAGCAAGTTGAAATTAAATGCAAATAAAACTGAATTGATCATTATTGGTACTCCAATGCAGCGTTGTAAACTGGATGGTTTTTTCCCTACGCGTATTTTGAATCAGTATATCACGCCAGCAACCTCGGTGCGGAATCTAGGAGTGATCTTTGATAGTAACTTAAATTTCCGACAACACATATCTCAAACATGTCGCTGCTGTTTTTATCATATTCGTGATCTTCGCCATATTCGCCGGTATATGTCATTTTCTGTTGCTAAGACTATTGCAACAGCGCTTGTTAGCAGCAGACTTGACTATTGCAATTCCCTCCTTTATAATATCGCTAGCAAGGATATCACAAAACTTCAGCGTGTCCAAAATTGTCTAGCAAGAGTAGTTACAAGATCTCCTCGTTTTTCTCACTCTGTGCCACTTTTGAAGACTGCATTGGCTTCCTGTACGATATCGTATAATAGTTAAGATCTGTACCATTACATACCATGCACTGTCCAATAAACAACCATCTTATTTGCATTTATTGCTTACTCCTGTAAGAAAATCTATCCAGCTTCGATCATCTAGTTCTGACCTACTTTTTGTTCCTAGAGTCAACACTAACATTGGAACTAGGGCTTTTTCTGTTGCTGCACCAACTCTTTGGAATATGCTTCCTCTTAGTGTTAGATCAGTTGAAAATATTACAAAATTCCGTCGTCATTTAAAAACGTATCTTTACAACCTTGCTTATCCACCGTAGCTCCCTAGCGCCCTGACCCATATGTTGACAACTGAAAAACTACTTATGGATTTTGAGATTGACCAACCCTTTTGTTTTGATGCGCCTCTGAGCTTGGTTTCCAAGGATTTAGGCGCAATAGAAGTTATCTTGTTATTATTATTATTAGTTTGTGTAATAATTGATGTATCCACTACGTCGCAGTTTTGCTTATGTCACAATTCAACTTTTCACCTAACCTCCGTCAAGCTTTGCTTTGTCAACGGTGTTGTTAATGGTTATATATATATATATATATGTGAATTATATTACTATTGCTGCATGACATCTCATAAATAAATCATTCGCGCATACAGTGGTCATTTTTAAAACTTTGCCTTATGTTTTTGCCTTAAAGTAACACTTTTGTGACCAGAATTTCAACAAGATATTCCACAGAATGTCCGAACCCACCACATATTTTCTGATGACTTGGCTGAGGTTTTGCTAGGCAACAGATCATGTACGTGATGAATAGGGTAATTGAAGTGTGTTCGGCCAGTGTTGCAGAGGGTTGACAGTGGTTGTTATGCTTCAGATGGCGTGCCTAACCTGGACGGCACGACATTTGGCCAGCACGAGAAGATACTGGAGGGTTGTGTCAGCAACCTGAACATCCAGGGCAAGGGACCCCTTGAGCTCACCATGGACGCTCGACGTGAACTGCCCTAGACGTGGCACCCTGACACCCCTCATTGATGTAGCTGTCCAGTTGCTACAGTGCATCTTTGGGCTATGCAGAACCATCAAACTCCTACATTTTATATATCTCTGAATTGTTCTTGTTTCTTTAGGTTTTGGGGACTGTGTTGTAGATAGTTCTTTCTTAGACAAAGTGTATTATTTTGTCAGCTTTATTACTTTTATTAACAGAAATGTAACCAATTAACATTATATATCTCGGCTGGTTGATACTTGATTTGAAACTTATTAACAGAACAAGAAAAACAAGAACAAGAAAGTTTATTAATAATATTATTATTTAAAGTTGATACTTGATTTGAAACAAAAGTACAGTTTTGTTGTCATCTGGCTGGAAAATGTGTATGATAAACAATCTATTATATCACTGATGAAATTATAGAAGTATCGGAAATCGTGAAAAGTGCCAAAGAAAATGTCATGAAGGTTGATGCCTATGCAGCAGGAGGTTGGAATATTGGTTGGTTGGAATCTAGACACTGTAAACTTGTGTGTAGCTACAGTGATATGAAATGTGTAGATTAGGTATATGCGAAATAGGAGGTTAACTATTGTCTCAATGAATTGTACCACTAGCCTGTAGTTATGAATTCTTTGTAATTTTACTTTATTTGTTCACATTTTCTAGTAGTAAAATGTCCTTGAATGTTGAAGGGCAGATTCACAAAGAGATGTTAATATGATGGAGAGAAGGTAATTATGTGCAATCATACCACTAGATCATGCCAACAGAAGTCATGGTCAGATAAAAAGTATTTATTGAGCGCAAATGCCAAATATGCCAAATACTTACTGAATATTTTCCACACAGAAACAGATTTGTAGAGGAAAGAAATATTGTGATGCATTTCATTAGAATGTGCAACATTCCACATGTCCCATGCCTGCTTTTGTAGTTTTGTAGAGTTGGATGAACCATGTGTGGTCTAATGATATCTGTGTTCAAAATACAACATTGTTGCCTTATATTTTAGATGCCAGTATGTTATAATGAAAATGTTAGGTTTTTGTAGTAAATTATTTAAAGATTTATCGACATGCTCGTCTAGCTGTGGATATCTGACCTGGTGAAAACTGGATGCTCATTGGTTCCAAGATGAACACAGTTTATGGTGTGTAGATCTGTGTGTAGATCTACATTTAGCTGGGTAATGTTGGGTTTTTGTTAATATTGGGGGTAATAAGCAAACTTCACACGATTCAAGTATGTATACTATCAATAGTAACTTGTGTATTATTTATTTTTATATAAAGGAACACAAAAAGAAAATGATTTTGTTATTCCCTAACTTGAACGTCTTTGAAATATTTGACATTCATTAACACTGTCTCTTCAAACTTATTTAAAAAGTCAAGGTCGCAATAACAGTACAGACGTTACTAACCATGTATAGTTGAATATAATACACCTTTATGATCAACACATCAAGAACTGGCATTACGTTAGTTAAGCAGAGCAAGCCGATTCATACTTTTAAATAAATCCAGATAAGTGAAAACAAAAACACTACTCGCTCATTCCTCTGATCATGGGACAAAGAAAAAGAGAATTGCCTGTTTTAATAGACATGTTTGTCTGAAAATATTGTTGTCATACTGATTACCAATGCCTAGTATTATTCAGCATGTGTGTACATGGTCATAGATGTGCCAATAAATTTGTTACAAAAATGTTATCTTGTTATGGCAAGTGTTCATATGATATTGTGGAAACCTGATAATCTAGAAACCATAGCACCAGGACATATTATACCTTGCAATATGCACGATTGATTTCTGTCAAAATCCTGAAAAATACACTAGTGATTAACGTATATATATGAAGCATGTCAGTTAAAATTGCACACAAAATAAAAGTACCTGGTAAAAACAGTACGGTATTATCCAAAGTTTTGCAAACACTACATTTAAAATTGGCAACATTAACTTTTGCATTACAGCAGCACCCATCCTTGGCAAACACCCCAGAAAATATATGTATCGGCAGTATAGCCGCTCATACTAGAGTACAGTTTTAGTTGTCGAACATTAGCATGTGGTCGCCTACTAACGTCTTTCTGTAGAAAGCATGCAAGTTTCCTCCTAATGCCAATTTGCTGTGCTATTTCCAATACTTGTTTAAGTGGAATTAACTTAGTCTGGCTGGATTTATTGTAAATGGCTGAAGTTATTGAGTGGAATAAGTGTGTGTGCACAACCAGTAGTGTTTGGATATTAAACACCAGCAGAGATCGAACCTGCCACACACAACACTGAAACACTATTGTCATAAACAACACAGTTCAACAGTCCTTAAACAATTAAATGACATAGTATGTCTGCATTTACAACACAATACTCTAACAGCGTTCAGTCACAACTATGTTGTTACTGTTGATGCACTTTTAGACGGTTAACTCCACAAAACAGCGCTCAACCTTGTTCGTCATCACCACATTCAGTGTGACCCTGTGTGACTGGTCGCGAACACTGTTTAAATGCCTGTCAACACTCTGTCTTCTTCTCTGCGACACAATTTCCTATATCAAACAGTCTGACCTCTAGCCATTTCAAACTGGCCGATGGGTAGCTTTCTTTATCCCACCACTACTCAACCATACCTTCTGAAATGACACAATGTGTGTGTGTGTGTGTGTGTGCACGCGTGCATGCGTGTGCATGAGTGTGACATGTGTCCCTGTCAACTGTGCATATCAGTCAACTGTCTATATCCCCAGGAGAGGCTTACCTAAGGCAATGTTATCAGACCACCCTTTATGTTTTCTGCTGAGGGAGTAGAACGTTGTCACATTGTGCAGGTGACTTATGAAAGAAACTGCATTGCCAACTCCTCCCTAGGACTGACAAGTGCTTTCCTGTGAGAGAGAGCCAAGACACTTTTTGATGTCAGCAGGAGAGCTAAGCACAATAAACATGCCTCTGCAATCAAATATAGAAATAGGACCAGAGTAGGTCTGGAGACAACAAATAAGGAAGAAGTCATTTTAAGCATACTGCTAGACACCAACTTCGGTAATGTCTAGGAAGGGGATATTCATGCAATAATTGTATGCCTAACTGGATAACATCTCAGGATTTCAGTTAGGTTGGAAGACGTTATTATTTAAACAGACACTCCAGATTTCGACATACACATCTTTTGAAACGGTGTACACAATGTTGATGGTCGGCAGTTACAATGGTAAAATATAGCCCAAACGAATTAGAATCTACATCCACACATGTCATAAATAGTTACAGTTGAACCTCGGTTAACGGTCACACCATTACTATAGCCACATTGCAATTAAGGTCACCCTAGGACATTATATATATATATATATATATATATATATATACAGGGGACCGTTTATGCATATTTCACGGCGTACATGAGTCCGCTGTTTTAAAGAGACAGCAGCCGGTCTCGTTAAAGTGTATGCATAAAGGACATAAATTCGGCCATTATTAAGAATTTTATTTTAAATTGTTTGTGATTTTGAGCAAGTTTATTCTAGAGCTTTACATATATTGAAGTATAGAAAAACATAAAAACTATCCACAGATTGGAAACAAGCTAGCATATCTGCACCGAACTACCGACCAGTCAGTTTAACGAGCGCAGATGGGAAAATATTGGAATGAAAAATCAGGGATACCATCACTGAATATATGAAAGAAAATGACTTGCTGAGCGATAAGCAATTTGGATTAATCAAGGGCCGTTCTACAGTATTTCAACTATTCCAAAATTACTCGATTCATGGAGAGAAACACTGGTTAATGGAGGATGCATACACATAGTATATTGTGATTTTTTGAAAGATTTCAACAAGGTTCAAAATATTCGACTCATTGAGAAACTCCAGAGATATGTTATAAAAGGGAACATTCTTAACTGGGTAACAGCTCTGCTGGCCCACAGAAGACAACAAGTAAGAGTAAATAACATATTTTCAAATTGTCAAGGAACAGAGATTGGCCCCCTTCTTTTTGTTATATTCACAAATGATTTACTTGATGATGTTATAGCGAGCCATCATATTTTCACGTTTCCGGATTATATGAAGCTATCCAATCCCTTCAGAAGACTGCGTAAAACTACAAGAAGATCATATTTCTGCCGAACGCTGGACATATACATCACTTTTGTAATTCCACCCATATAAATGTAACAATATGAGATTTGGGTCTTCATCCACAAGGAATCAAGGCTATTCATTGGGTAGCAACCAGACAACACTTACAAGTATGGACAAGGTGAAAGATATTGGGGTCAGTTTCCATTCATTGCTTAATATGTTGGCATGTATGTAAGAACAATTAATAAAGCCAATTTGATGATAGGGATAATCCGACGTACTTTCGATCAAATGGATGAAACATTCACACCTTGAATATGCTGATCAGATATGGAGTCCTTTCTTAATGAAACATATTACAATTCTTAAAAATGTTCAGTACAGAGCAAGCAAATTAATTCCTAGTTTCAAAGACCTTGAATACAAAGAGCGTTTACAGAGACTTAAATGTCTAACTCTATCATAACGTCGCCTCAGAGGAGACATGATTTAAATGTATAATATACTAACAGGGAAATAGGGTACAGCAGTCTCATCCAGATTTTTTACATAGAGGGATAACGACGCTTCACCGGTTCAGTCGTTTGACGCAAAAATAGTTAAGTTATGGCAAAACCACCCTATGAAAACTGAATACACTGCCCCACTCCTCTCTTGGATTGGGCCAGACTCAGACGCATGGGCACAGTCCGAGCAGATGTCAAAAGCGAGAGCTGGCATATAAGAAGCAGAGGCAATAATGCCTAGTCAAGCTAGGATATGTGAGAACCTCTAAAATGTTATTCTCTTTATTTTCAGGTCTTAAAAATGACCCTGCAACATTGAATTTCATTTTTGCAAGACAAAAAGAGAGAATCAGGAAGTGGGAGACACTTGAGCCGTTACTGCCTATGATACAGAGCTAACTGCACCAATGATCGGCTCGGGACATCATTCGGGAGCTCCTTACAACCCTACCCTGGAGGGTAGTGTCACAATCCTGATCTCTCACAGTTGACCCACAACGTGTGGTAGTGCCCTGCAGGGGAGGGATATATCGGCCCCCGAGCCTTCCCGGCGTTCCCATAACCGGTGTGGTCATCCATGCCACGTGATATAACCCTATATATTGAGCACGTCAAGCTGCAATTAACATAGAAAATTTACCTGCTTTTATAACCGGCCAAACACAGTCAGCGAAATATGTGGTGTGAACTTCAACTTTAATTAATCTTGTATATCTACACTTATTGAAGTTATTTATTCGTTAGAATGGTATTAAAATTTTGCTCATGTGTTATGTTACATGATATGATGCAGTAAACGTATGTATATGCGGCATAAATAATATTAGTAATCTATTATATGCATTCTGATGTACGCATGTTCATGGACAGTTTGGGTTGACGACGTTAGGGGGCGAATCCAATATGGCCGCACACAGTGGAAAACTTCCAAAATTCAAATCATATTTATTGTCTATGTATTATACCAACAACGGTTCAAGTACAATACACAGTGCGGTATTAATGGTGAATTGAAACGAGGAGAGATGATGTCAGAACAACCTATGTTTACTCCGCCGTGGTGCGTTGCATTACAAATGTGTCAACTAGTGCATTGATATTGTGTGCTTTAAGTGACGATACATTTGTTTCTAGTACTTTGATCACAACCAACTAATCTAACTATAATTTGCCAAGCACAAGCGTGTGTGTGCATTTGCACTGTGATTGGCAAGGTGGCCTAAGAACACATCATTCCAGTGCGTATGTACATGTGTCTACATTACGATACGATCGAAAATTAACGTTTAAAGACAATAACCATGTTCTTTTCTTGCGCGCGTGTGCCTGCCGCCATGAATAGACAAATCAACAATAACGAATGTTCTTGTTGTACCCAAAGGCAATATATAGAACAGACTACAACTACATGCTCTTCTAAATATCCACATTCCCTACCTTTTTCGGTTGGCGCTGCTGCAGCCATCTTACAATGGCTACCCCTTCACGCTGTTTTCATGTCCAATGGTCTGTTGCACACTTGAAATCACATGTTACACGAAGCACCATATCGAGCGTCAAGCGAATATTGTTTGTTTCATACATAAAATGTGAACAGCGCCCAGGCCAGTCAACCATCCACCAGTTAAGTCGGTGTTGTACTGAAACCTGTCGTGTCACCTACATTTCATCAACTGTATTCCTATTGGTCGTTTTATGCATCTCAGTCACACATGTGATTAAGAAGCTACCATGGTTTGGCTTGCACGCGATGCCCAGAATGTTCACCGGTAGTTGAATCAATGCATTGTCTCTGAGGTAATCAACCATGACATTGTTTGTGCAAAGCACAGTTGGCATGTATATAGGAATAGCCTCGCCATTCGTGTAAAATATGTAAAGATCCATGACCGTACCCGATTACCAGGAAATGCGACAGAGAGAGAGGGGGGGTAGGGAACGAGAGGTAGACTGAGAGAGAGAGAGAGAGAGAGAGGGAGGGAGAGAGAGAGAGAGAGAGAGAGAGAGAGAGAGAGAGAGAGAGGGGGGGGGGAGAGGGAGAGGGAGAGGGAGAGGGAGAGGGAGAGGGAGAGGGAGAGGGAGAGGGAGAGGGAGAGGGAGAGGGAGAGGGAGAGGAAGAGGGAGAGGGAGAGGGAGTACAGAGAGACAGAGAGAGAGTCAGAGAATCAGAGAGACAGAGAGGGAGAATAGGACAGACAGAGAGTGAAAACAGGGAGAGCGAGGGGGAAGATAAGGATGGAGGGGTAGAGAGAGACGGAGAGGGAGAGGATGGCAGGGAAATGGAGGGGACGGGAGAGGAAGGAGGTGAGAAAGGGGATGGAGGGGAAGATACGTGGATGGAGAATGACAATGACAATGAGTTTTATTTCCCTACGACTCCTTGCGGAGTATGAGAGAATTTTTCTTTATAAAGAACATTTGGATAGAACATATTGTATTATTAAGAACATCTAGACTTCTATTATATGAATCATATTTACAGTACGTCAAACATAAACAACACGAACCATAGCACATCCAGTGACCTTACTCTATTAAGTGTTTTCGATAACTGTATAATCAGTAGTTCAAACCAAATAATATAAAATAAAATAAACCTGGTACTATACATGTATTACACAATTTGAACTCATTTACATGTAACTACATCACTAGTAAATTAACTATGTGCTACAATGTATTTTTTTATTGTCCACTATTCACAGTATTGACATTGAATTTGTTAGGTACACAAACTTTGTTATGAACACATTAATAAATCTGGAAAGATCTGTCAACTGTTTCACATTATGTACGTTAAACATCTGGTTCATTTTCAAAGTATTAGGTCTGATTCTAAAGTATTTCTTTATGTATTTTGATCTTTCTTCTACCAGTGATGGACATATAAGTACATCATGATATTCATCACCTTGGTGTCCATTGTTGCATAAATTACAGAGCCCCTGAGCATTTTCATGGAGATACTGATCAACAGAAATAGGTAGTTTTTTATTTCCACAGCGAAATTTACATAACTTGATTCTGTCAGATGGGCTCAAGTAGATTAAATACTTCTCGAGCCCTACTTCATTTTAAATATTCTTCAATTTGAAATCAGCCTATTTACATGAATTCTGTGCCATGTTTGTCTGTTTATGTCTTTCTTTTTACGTTATAGGGTATGCTTCAATAAATTTGTATTTACATTTCCATGATCATGCCACATGTTACATAATAAACATCCATCAATTACACTCCTGTTTTATCAATCCATTTTGATTTAGTAGTACCTCTGTCGGGTAGTTTTGTATCAGCCTAAACATAATACTATATATCTTGCTTTGTTTGCCTTCAATTAAGTGTACCCAAATGTTTATCATTCTCTTTTCTATAATTGTTGTCGCACTTTGTCGGCCATCATCTCTATATACCATACGATTTGCGATGTTCCTGTTAAGTTTTAGTATACTTTTCAAGAACTTTCTATGGTATTTCTCAATGTACTCTACATTTTGAAAACCCTATGAGAGAGAGAGAGAGAGAGAGAGAGAGAGAGAGAGAGAGAGAGAGAGAGAGAGAGAGAGAGAGAGAGAGAGAGAGAGAGAGAGAGAGAGAGAGAGAGAGAGAGAGAGAGAGAGAGAGAGAGAGAGAGAGAGAGAGAGAAGAGAGAGACAGAGACAGAGACAGAGACAGAGACAGAGACAGAGACAGAGAGAGAGAGAGAGAGAGAGAGAGAGAGAGAGAGAGAGAGAGAGAGAGAGAGAGAGAGAGAGAGAGAGAGAGAGAGAGAGAGAGAGAGAGAGAGAGAGAGAGAGAGAGAGAGAGAGAGAGAGAGAGAGAGAGAGAGAGAGAGAGAGAGAGAGAGAGAGAGAAAGTAGCAGAGGCAGAGGCAGGGGCAGGGGCAGGGGCAGGGGCAGGGGCAGGGGCAGGGGCAGGGGCAGGGGCAGGGGCAGGGGCAGGGGCAGGGGCAGGGGCAGGGGCAGAGGCAGAGGCAGATAAAAGAAGGCAAACATACAGGTGTGCAGACAGGCTGGCTGGCATGTAGGCAGACAGGAGAGAGACACGAGATACAGAGAGGCAGAGACTGAGGCAGAATTTGGTAGATAAACATACAGCCTGCAGGGTGGCGGACAGACAAACAGACAGACAGACAGACAGATAGGCAACCAGACAGACAGACAGACAGACAGACCGACAGACAGACAGACATACATACATCTAGGTAGATAGGCAGACTGGAGAGAAAAGAGAGACAGACAGGGGCAAAGACTGAGGCAGAGATAGGCACATAAACACACAGCCAGCAGACAAGCAGCAGACAGACATATATACATCCAGGTAGATAGGCAGACAGGAGAGAAAAAATTCAGAGACGTAGAGACACAGTCAAGGGCAAAGACTGAGGCAGAGGTAGGCAGATAAACATACAACCAGCAGACAAGCAGCAGGTATACATACAGACAGACAGGCAGGCAGGCAGGCAGGCAGGCAGGCAGGCAGGCAGGCAGACAAACAGACAAGACAGGCAGACAAACAAAAAGACATAGAGGCAAACAGTAAGAGAAAAATACAGGTAGAGAAGGAGGCCGGCCGGCAGACATACAGACATGCGTACTGACGTAATGCCTAACCGACTTATAGACTGACATTCTAACAGACAAACACAGAGAATGGAGGAGGGAGAGAGATTCGGGTAGAGAGGGAGGGTTGGAGAAGGGTAGACGGGGAGAAAAAAAGATATAAATTATAGAGACAGATGTAGGAGCAGGGAGACAGAGAGACAGCGTGCTAGTTGCGACTCCAACATCGCAACAGTGTAGTCAAGCAACCAACGCTACATCACAAAGTTGTGTCGGCTGTTCTGATATTAGACGTGGTAAACTACATGTAATAATCAGTCACCCTATAGATACTTGTCTAAACTTGTACAGACAAGAGTCGGATAAACTTGTTTTACCTAAGTACTTCTTTTGACTAGTAACTATCACATTATCTAAAGTCAAACGTATGCACACGACATACCTATACATCACAATAATTAGTTCAAATGCTTGAAAGATATGTAAGTCGTTTGTAAACACAATTTGCGATAGAACGGTGCTACACTCGTTATACTATAGCTGGCATGCCCGAACTGACGGGTAATAAGGCAACAAGTTATGCATTATTGTAATAGTATCACTATTATGTATAACATATAAACATGAAAACATAACTCACCAGGCCGTGTATATTGATACTCGTAATACGGAGCCGAGAGAACTGTACGTATATCTTTGTGGACACGTCCATGATCCCTAGCAAACTGCGACTAGGTGTGGCTCAAGCTACCCTACCCCCGTCTGGCGACTTACATAACAATAGCCTATGCAACCGCTTGCACGAAACAATTCCACCAGGGTTACATAATATATTATACTTGTAGTGTTTCAGATTCTTTGTGGGTTGTACATGTCAATCGGCGTAAAACACGAACGGATTATATGCCCACGAACATTATTATTTGTAAGTTTACAACTTCATATTTACTCCTTTCCAAATATGTTTTTTTTCCGTTTTATTATGCTCTTACATACAATTACAAATACATTTGTGAGCGCGCATACAATTACGCGTTATGCAACGAGGCCATCAAATATTGTGTTTCCTGTCCTGTAAACTGTTGAGGAGGAAAGCACAGTTACTTAATAAAATATCAAAGTTTATTGATGCTTGATGCATTATAATATTGTGATATTTTGTATATATTCATAACATCACGTGTGTGTGTGTGTGTGTGTGTGTGTGTGTGTGTGTGTGTGTGTGTGTGTGTGTGTGTGTGTGTGTGTGTGTGTGTGTGTGTGTGTGTGTGTGTGTGTGTGTGTGTGTGTGTGTGTGTGTGTGTGTGTGTGTGTGTGTGTGTGTGTGTGTGTGTGTGTGTGTGTGTGTGTGTGTGTGTGTGTGTGTGTGTGTGTGTAAACGAACTTGATATTTTGTATATATTCATAACATCGCGCGTGTGTGTGTGTGAACGAACTTGCCCAAGTTTCGACACCTCCGCACAGAATTCGAACCCGCGTTCTCTCAGTCGAGGGTTCGGAGCTCTTATCGCTGCGCTACTGTGCTCCATTAATGTCATCTACTTTATTTCGTCTTCTGTAGTTGTTTGGTCCATTCCCATAGTGTCGTATTGGGCATCTTGTCTTACTTCTTTAGATGTAGGGTTCTGCGCAGGTATTTGTTGATGAAAGTCTTTTTTAGTTTGTTTTTATGTGTAATTCACCGTGTCTCCGAGCCATAAAGTAATACTGACTTGAGATTTGAGTTATATATCCTCAGTTTGGTGTTAAGCTTGATTTGTTTTGCCTTCCAGATGTGTCTCAAAATGACCCGTGCGTGCGTGCGTGGTGCGTGGTGCGTGGTGCGTGGTGCGTGGTGCGTGGTGCGTGGTGCGTGGTGCGTGGTGCGTGGTGGGTGGTGCATGGTGTATGCGGGTTTGCGTGTATGTATGTGTTTGGTATGTGTGTTTGTGTGTGTGTGCGTGCGTGCGTGCGTGCGTGCCTACGTGCATGCGTGCGTGTGAGACAAGTAGGCATATAGTGTCTTTCGATTGTATGTCGTTTTAACTAACGTTGTGTTTTTAGTTATGTATCTGTAGGCGTTATTGCTAGTACAATATATTTTGCCGACGAGATGCGTCATTGTTCTGGGGACAAAGGTGTTATTTATTTCTTAGAGATGCCCGTATTATAATTGAAAAAAAAAAACCTGCCCACAATATCTTCCTAAGCGCATGCAACTATATTTGAGATAACGTATACATGAGTGTGCATGTGTATGGGTACTCGGTATTTTAAACATTTCCTCCTAGACGATTTGCATAGCAGACACCAAAAGTATGGATTCACGTTTTATAACAACGTCAACATACCTGTAAGTAATGTATAGACTGTATTTAATAATGGACGCCTTTCTAACCGTATTTACGCAGACGCAGACGCATAGGACTAGGCGCAATACTTATGGAGAACACTTGACAGACGGAACTAACCATACGTAGGGCGAAACATACAAATAATTGTTAATTGTATTCACAACGAATAGGAAAATATTGTGACAAATAGAACATGGTCAGAATCGTATCAATGTTCAGTGATCAACTGAATATAAACAGAAGCATGGAAGCCAACACAACACGAATCGATAAACTATTTGCTTTACTTGTGTCCACTTTTGGGGAAACCCGGAGTAATGATCAGTTAAAGAAAGAGTTGTATGATAGAGGTCAAGGAAATAGAGAAAGCGTTAGGGATTTTTCCCGGGCACTTCTAGAAATCTCCGAAGGCTTATCAGACAAATCACAGAGTAAGAATGAAACTTTGATAGAGGTATTCTGCGAGTCTCGAGGAGGACGGATTGAGCAGTATGTGTAAAAATGCATGTATTCGGGGACTTCATGAACCTCACCACACCCCCGTCGACCCGAGTATTCTGGAACGAATTGCCACCCAGCTAGAACTACTCGCGACAACTCAGACGCAAATTGTTTCTTTGTTGCGAGCACAACAGTCGTCGGTGGGTGTGGAGAGGGGCGATAGAACTAGCAGACCGAAGCCCCGTAACAGTGGCTCGGTCTCGTGTGAGTATTGTGGCCGAAGCGGGCACACTTACACTAATTGTTGGAAACGTGCTGGGGACATGCGCCGTACTACAGATCAAACCGAAAATCGGGCATACGGGGGGCAACCAAATTCTAGCGCAACACCCCGTAATCATCAGGAAAACTAAGTAGCCCTACTGTCGAGCGTCACGCAGGCGGGTGTAGTAACATAGACTCTATGTTAGTTGACGCCATCATTGGTAAGACACCAGTAATTTCGTGTTGTATATCCGGTGAAGACACCAATATGGTTTTAGACATGGGCTCTGAAGTAACGATTTTACAGGAGTGGTGGTTCAATGAACATTTAATGACGTCAGTCAATGGGTTAAAGGACGCATCAGCGTGGTTACGGCAGGAAGCAGCCAATGCTCTAGAGTTCCCTTATATAGGGTACTTCACAGCCGATATAAATGTGTTGGGCACGGTCGTTAAGAACAAAGGTATTTTGGTACAAAAAGATCCACCAGGGTTTGTCCCCTCCCGACCAACGTCTGGAATACTGGGTATGAATGTTTTGGGTGACATGCCAGAGATAAGGGAACTACTTCATATTATTGAGACCCATGATACTAACTCGAAACAGGATATCGATGGAAGAGTAGTGAAAATTGCAGGTGATACTAGTGTTAAGATACCAGCATGGTCGTCGTGTAACGTAACAGTATCAGGTCCACATTGCACCGGTAACGGAATGGTAAGGCCATTCGATGTTCCCCTGAAGGGAGGTTTACTACTCCAAACTTGTTTAGTAGGTTCCATCAACGGACATTTCGAAGTAACTTTCCTCAACCCGACCTCCGAAGATGTGTGGCTACGTTCCCATTCACCTGTCGGGAGGATATATACGGTAGATGTAGTCGATCGGAATCATGAACACTTCGTTGATTTCGAAGAATTGGATGACGGCTTGCGAGTGTCCCTGGAACCACGACAGGTAACTCCTACTACACGACAGGTAAGAAGCGAGCAATGTAAATATATATCTGATGCGTCACCCCTTGACCCTGGGTACAACTGGAAGGAAGAGGTACGCATAGGTGAGATACCGCCAATAGACAAAGATCGACTAATGGAATTATTGCATAACAATCAACAAGTATTTGCCCAGGACGAGAATGACGTGGGATTGACGGACACGGTTAAACACCGAATATACACTTCAGACGACAGCCCTGTTAAGGCGGCATATCGTCGCATTCCACCAACTCAGTTTGCGGAAGTTAAAGCGCACATTAAAGATCTAGTCCACAAAGGGATAATTAAGCCCAGTCAGCCGGAATTTGCGAGTCCGATTGTTATTTGTCGAAAGAAGAACGGTAAGATTAGGATGTGCGTGGATTATCGAAAGCTTAATACCAAGACAAGAAAAGATGCGTTTCCACTTCCCCGAGTGGATGAGATCTTCGACCACCTATCGGGAGCAAAGTATTTCTCGACTGTCGATTTGAAATCGGCTTATAATCAGGTGGAGATAGACGAGGTTAATCAACACAAGACAGCGTTCACCACCCCCATGGGGTTGTACGAGTACAAGAAAATGCCATACGGGCTTTGCAATTCACCAGCAACCTTCCAGAGATTAATGCACATTGTGTTCAGGGAAGAGATGAATGAAAAAGTACGTATTTTCTTGGATGATATAATCATCTACTCCTCTACCATTGAAGAACACTTTGAACGACTGAATTTGGTGTTCCAACGACTGGCATCTCACGGTCTAAAGATTGAGCCCACTAAATGTTACCTATTTCAGGAATCAGTTTCTTATTTGGGACAGATAATCTCTAATGAAGGGATTTCTGGGGATCCAGAGAAGGTGAACGCAGTAAGGGAATGGCCAGTACCTGAAAATGCGAGAGAACTCAAGGTTTTCTTGGGAACAGCGGGATATCACCGACGTTACATTCATCACTTTTCACAGTTGGCATCACCTCTATATGAATTGGTGGATCAAGATCCCAACAAAGGGAAGAAGAGAAAACCAGGTAGAAAGTGGAATTCAGCCAAACCGGTACCGTTTGTGTGGAGGCAGGAACACCAAGAAGCATTTGATTCACCGAAACATGCTCTTACTACAGCTCCAGTCTTGGGATTCGCTGATTTCACGAAACCATTCATTCTGGAGACAGACGCCAGTCACCAAGGACTAGGAGCGTTACTACTCCAGGAACAGGAAGGGAAAACCCGAGTTATAGCCTATGCTAGCCGTAGTCTCAGGGGTCCTGAAAAGAAACGAACGGCTTATAGCTCTATGAAATTAGAGTTGTTAGCAGTGAAATGGGCGGTGACTGGGAAATTCCGCGACTACTTGTTGAGCGTGCCGTTTGTAGTATATACCGACAATAACCCATTGTCGTATATTCAGACTTCGGCAAAGCTAACGGCGGCGGAACACCACTGGCAGGCAGAGCTAGCCAGGTTCAATTTCAGCATTCGCTATCGTTCCGGAAGACTTAATGCATCGGCGGACGGTCTGAGCCGGAAACCACTTCAGACTGAAACAAAAAAGTTCACAGTCATCGAAGAAGACGAAATAGCTGACATTCTCCAAGTAACGGTGTTGCCGTGCGATTTGCGACATAAATTACTCAAGGCAGCAGTCTGTACCACCACAGCACAGGTGCGATATACATCCAAGTATGTAGAGTCGCCGATCCTACCAAGTCTTAGTTCGGACGCGATCCAGGAGGCACAACGTTATGATCCGGTTTTGGGTCGAGTCTGGCAATACATAGACAGAGGGCGAGAATCGACACTCGGAGAAAGACGGAAAGAACAACCAGCAGTAGCAAAACTGCTACAACAATGGGACCGCATTCAGGTCTGTTCAGGAAAATTGTGCAGAACCCTAATAGACCCAATGAGTGGAGAAAAAGTAAGCCAGTTGTTGTTACCGCGTACAATGAGAGAGGAGGTATTACAAGAATTACATGAACGGATGGGACATCAAGGCATTGATAGAGTTGAGAAGCTAGTACGAGCAAGATTCTACTTGCCGAATATGCGTTCCGACATCCTGAATTGGATTTCGAAGCGTGATCGTTGTAATCTTGCAAAGATGCCACATTTGAAGGTACGGACTCCAATGAATAGTATTGTGACAAGGGGCCCATTAGAAGTCATCGCAATAGACTTCACAATTCTCGAACCAGCTAGTAACGGCATCGAGAATGTCCTGGTCATGACCGACGTGTACAGTAAATACACAATAGCCGTGTCGACGAGAAACCAAACAGCCCTAACGGTAGCTAAAACCCTGGTACGGGAATGGTTTCTGCGTTATGGAGTTCCGTGTCGTATACACTCTGATCAAGGGAGATGTTTTGACGCAAAAATTGTCAATGAGTTGTATAAGATATACGGTATCGAGAAATCTCGTAAGACACCGTACTATCCCATGGGAAATGGACAATGTGAGCGATACAACAGAACAATGCATGGATTGTTACGCACACTGACACCCGCTCAGAAGACCAAATGGCCGGAATATTTGCTAGAACTTACGTATGCATATAATGTGACCCCTCATGCTGCAACGGGGTTTAGTCCATTCTATCTCATGTTCGGTCGTGTTCCGCGCTTACCGATCGATATCAAATTGCACAGTGACGACACCCTCCAATTACAAACGGTTCATGGAGCCAACCTGGACTGGGTTGACTATCATCAGGCTAGACTGACAAGTGCCTATGCTAAAGCTACGGAACAGCTGAAGTTAGACATTGCTAACCGAAAAGCAAGTTATGACAAGCATGTCGGGGAGAATGCACTGCGAGTTGGGGAACGTGTACATTTACGCAATAGGGTGAGAGGGCGTAACAAGATTGCGGATGCATGGGACCCGGGAGTGTACGTAGTGACAGAACAAAAGGACGACACATACCCCAGCGGGCAAACTTACGTTGTAACGACGTTGTTTCGACGTCAGGCACCGACGTCGAAACAACGTCGAAAACACATTGGATTTGAAAGTTGTATCAACGTCGGGTATCGACGTTGTTCCGACGTCGGGTGACGACGTTGTTCCGACGTCGGGTGACGACGTTGTTCCGACGTCGGGTGACGACGTAGTTCCGACGTCGGGTGACGACGTTGTTCCGACGTCGGGTATCGACGTTATTCCGGCGTCGGGTGACGACGTTGTTCCGACGTCGGGTAACGAC
Source organism: Escarpia spicata (assembly GCA_963995525.1). Lineage (NCBI taxonomy): Eukaryota > Metazoa > Annelida > Polychaeta > Sabellida > Siboglinidae > Escarpia > Escarpia spicata. The sequence goes on along the minus strand of OZ023205.1, from coordinate 50,332,627 downwards.
GTTGTTCCGACGTCGGGTGACGACGTTGTTCCGACGTTGTTCCGACGTCGGGTGACGACGTTGTTCCGACGTCCGGTACCGACGTCGAACGAAACAACGTCGATACCCGACGTCGGAACAGCATCAGTTACCGACGTCGTTCCGACGTCAGGTACCGACGTCGAAACAACGTTGAAAACAAGTTGTATCAACGTCGGGTGTCGGTGTCGTTCCATGTTGTATCAACGGCTAGTTCGGGGAGCGTTTTTCTTGTAATGTAGTTGTTGTCATGTTTCAAACTGGTATGCATAATCGGGCTCACTGTGGAGCTTGCGATGAACATGCAGGTCCTAAGCTGAAGGGGAGACACCTCACCTAAAAAGTTAATAAAAATACTGTAGTCACCATATTTTGACAGCTTTCTATATTAGCTGTCAATAAAGGAAACAAACTATCTAAACAAATTTGTGGAATATCTTGGGAATATGGTTATTTGTTCGAATTTATAACGGTATAATTGTGAAAAAATATACTTTCAAATGTTTTAAGGTTTAGTGATGACTGGGACAACAACAAAAATGTCCATAATTGCGCAATAAAATAAAATTATACTATGTCAGCGTATCTATACAATTAAAAATAAAGATATTCATTATGTCGTGGAACAAATCACATCATTTTATTTCGTACAAATAAAACAATTATTAAAATAAAAACACTACCAACTACACAAGCAGGAATTTTATCTAGTTGTGAGCCTTCCGTCCACCACCTCCAGCCCGGTCTGGTGCATATTTAAGGCATGCAGAGATGGCTGCAGTGACCTCTGTCTTCGTTCCGACCTGGTTCTTCAGGACTCTTGCTGAAACATAATATTCACCACAGGATTGAAATCTTGTACGTTTGAATATCACACCCTTTAAGCATAACCAATATAATTTTGCTGTGCCCATATGGTAGAGAAGGTCTTACTGAGTAAAAAATATACTGACATTTTTTCTGACCGACCCCCCGTTTCCATGGTAACAAGCAAAACGGCCGCTAAAATACAGCACATCTGAAAATTATAAACTTTGGAAGTACCAACGATATGGCAATCTGGCTTGGATTGTCGTGAATTTTCAAACTATGTAATTGTGTACGTAACAATTTTAGACACATTTTGGGATATTACACCAAAGATAAAGCATAAAACCAAAATGTTTTTATACAAATTGTTGAGATTATTAAAGAGAACGCAGTAATACTAACCAAACAGAGAATGCTCGCATTGATTGCTTGTAAGAGCCACACCTCATCCACCAATAAACGTGTTTTAGAGATGTGTAACTGTTATGAAAGGGATCTTTACTGAAACACGCAAAACTACTGAAATATGCAAGAAACACATTTTAAGTATTTTTTCTCAAAAGCCATCATTCTAGCTGTCATATATCCCGTTCGAAACATCAAGCGTTTGGTATAACTTGAAAAGATACATATTGACGAAGATATATTTAACTGACACGGGAAGTATTTGCGATGACGTTACAGAAAATGATAGTATATCATAACGACATGATTAACTCGTTATTGGGACGAAGTCCGATGAACGCTTGTTGTCTGCACTAGCCACCGTCACACAAGTACACTGGGATCGCGATACTACCTACCTATAATAAATTTAAACATACCAGTCATACAATATGTGTATGTCTTCCTCTTTGTTTTCCTCTTCTCATCCTCGTCGCTGACATCGGTCGTTGAGGTGAAATCATATCGTTCGCACTCCTTTCTATCATCTGAAACGAAACAATGGTGAATTAATTTATCCCAATGCACAGTAAAACAATCACAAATCTATATTTTGCAAAACCCAACTTGATTTGGATACCAAAAACCATTTAAACGCCTAAAGTCACCAGGATATATATAATGACATAGTATTGCCAGAGAAGTAACTGTCACAGATAAAAAATGTAATTAACTCTATTAACATAAACTTTGAATAAATACATTTCAAACTATGTTAGCGACATGTTATTTAAAATCAAGGTTTTGTATGTCATTTATAACGATTAAACGTCAGGTCACACATTGTGAGAAATGCAATTTAGCTAGGCACAGGTTTCAAATTACTGTCACATTTGCAACTACATAGTCACAACTTCGAGCCATACAGTTACCTGATGTTATCTTGCATTTGTCCAAAGGGAACTGCAACCACTGGTCAGTTGGTGTCGCCCGCTCTCTTTATCTTATGTTTGTGGCATCTTTTACGGGTGGCCAATAAACCGTCCTCTTCTCCCTGTTGATCCAGCAGTGTGTAGGGGTCATTAAAATACCATTAGTAAGCAGGGGCAGAAGTAATGGGCCCAGGGCAGTCATTGCCTATGCAGCTCAGCCTCACATCCATGCCAAAAGCTGTGAGCACTGACCATTTCAAACTAGCCAATGGGTAGCTCTCATAATCTACTTAACTACAGCTTCTAAAATGACTACCATGTGTGCGTGTGACATGTGCCCGTGTCCACTGTGTATAACAGTCGACTTTGTACGTCACCTTGAGAGCAATCTTATCTGACCGCCCTTTCTGTTATCTGCTAAGGGAGTAGAAAGATGTCACATTGTGCAGATGACTTGTGACAGACCAAGCCTTGTCATATGTTACTACACAATATAACATTAATTAATATAGAGTATATAATATATATATATATATATATATATAATGTTGGAACATTTTGTGGAGAAAGGTTGGATACACTTAAGAGTGGTGACGTGTCCATGGAAATCATATTTTGGACAAATTTATATAAATCTGGTTGTTTAAATTTTCACGTCGGATAACAAGTACCAATTTTCCGTTTTTCGAGAAAAAATCTATAATTTGAAAAGTTTATTTGTGGTGATCATAATTTTTGGGTTGTTGATGCCAATTGGGCATATCTTTCTAATGAACCTTTTGTTATCATTCGGTATAGCTAGGGTTTAAAACCAATGCATGAGTGAGTTTTGTTAACATTGTACCAATTGCAAAAAAACGGACGAGATTGCATTCCGTGGTCCATAATTTGAAACCAATCCATGGCGGATGTGTACAACGTATATAAAACGTAATTCTCGACACATGGCTGGATGGTCACTGGCGGACGTGGCGACAGCGCACTATCGTTACGTTGTTGCTACGTATTGGTACACGTTTGTAGAATGCGTGTATAGAACGTACATATAAAACGTAATTCATAATGTTACGAAACCATTACCAGTTTCCCCAGTTCCACACTTGAATGAACAAGTGAATTCACGTGAATAGTCGATCCACTAGCACCGTACGTACCAGTGCCCCCAGTTCCACACGTAAATGAACACTTTAATTCATGTGAATACACCATCCATTATGACCGTACCAGCTCCCCCAGTTCCACACGTGAATGAACACCTGAATTCACGTGAATACTCGTTCTCCTACAGCCGTACCAGTGTCCCCAGTTCTACACGTGAACGAACCCCTGAATTCATGTGAATACTCATTCTGCTAGAACCGTACCAGTTTCCAAGTTCCACACGGGAACGAACACGTTAATTCACGTGATTACTCGTTCCCCTGGTCAATAAATTGCATGTGATTTACTGGACGACACAATTATTAAGTATAAACAGTTTGACAATTTTTATTGTACTGAAAATTTTATAAATGCTGTCTTTGAAAACGCCACCCACGCCAATTCAAGCGGGACCAGACAACAAGCGGGACCGTTTAGAAACTATAAATAAAACTAAATATTTGCAATTGCATTTGAATAATCTAATTTGAAACATTTGCATTTGAATATAGTTTCAAACACTTAAATTGTATATTTGCATTTGGCTAATCTAAAACACTTGCATTTGCATTTAAATGCCTTTAAATGCCATCGAGGAGTGCTGTTGGACATGTTTTGCCGCTGCGCCGCCTAGCTATTACTGCATGGAACGGGGGCAGAAAACCATATATGTCTACCCTCCAATTGTACACACCTTTTACAGTAGAACAAAATACACATTAATCGTCTCATAAAATTTTAATTTCCACCCACCATTGACGCTCGCCACAAATACAAACATTCACGTTCATATTTAATGGGGGGGGTGCAACCATATGTCTGCCGCTGGAGAAATTACAGCTAAGGAGGCATCTGCCAAATCTGCCTCCTGTTCCCCCGCCTATATGTTCATATGTTTCCCGTTTACAAAATCTTCGGTTTTAGCTGCCGACATGATTTAAACGTCGTGGCACCAGATGTCCATGTCCTTATAAAGTTGTTAACTACATCCGACGTCAAAATGACGCCCGCGCAGCGTTGATGACCTGACATTATACATAGACACGGATTTGGTTGTCGACGTCATTTCAACGTCGTGATAACGTCAAGTTTCGATGCCCTTACAACGCTGATGACCTTACGTTTTCAAGACGGCAGTTTTGGTTGTCGGCGTTATTTCAACGTCGTGATAACTTCGTGTTTCGACTTCCTTACCACATCGATGAGTTGACGTTGTAAAGACGTCGGATTTGGTTGTTGACGTTATTTCAACATCGTGACAACGTCAAGTTTCGACGTCCTTACAACGCTGATGACCCTATAGTATATGTTGTCAAGACATCAGTTTTTGATTGTCGACGTTATTTCAACGTCGTGATATATAACAACTTCGTGTTTCGACTGTCTTACAACGTCGATGAGCTGACATTGTAAAGACGTCGGATTTGGTTGTCGACGTTATTTCAACGTCGTGACAACGTTAAGTTTCGACGTCCTTACAACGTTGATTACCCGACGTTGTAAAGACGTCGGATTTGGTTGTCGACGTAATTCCAATGTCATGATGACGTCGCGTTTCGACGTCCTTACAACGTCGATCACCCGACATTGTAAAGACGTCGCATTTGGTTGTCGACGTGATTTCAACGTTGAGATAACGTCTGTGTTTCGATGTCCTTACAACGTTGATTATCCGACGTTGCAAAGATGTCGGGTTTGGTTGTCGACGTGATTTCGACGTCGCGACAACGTCAGGTTTCGACGTCCTCACAACGTTGATTACCCGACGTTGTAAAGACGTCGGATTTGGTTGTCGACGTGATTTCGACGTCGTTATAACGTCGCGTTTCGACGTCGTCACAACGTTGATTACCCGACGTTGTAAAGACGTCGTATCTGGTTGTCAACGTTATTTCAATGTCGTGGCAACATCACGTTTTCGACGTCCTTAAAACGTTGATTACCCGACGTTGTAGCGAAATCCGGTTTGGTTGTCGACGTTATTTCAACGTCGTGACAACGTCAAGTTTCGACGTCCTTACAACGTCGAAGAACCGACGTTGTAAAGACGTTGTATATATGTTGTACGACGTCGCGATGTATATTCAACCAATAATCGACGTCGTACGGACGTCGTGTGCCCGCTGGGACGTAGTCGTACCGGCGAGGGGGCACAAGAAACGCATGATTAACCGCAAAGACTTGCGGGTTTGTGTCCCAGAGACTGCGAAAGGGTCAAGACTGAGCAGAATAGGTCAAGACAGTGAGGAAACTGTCCACCCACCATACGAGGTGACAATCTCTGGTCAACCGAATAATGGCCATTTAGACTTGAACTCGGACGTAGAAGAATCAACTACTCCGAACACACCGTTACGACGGTCAACGCGAAGCAATGCGGGGTACCATAGTAATCCACACCGAGAACCTAGGTCCGTCCTTAGTTAATGATTTCAATTTATTATTTTAGCCGCGACCGGCTAAATTTTAAACTTGGGGGACATGTAACCCTGGTGGATATTCTAGTACTATATATATGTTAATTCACCAGAGGCCACTAGGGGTTAGAGGCCACACCCTGCTAGTCGAGCTAAACCGGTCAGCTATTGTATCAGGCGCAGTTTGCCCTGGGCCAGTGACAGAGATACACCCACACTGGTAGAGTCTCTGGGCCCAGTAGTTCGTTTACACCTACGGTCGGAACGTTGAGTATCCCTCTGGGAGCTTAAACATTGACAATTCAATAAACTCTGTCATGCCCAAACAAGCACAGTCGTTTGACTTGTTTACATATAATATATTATGTAACCCAGGCGGATTTGTTTCGTGCAAGCGGTTGCATAGGCTATTGTTATGCTAGTCGCCAGACGGGGGTAGGGTAGCTGGAGCCACACCTTGTCGCCGTTTGCTAGGGATCATGGACGTGTCCACAAAGATATACGTAGAGTTCCCTCGGCTCCATATTACGAGTATCAATATACACGGCCCGGTGAGTTATTTAGTTCATGTTTATATGTTATATATAATAGTGATATTATTAGAATAATGCGTAACTTAAATTGTTTCTTGTTGTCCCGTTACCCGTCACTTCGGGCTTGCCAGCTATAGTATGACGAGTGTAGGAGTGTTGTGTCGTATACTATTAAATTGTGTTTACAGACTATATTTACATATCTAGCATGCATTTTAACTAATTATTGTGATGTATAGGTACGCGTCGTGTGCATACGTTTGACTTTAAATAATGTGATAGGTATTAGTTAAAATTAAAATAAGTAATTAGCTAAAACAAGTTTCTCCGATTCGTTGTCTGTACAAATTCAGACAAGTATGTATGGGTGCCTGGTTATTACATGCGGTTTAACACGTAAAAAATTAGAACAGCAAACGCAACTTAGTTGTGTAGCGTTGGTTGCTTGACTATGTTGCAGTCGAACTAGCGCGCTGTCTGTCTCCATGCCCCTATCTCTCTCTCTCTCTAAAAATATGTCTGTTTTTCTCCCTGTCTCCACTTCTCCAACTCTCCCTCTCTCACCGAATCTCTCTTTCTCCTCCATCCTTTCTGTTTGTCTATTGGAATGTCAGTCTATAAGTCTGTTAGACAGTACGATAGTCTGCCTGTGTGTCTGCATGCCTGTCTGTCTCTGTCTGTATGGCTGCCTGCCGGCCTGCCTCCTTCTCTGCTTGTATGTTTATCTGATTGTTTGCCTCTATGCTTGTCTGCCTGCCTATCTGTTGTGTCTGTGTGTCTGTCTGTCTGCCTGTCTGCCGGTCTTACTGTCTGCTTGTATGTTTCTTTAGTAACCTAAATAGCGGTGACCATATTTTTTTATTATTTGTGGGATTAATTTCCTATATTTTACACTATATGTGGAACTAATTTTGGACTGTCCTAGGGTGACTTTAATTGCGATGTGGCTACAGTAATGATGTGACCGCAAACCGATGTTCAACTGTAGCTATTTATGATATGTGTGGATGTAGATTATAATTCGTTTTAGGCTGTATTTTACCATTGTAACTGCCGACCACTAACATTGTGTACACCGTTTCGAAAGATGTGTATGTCGAAATCCGAAGTGTCTGTTTAAATAATAATGGTCTTCCAACCTAACTGAAGTCCTGAGATGTTGTCCAGTTAGGCAAACAATTATGGCATGAATATCCCCTTCCTAGTTATTACCGAAGTTGGTGTCTAACAGTATGCTTAGAGTGACTTCTTCCTTATTTGTTTTTTCCAGACCTGCTCTGGTCCTATTTCTATATTTGACTACAGAGGCATGTTTATTATGCTTAGCTCTCCTGCTGACATCAACAAATGTTTTGGCTCTCTCTACCAGGAGGGCACTTTTCACTTCTAGGGAGGAGATGGCAATGCAGGTTCTTTCATAAGTCACCTGCACAATGTAACATCGTTCTTCTCCCTCAGCAGATAACATAAAGGGTGGTCTGATAAGATTGCATCAAGTATGCCTCTCCTGGGGATGTAGAAAGTTGACTGATATGCACAATGGACAGGGCCACATGCCACACTCATGCACACACGCATACATACACACATACATGGTGTCATTTCAGAAGCTATGGTTGAGTAGTGGTGGGATTATGAAAGCTATTCATCGGCTAGTTTGAAGAAAACCGAGAGTTGACAGGCATTTATACAGTACTCGTGGCCAGTCACACAGGGTCACACTGAATGGGGTGATGACGAACAAGGGTGAGTGCTGTTTTGTGGACTTAACCGTCTAAAAGTGCATCACTAGTAACAATATATTTGTGACTGAATGCTGTCAGAGTATTGTGTCTTTAGGTTATCTTGTGATGGAAACCACCATAGAGCACTCGGTGTATATGGGGCAATATGCATTTTTGTAGCACATTATTGTAAACCTAACTAGTGAATAAGAGACTGAAAATAAGCTTTTGTACCTCAGATGAACACATGTCAGATGTGAATGACTAAACCCATAAACATAAAACATGTTCGCGGCAGCAGCATGGTCAGTTCCAGTGAACTGTGCAAACAAGCAATCAATGGGTTCATGATGATGATGATCGCAGGACCAAAGTAAACAAACAAACATATGTAGTTTAGCAGTTTATTCAGACATCAAACTTTCCGTGTACATTCCACCTAGAGTTGAGTCTTCACAGCTAGTGCTCACCGACTTGCTAGCTGGTCACATGACCCAACAACCAGGAACACAATCTCCCAAAATATCATGCTTTGATTTCATTTGACAACTCTAGATAAGAACTTTTTTGTGTGCTGGTAATGCTGTTGCTTTACACGGACAACACAGATGCAAATAAACAAACTTACTGATATGCCACGGCTTACAGATTTCCCAAATATAATAAACAGTTTTTGAATGTTGGTAGGAATACGGTTGAATCTGGTTTTATTATGGATTTACTTTATATTTTTAATTTGTAATACTGAATGTCTATTCTTGTAGTCATCACACAAGTATCAACCCAAATGACAAAGTTAGATGTTAGCTACAGTGGTCGAAAAGCCAACAACTGTTGATGCTAGACAGATTTCCAACAAGTTTAGTTTGATGTGTTATTTTCTGTAGTTTCATAGATGCCGACATTTGATTGGCATAGGAATGCTATTGACCGTTTACCTAGAGATAAACATTTTACGGATTTATAGTTTCAAGTCAACAATAAAGGATCTCTTATGTGGCAAGTCTGTTTTAAATAAGTGGCTCCTATCAGCTACATGTAAACAATTGCAGGCAATAACGAAATGATGGCATCATGATAAAGAGCCACCGTTAACATTAATATCATCGTGCATCTACAAAGCGTACAAGTGCAGACGTAGAAGACAACAGCATTGCTGACATGCAGTACAACTGTGTGTTACGTGCCTACAGTGAGATCTAGGGTGTGATTTGAGTGAGGTCGCTTGTCAGTATCAGTCGTCGTCTTGTTTTCCCATTCCACCTGATGTGTCCATTACAGCAGCAGCAGCAGGCTGACAGAGTACATGATAAGCGATGCTATCGCAATATTCACTTTTACCCAGAATCCACCATGCAGGAACCCATAGGCTGAATTCAAGTTATCGGCGTTGCATTTGTTGATGATGCAGCATCGTTTGCATTCCTACAAAGTGAACGAATCAGTATTAAGTTTAATATGAAAAACAAATATGTACACATGCAATACTGGGTGGGAGGAAATGCAGGAGTGAAAAGAGAGCTTTAGGAGGATGCTAATGAGGAGTCAGTGAACATTGGCTAGACACATGTAATGAATGGAAGGGAACGGTCAACGGAGAGAGTAGATGACAGGAGAAGAGGAAGATGGGAGGACTGTGTGATGACAGACTTGGTTGGATTGGGAGGAAGTGGAGATCAAGGGACCGGGGAGTGGAGACGGGTGGTGGAGATGTTAGCAATGTAACAAGTAAAACTAAATAATTGAGGACCCATATCGATGCCAGCCTCATCCCAGCTTTTAGGGACAGAGGGAGAGCAACAATACAGAATAACAATAAATGTGATAATGGGAATATTCTGTTACCCAGTTGCATTGGCAACATGACACTAGTCTGTAATTCTGGCGTTTTTTAATTGATGTGTCTAAGTTGTCAAGTTTTAACCAAGATGCTAGAATTTTAAAACTGGTCTGTTTATATATGCTATTTAATTGTTTTATCACCTACAGTTACAACAACATACTTCAATGCACTTATGTGCAATATTTCCTATATATCCTATCAACTACCTAACATACACTACTGCCCAAATTCATTAACTAAGGTGCAGTTTTATTTATTGTTGAATAAATTTGTAGTGAGAAGTTTGCAATTACTTTGAATGCAACCCAACTGAGACTTAGTATAGTCATGCCATGGAAATTGGATGTCTGGCATAACAAGTTCAAAATATGTTTTACTCAGTAAGACTCACTGTACAGAATGCCCAAACAAATAGCACAATACCCTTGAAAATAAAAAAATCCTAACAAGCAGGACTATGTCTTCTGACATAGAATGATGTAAACACAAAAGCCACCTTTAGTCAAAAGAACTATAATGATTACATAATGTGATTAACACTACATACTGTGACAACATTTAAATCAGAATAACACAATTTACAACAAAAACATAATAATTTAATCATACGATTTACACTTTTTGTAAGAAAACAGATTACACAGTTTTGTCAAAGACTTACCCAGCAGCCTTGGCCAGAGTTGATGAGACACAGTGCAAGCTGGTGAGACACAATCCAAGTTGTCCTTATCGCAGTCCGCCCGTTCACACACATAGCACATCACTGTGGACACGAGCAGAACCAACTGTACACATGCCTCTTACCAATGACAGCAAGCAAGTTGGTGGAGACATTTCTAACTATCATAGATGTCTACACAAAATGCAAGTACAATACTGAAGTGGATACATGTTCATAAGTGCACAGCAATATATATTCTGTAATACAGGCACATAGTCTGGGAGATGGTCTTGACGGGGTGATATAATTTTTCAAAAAACCTCCAAATGCACCTTCCTGAGGCTACCCAAAACCTCCAACTGCATCAGGCACTCTATCAATTTTGGTTATGACGTGCAAATATTTTACTATAACAAATATGCCTAATCCATATGCCACACAAAGAAAAGAACGCAGGTCATACATATTACTATGATTATTTGATTTCAATGCCGTACATTACACCCACCCTAGCCTGAATAAATAGTGGGGTGAGGTCGCCTGGTGGAACAGCCTATATTGGGTGTGTTCGCTTGATTCACTCACCTCCACACTGAGTCTTATCTGCTGGAACATGTGTCACATGCCATTGGTCCATCCTTGCATTCAGCACACTTCCGTAGACCGTCACATGCTGTAAAAACATACAAGAGACATATTACTACTGAAACATGCATCATATGTCACTGGTCCATTATAAGTGCCAGTCATTAGTTGTCACTTCCATGACTGTCACATGTTGTAAGAACATACAAGATACATTGTAATACATGCTTCTAAGACATGTATTGTTCAAGAAACATTGCACAAATTGTTTAATAAATTCATAGTTAACCTTTATATATGTTATTATATAAACATAATTTTTTTTTTTTTTATAAACTATGTCCAATCCTGTTAACCTACATAAGAAATTTATCTGATAAAAGAACAACAATACTAAATGCAGGTTACCTACAGACACAAGTAGATTTGTCTTCCTTCAAGGTGTATCCATGGCTACAAGCATTGCACACATAATTGCCGTCAGAGTTTGTGCATTCGCGGCAGTGGTCAAATGTCACCTCTGAACACACGGCAAACAACCAACGGGTGACAGTTATAGGCAAAGCAATGTTCTTACTCTTGCACATCTTGCTTTTGTCTTTGATGTAGTTTGATTGAAAGATGTCACATGTGATGACGCCTCCTGACTGTGAACACTTGTCGCACTTGGCCGGGCAAACTGGCCAGATAAAGCATTACCATATGATTATTACAACTTCTGAAACTCTGTGCACATGAGTAACACAAATGACTTTCACAATGTAACATGAGCAATATGAATGACTTCCACAATGTAACATGAGTAACACAAATGATTTCCACAAAGTAACATGAATGACTTGCCATAAGAGAGAGATGGGTCGGTCTTATGTTGCGAAAGGATGGGGATAACCCAGACAGCCGTGAGATGGAACCCCAAGGGAAACAAAAAGAGAAAGACCCAAAACAACCTAAAGAACTGTGAAGGAGGAAGTCTGAGATGTCTCGTCTCTGCCTTAATTATGCGACAGTAGGTACAAAGTAAATTAAATAAGTATGTCATTTTGCTACTTCACTCTGTTGACATGATTGGGATATCTACATGAGCACATTGACCGATTTGTAATCTACTTGATTAAGAATGTTACTATATAAGTGGTATTACTGTTTGTAACATATACATGTGTAAACAGTGCACGTATAGTATTTATATTTTCCCAATTAGATTAGCCGGAATATTACAACAATCACAACTTTATTTAATCTTGGAAATGTTCAAATTCCTTAAAATAGTATCTTTGTCACAACAAACACATTAAATGTAAGCCAGGTTCCACACGCTGTTGTTTAGTGCAAACATGCTCTAAAGATAGGACTAGTGGAATGAAGTGACGATAGTAAAGGAACATTGTAGAATATATATATAAGAAAGTATTCAATCTGAGAGCATATAAATTAAAGGAACACATTATCTGCTGGTTGTGTAAATGATGCTGTGTGCACAGGTTTCCATACTAAACTGAGAAATATCTCAGAAGGTAAGTTACACATAGACATAAAAATGTTGGTTTCTAGGTAAGTTATAGGTTTCATAGTTCACTTGCCATCTGATGTTTTAGCTCTATCTCTTATTTACGTGTTAGCTTTTATTTATCTATTACATTTGGTCGCGACACAGTCTAAACTGTATGATATTTGTCAATGTTATTCTAGTTAAGTGCGTTCGTGCATGCGTGCATGTGTGCATGCCTGTGTGTATAGTATTAATATGAGAACGCATTTGTAGTATGTTAACTACAATCATACCTACACAAAAAAACTTGCATATAGTTGACTGATACAGCTTCATGGAAGATGTTTGCAAGGCAGTGTCGTGTCTAAGATGACAATATTCTCTTGTTAAGCATCTATCACTTGTCTGCTGTTTATATTTGGTTCAAGATTCCACTGTGAAAAGTGCTTTGTTAACTATAACCATAACACAATGGGTTGAAATACCGACTACTTTGACATTATAGGCATTATGGATTACCGGTAAGCATGAGTAAAATATATAAAAATATATATAGGGTATGCATGAAAAGGACAGTAAACAATTAGTTGAATGTCAAATAAAAAAATATTAAATAACTATACATGTGTCTTGCATCCAAAGTACAGATAAACAAATAAAATATGCACACATTATGCATCAAAAGTGTACAGTTGATTAATCCAACAGTTCTTCATTGAACTTGCATAAGGTAAAATATCTATTATACATACAGTACAAAAAAATTATTTATCAGCTAAAAATTAACATGTTGTTCTGCCTACATGTATCGCATTCACCTGTGCATTTTCCGGAATCAGCACTGGACCACACATAGCCAACTGCACAGTAGCCTTCAGGGCAGTAGGCAACCAGCAGCCGCAGCTACAAGCAAACCCACAGTCGTCACATGACACACAGTAACACAGAAATGTGCAGTCACCAAACATGACGCAATGTCGTAAGTAAGTGTTACGTATTATTGACAGTCTTCAGACTGACCTCTTGAATGCACACATGCCTTGCAATTGAACCAGAGAGGGATAAGAACAACTGGTGGTCCAATACTTTACGTGGAGCAAAGAGAAATAAATAAGGAAGCCCACTAAAAGCACCAACAAATATATTCCAACACGAGCACCACAAGGTGGGTTGAAACAAAATGAAGGATTGCTGAACCAAATGGGGTGACAAATAACTACAAAACGAATGAACGCATGGATCACTCCATTTTTGGTTCGTTATGAATATTAGTTGTAATCTTCACTATTGGGTTACCTGGTTAAGATACTCACTTGCACAAGAAGCGTCTGATTTCATCTGGATGCCCTTGCAGTCTGTTTCTGTAGATGATACAACAAATGCGTGTTCACAAATGCAAACGGCAGACAACATATAATGTTTATGTAAAACAGGGCAACTTGTAAGATATAAAGAAAATCACTAAACCTAGTCACACTTCTTGACACTGCATATATTACAATGTATTATTGAACACTCAAACTACTACCAAACAACTGTAGTTTATGGATGTCACAAAAATGATTAGATGTAAGTTATTGTGCCATACAAAACACCAATGATTATACTGAAATGTTTCATGTAGAACATGTTAATATTAACACTCTTACGTTCCACTTGCAGTATTCAAATTTAGTTCAAGCAGATTATATAAACTGAAACATCATCCAAGATATGCAATTGCAATGTAATTATGACTGCTGGTTGAGAACGTATCAGAACTAAGTATGTGAAGAATGGTTCATGTGACATCTGGTTTTTAATACTATACTTTTAGAGGTTTCAAATACAATATTTTACGAGGGTTGAGATGATGTTTGACAGTCACTCACCAGGTGGACGAGGGTTGAGAATATGGTTTGACAGTTACTCACCAGGTGGACAAGGGTTGACAAGATGGTTTGACAGTTACTCACCAGGTGGATGAGGGTTGACGTAGGGCTTCCATGCTGGGCGGTTGCATTGCCTTGCCTACAAATGTCTCCATGCGTCCCAGCTTCAACATCTGTGACAAAAATAAAATAGCTAAAAACACACAAAGGGTGTCAATGCTTATATTCTGGCATGGTGACTAAACATAGAAAATATTCGTGAATAATTGAGTCAAATATTAATTATGACCGTATGGTACAAATGTTTTAAGACATTTTCTTATCATCTTATGCTTCCTTGATTATTACCAAACATTGTACAATTTCTCTGTGAGGTATTTAATGTGTTTCTAATTACACCATCCTATGTGTAAAATAACATGTTACGATATGCTGACCTTGATCTGTAGACAGAGTTCCTCCAATCGTGTCCTGAGGATCTCTGGCAGTTGGTAGTCAGAGAAGTGCCGACTGTGATACTCTGTGTACAAGTGATAACAGATGTCCGGCTATACCCTAAGAGGAAAGACTCACGGCTTGATAGGTGTTACCTGCAAAGTAAGTACTTCTCATGAGCTTTAAAATGATATCTCATTTGTTGAAATATATTCAATAATTTTTTATTTATTTTAAAATTGAAATAAAATTTTAAAAACTGACATTTTGAAAAATGAGGTAATTTTGACTTATATCGTCTACGGTTTCTTGATGTGTGGGTTCATAAATACAGGCATTTTCTTAGTTTGTGATTATTTGTAGAAGAAAATAATCCAGACACAGATAGTTTTGGTTCATGGGCAGTTTAAACACCATCTCTACATCTCTGTGAAGTATTCAGCCACACCGCAACTACTGCATAAAGGTCATCCATATACAAGTACCTCTATATTCAGGTACACATTTATATAACTGAATAAACTGAGGCAATGTGGAATGGAAGAAATTGCTCAAGCTTGGACATGGCAGAAAGAGGATTCAAAATTGTTTTCACTCGATTGAGTCTGCTGTTCTAAACACTGCACTACGACACCCCAAGAGTTCCCTTGCTATCAGAGTACATATATATATATGGTCTGACTCACCTTCCAGCCCGGCCCAGATGCTGCTTGGCATTGGCCCGACTCACCCACTCAGGCCTCAAGGTTGCGATGTTGTTGGCTGGGTCAAAGTTCTTCATCTTGATCTTACCCCAATCAACAACATAGACAACGTCATCTATTGTGATACTGCAAGAGAAAAACAGAATGGCTAAATTCAACACAAGTGACTTTGATGTCCACCAGCCATGCCTTAGGTGAGATTACAGGTTGAACATCCCACCATCCCATTTACTCAGGCCTGTCATTGACCACTATCAGAAAGATCATAATGTGATTTATGTATCCAATATCTCGTGGTCTGCCTGTCACAATCAGAATTTTGCGCGTGACCTCCATCAAGCTTAGCCATGCCAACAATGTTAGTAATGGGTATATACATATCAATTAAATTACAATTGTTGCATGACATCTCATAAATCAGACGTTCCCACCGTTGTCACTTCAAAAACAGTCAGCTGCGTGCGTATGCGCGTGCGTGCGTGCGTGCGTATGTGTGTGTGTCTGTGCATGTGAAGTGTGTGATATTCATACACCCACAGGACAAACACTGGAGCTGATAACTACATTGGTCACATTTTTTGTGTCATCGAGATAGTTTGTTTATGCAAATGCATATACGACAAACCCATATACACGCACATACACATACATACAGTCTTACCCTCTCACATATTGTCTCTCAGACTTAAACTCTTTCACACTTACCCTCACACAAACTTACTCTCTCACATATTATCTCTCAGACTTACCCTCTATTAGACTTACCCTCTGTACAGCACAGTACTCATACAACATATATGTGCAGCAAAGAGAGCACATACAACACATATGTGCAGCACACAGAGCACATACAACATATGTCTGTACAGCACTGTACACATACAACACATGTCTGTACAGGACAGTACATACAACATATTTCTGTAGGTACAGTATACATACAACAGATGTCTGTACAGCACAGTACATACAACATATTTCTTTACTGCACAGTACACATACAACATATGTCTGTACAGCACAGTACACATACAAAACATGTCTGTACAGCACAGTACACACACAACATATGTATGTACAGCACAGAACATACGCAATACATGTCTGTACAGCACAGAACACATACAGCACGTGTCTGTATAGCACAGTTTACATACAACACATGTCTGTACAGTACAGTACACACACACAGCACATGCATGTACAGCACAGTACACATACAATAAATGTATGTACAGCTCAGTACACACATAGCACATGTTTGTACAGCTCTATACACACATAGCACATGTTTGTACAGCACAGTACACACACAGTACATGTCTGTACAGCACAGTACACAGACAGCACATATCTGTACAGCACAGTACACATACAAAACATGGTTGTACAGGACAGTACACATACAACAGATGTCTGTACAGCACAGTACATATACAACACATGAAGCACAGTACATATACAACACGTCTGTACAGAGCAGTTCACATACAACATGTATGTACAGCACAGTACACATAAACACATGTCTGTACAGCACAGTACAACATATGTACTGCACAGTACATATAAATACATGTCTGTACAGCACAGAGCACATACAACACATCTGTGCAGCACAGAGAGCACATACAAAACATGTCTGTACAGCAGTATGTACAGCACAGTACACACAAGACATGTCTGTATAGCACAGTACATACAACATATATATATATGTACAGCACAGTACAGTACACATGTTGCACATAATGCAGATATCTGGTATAACACATACATCATGTCTGTACAGCACAGTACACATACAAAACATGTCTGAACAGCACAGTACACATACAAAACATGACTGAATAGCACAGTACACACTCAACACGTCTGTACAGCACAGTACATACACAGCACATGTCTGTACAGCACAGTACACATACAACACATGTTTGTTTGGCACAGCATACACACAACACATGTCTGTACAGCACAGTACACATAAGACACATACAGCATAGTACACATACAACAGATGTCTGTACAGCACAGTACATACAACATATGTCTGTACAGCACAGTACATATAAACACATATATGTACAGCACAGTACAACATATGTACAGCACAATACATATAAATACATGTCTGTACAGCACAGAGCACATACAACACATCTGTGCAGCACAGAGAGCACATACAAAACATGTCTGTACAGCAGTATGTACAGCACAGTACACACACAAGACATGTCTGTATAGCACAGTACATACAACATATATATATGTACAGCACAGCACAGTACAGTACACATGTTGCACATAATGCAGATATCTGGTATAACACATAATGGAAACATTAGCAAAATGTTTACGAGTCTAAAAACAAAAACACAATTTGTATATAATTTATTTCTTTGTACAATAATTAAAAAATTATTGAATAAACACTGCATAAATATAAGTTACATTCCACATTCAAAGACAGGCATCAGACCAACAACAAAATCACTTCTTTGGGCATATGACGGTTCAGTTATTGTCGTTTAATTAAGTGTCCAACCTTTTTTTAGATTTAGTGTTTCCTTAAGTTTTAAACAACTCTATGTAAACCAACCAAGAGCAATTTATTGTAGATTTGGGTGCTATGCAAATTTCGACCGTTTATTGTTATAATTGTCTTTGAGGTATTTCTGCCTCATCTCACCTCACTCAAACTTACTCTCTCACATATTATCTCTCAGACTTACCCTCTATTAGACTTACCCTCTGTACAGCACAGTACTCATACAACATATATGTGCAGCAAAGAGAGCACATACAACACATATGTGCAGCACACAGAGCACATACAACATATGTCTGTACAGCACTGTACACATACAACACATGTCTGTACAGGACAGTACATACAACATATTTCTGTAGGTACAGTATACATACAACATATGTCTGTACAGCATAGTACATACAACATATTTCTCTAATGCACAGTACACATACAACATATGTCTGTACAGCACAGTACACACACAACATATGTATGTACAGCACAGTACATACGCAATAACATGTCTGTACAGCACAGAACACATACAGCACGTGTCTGTATAGCACAGTTTACACACAACACATGTCTGTACAGCACAGTACACACACACAGCACATGCATGTACAGCACAGTACACATACAATAAATGTATGTACAGCTCAGTACACACATAGCACATGTTTGTACAGCTCTATACACACATAGCACATGTTTGTACAGCACAGTACACACACAGTACATGTCTGTACAGCACAGTACACAGACAGCACATGTCTGTACAGCACAGTTCACACACAACACATGTCTGTACAGCACAGTACACACACAGCACATGTCTGTACAGCACAGTACACATACAACACATGAAGCACAGTACACACACACAACACATGTATGTACAGCACAGTACACACACAGCACATGTATGTACAGCACAGTCAGTACACACACAGCACATGTCTGTACAGCACAGTACATACACAGCACATGTATGTACAGCACAGTACACATACAACACATGTTTGTATAGCACAGCACACACACAACACATGTCTGTACAACACAGTACACATAAGACACATACAGCATAGTACACATACAAAACATGGTTGTACAGGACAGTACACATACAACAGATGTATGTACAGCACAGTAAATATACAACACAAGAAACACAGTACATATACAACACATGTCTGTACAGAGCAGTTCACATCCAACATGTATGTACTGCACAGTACACATAAACACATGTCTGTACAGCACAGTACAACATATGTACTGCACAGTACATATAAATACATGTCTGTACAGCACAGAGCACATACAACACATATGTGCAGCACAGAGAGCACATACATCATATGTCTGTACAGCACAGTACACATACAAAACATGTCTGAACAGCACAGTACACACACAACACGTCTGTACAGCACAGTACATACACAGCACATGTCTGTACAGCACAGTACACATACAACACATGTTTGTATGGCACAGCATACACACAACACATGTCTGTACAGCACAGTACACATAAGACACATACAGCATAGTACACATACAACAGATGTCTGTACAGCACAGTACATACAACATATGTCTGTACAGCACAGTACATATAAACACATATATGTACAGCACAGTACAACATATGTACAGCACAATACATATAAATACATGTCTGTACAGCACAGAGCACATACAACACATCTGTGCAGCACATAGAGCACATACAACAGATGTCTGTACAGCACAGTACACATACAAAACATGTCTGTACAGCAGTACAGACATGCAATGCATTACTCCACCAACTGCCTGTGAAACAACTAGAACGGTTGCAGAGAGTACAGAACTGGGCGGCGCCAGGAAGTTCTGTCATGTCACACCTCTATTGATCTAGCTGCACTGGCTGCTAATAGCAGTTAGAGTAGAGTATAAGATACTTCTGCTCATGCACCGAGCACTGACTGGCTGTGCACCACAGTATATCACCAAATGTTTGAACAGACATCAGCCAACTCGATTGTTGCGCTCCAGTGAACACAATCATTTATGTGTACCATGTGCTGTGACGTTAGTCTCGATCATCCTACCTCTCACTAGTCTCGTGAGATCACTGCTGATCTCGCGTGTCTTCTAAATACAGCCATTTTGACATACATATGCGTTTGTCTCATTCTCTCATAATATATTACTGTTACAAGTGTATAACACAACATGATGTCAGAAGTTTACCGTCAGTACGTGCCTGAGTAAGTGAACGTTACGCTAAGCTGCTGCTGCTTCGCTGTCAAAGCTTCGCTGTCACTGCTTCGCTGAACTTTGATTGATTGAACATTACCGCTTCGCTACTAACGCTTCGCTAGTGCTGCTACGCTGCTTCACATGTGCTACTGCCAATGACTTGTCGCTTTGCCTACTGAACTTTTGGAGATGGCGCAGTCATTCCACGTATCTCCGCCTGATCCCTTTGTGTTCACAAAGCCCAACGAGTGGCCAAAGTGGATCAGGCGTTTTGAGCGGTTTCGGCTGGCTTCTGCTCTGAATGAGAAGAGTGAAGCCATGCAGGTGAACGCATTGGTTTACGCCATGGGCGATGAAGCCGATGATATTATGGCCGGCTTTGGCTTAACAGCTGAAGAAAGGGAGCGGTATGAGGTGGTGAAGTCAAAGTTTGATTCACACTTCATAGTTCGTCGGAACACGATTTTCGAGCGGGCTAAGTTCAAGCGAAGATGTCAGGAGGAGGGGGAGATGGTGGACGCCTTCATCACGGCTCTCTTCTGCCTGGCCGAGTTCTGCGATTACGGTCAATTGAACGACGAGATGATAAGAGACAGGATTGTCGTGGGAATCAGAGACACGCCGCTCTCGCTGAAACTTCAGCTAGACGCTGAGCTTACGCTGAAGCGAGCAATCGACATGGCACGTCAGAATGAGGCGGCCAAGCGAGAGCAGGCGATGCTTCGCAACTTTGCTTCCTCTTCAACAAGGACGAGTGTGGACTTCGTCAAGTCAAAGAAGAAAGTTGGCGGCGGCACGAGACAGAAGACCAACAGGCCTCAAGGAGGTCAGACGCAGGCCACGACCACGAAGACGTCGCGCAAGTGCGAGTTCTGTGGACGGTCGTCTCATCAGAGAGCAGTCTGTCCGGCGAGAGAAGCCACATGCTTCAGGTGCCACCGCAGTGGTAATTTTTCAACTGTATGTAGGTCATCAAAGGCCGTCGATACAGTCAGCCGAGACGACGAGGAGGGGTATTCCTTCCTTGGAGAGGTGACGAAAGGTGATCAGCCGTGGTCATCAACGATCAGCCTCGAGGTGATGAAGACGAAACAACGAGTCGACGTGTGCTTCAAGCTCGACACGGGTGCAGACGTCACTGTGATTTCGGCTGCCGACTACCGACGGGCAGGAAGTCCGTCTCTGGAGATGACGTCGAAGACGCTGGTGGGCGCGAACGACATGGTTCTAAAAGCCCAGGGCAAGTTCGTCGGCAAGCTGTCGCGTGACGGCTCAGTAGTCGATGAGGACGTTTACGTCATCAGTGGCCAACGACGGTCACTTCTCAGTCGACGTGTCTGCCAGATGCTCGATCTCGTACGACGTGTGGCGGTCGACTCGGTTGAAGCGGCCGACGTTATCAGACAAGACAACCCGAAATTGTTTATAGGGTTGGGTCGCATGCGTGGCGACTACAACATCCAGTTACGCGAGGGGGCGGTCCCATTTGCGTTGTCGACGCCGCGACGGGTGTCGATTCCTCTGCTCGAGACGGTTCGACAGGAGCTGCAGCGAATGGAAGACACAGGTGTCATCAGGTGAGTCGAGGCGCCCACAGACTGGTGCGCCGGCATGGTAGTGGTAGCCAAACCGAAGGCAACTACTACGTCGTCAGATGGAGTCGTGACGCACAAAGTGCGTATCTGTGTCGACCTGACACATCTCAACGAGAGTGTCAGACGTGAAAAGCATGATCTGCCCTCAGTCGACCAGACGCTTGGCCGACTGGCTAGGGCGAAAGTTTTCACAAAGTTGGATGCCAACTCGGGGTTTTGGCAAATTCCCCTGTCGCCAAACTGTCAGGAGCTGACGACGTTCATAACGCCGTTTGGGCGGTATTGCTTCAGAAGGCTACCGTTCGGCATAACGTCAGCCCCTGAGCACTTCCAGAAGCGCATGAGTGCGGTTCTTGACGGCTTGAGCGGGGTGTTGTGTATGATGGATGATATCGTCATCTTCGGCGCGTCATCAAAGGAGCACGACACACGAGTGCGGGCAGTATTCAAGCGACTGGCCGACAACGGAGTGACTTTGAACTTTGCTAAATGCGAGTTCAGCAAATCAAGCATCACCTACCTGGGTCACGTCGTGACGGCTGAAGGCATCAAGGCCGATCCTGCCAAGGTGAAGGCCATCACAGAGATGGGTCAGCCTACAGATGTAGGCCACATACGACGTTTCCTCGGCATGGCGAATCAGCTGGGAAAGTTCTCGCCTACGCTGTCATCAGTTACGCAACCGTTGCGTGATTTGCTACAGAAGGACAGGCAGTGGTTCTGGGGGCCGAGTCAGCAGACGGCTTTCGACGCGGTAAAGGCCGAACTCAGTGCGACGCCAGTGCTGGCGCTATACGACCCGAACAGGACGACGACGGTGTCAGCAGATGCGTCATCGTTCGGTCTTGGCGCTGTCCTGCTACAAAGGATCGATGGTACGAACAGGCCAGTGGCGTACGCTTCTCGGGCGATGACGCCGACTGAACAACGATACTCTCAAATCGACAAGGAAGCTCTTGCGACAACGTGGTCACTGGAGCGCTTCCACGATTACCTGTACGGTATGGAGTTTCACGTAGAGACAGATCACAAGCCGCTTGTGACACTCTTAAGCTCGAAGAAGAACTTGGATGAGCTGACTCCACGGATTCAACGCTATCGTATGCGCCTGATGCGTTATACGTACACGATCGAGCACGTGCCGGGGAAGGAGCTGATTACAGCCGATGCTCTGTCGCGAGCCCCGCACGTGAGAGAGCTGACCATCTCGGAACTCCAGTTCGCGGATGAAGTGGCAGCTCACGAAGATTTCGTCGTGGGACAGATCCCGGCGACGGAGAGACGTCTCCAGGAGATCAAGGAACAGCAACAGCGTGACGAGATCTGCAGCCAGGTTCTGCGCTACTGTGCTGAGGGCTGGCCAAGCCACTGTTCTCTGCCGTCGATTCTGAGACCGTACTGGCAGTGTCAACAAGAGCTTACGGTCCACAACGGCATCTTACTCAAGGGAGTACGTCTCGTCATCCCGGTCTCCATGAGACTGGAGATGATAGATCGACTACACGAGGGACACCAGGGAGTAGTCAAGTGTAGGGCGCGAGCACAGGCCTCAGTGTGGTGGCCTGGACTGAGTCGACAACTCGAGGAAGTTGTGAAGAACTGCACGACGTGTGCAAGGGAGAGGCGAAACCCCTCTGAACCGATGATCGCGTCGGAATGTCATCTGCGGCCGTGGCAGAAGGTCGGGACGGACATGTTCTTCTTCAGGCGGTCGACCTACTTGTTAGTAGTCGACTACTGTTCCAGCTACGTCGAAGTAGCCAGGCTGGAGACAACAGATTCGTCATCAGTTATTCTTCATCTGAAGTCGATCTTCGCCCGGCATGGCTTTCCGGAGACCGTGATCTCCGGCAAACGGGCCGCAGTATTCATCATTTGAGTTTGCGCAATTCGCGAGAGCGCAGGGCTTTGAACACATCACGAGCAGCCCTCGCTTTCCTCAAAGTAACGGCAAGTCTGAGCGCGCCGTCCAGACTGTCAAGAATCTACTAAAGAAGGCGGTCGACCCGTACGATGCCTTGTTGGCGTACAGATCGACAGCACTAGAGTGCGGCTATTCGCCTGCTGAACTAAGCATGGGCCAACAGCTGCGCACGTTAGTGCCAACGGTGCCTGCGACTCTTCTGCCCCGCTGGGATGAGCCGAGGGGAGAGAGAGAGCGAAGAGAGCTGATGCGTCAGAAGAAGAAAGACGCGTACGACCGATATCATCGCGCGCGACCACTTTCTACTCTTCGGGCCGGCGACCCAGTCTGGGTCAAAGACGCGAACGTCAACGGCACGGTGGTGGGTCCGGCACACACACCTCGGTCGTATGTAGTGCGAACGCCGACGTCCTGCCTAAGAAGAAATCGGCGACATCTGCAGCCGACTCCTAACGTGACGGCTGACGAGCGAGCAGACGACGCCGACCCGTCATCTACCGAGATGACGACGACACCGGTTGCGCTTCGTATGCGCGAGCCGAGACCAGTGTCACCTCCAGCGGTCACAGCTCCCACTGGAGTGGTGACACGTTCTGGGAGAGTGGTGATTCCACCGCGACACGCCTGGACCTATAGTGGAGAGTTGTCTCCAAGCACTCATTGAGCTTGGAAGGGAGATGTGACGTTAGTCTCGATCATCCTACCTCTCACTAGTCTCGTGAGATCACTGCTGATCTCGCGTGTCTTCTAAATACAGCCATTTTGACATACATATGCGTTTGTCTCATTCTCTCATAATATATTACTGTTACAAGTGTATAACACAACAGTGCAACGCGTCGCTGGGGTGATAGATCATTTTGCGTGGCAGCCCCAACACTATGGAACTTGCTGCCGCAAAAGCTGACTGCAACAACAATGACAAACACTGATTTTAAATCAAACATTAAGACTTACCTGTTTTCACTAACATTCTGTACGGCGCCGTGAGCAACGATTGTTGGAACGGCGAAATATAAATGTCACGATTTGATTTGATTTGATCTCTGCCAGCGTATTCTGTTGCGCCCAGCCTCTGTACCTGAGTTGCGGTTGGCAGGTTATCTGACTTGATGAATCCCATCTCATGCAGGAACTGGGCAAACTGACGTCTCATGTCCTGTAACATCTAAACACAACACAGGGAGATACACAACTGGCATCAGACATTCTTCTTCCAATAAATGCCCACAATCATGTGATTATTCTGGCATTGGGAGATTAGATAATGGTATCCCAGCTCAGTGAGTAAACAACAGGTTTTTTCCATTTCCCTGAGTGGGATCTTTTATTTCCCCTGGCATAGACAACATATAGAAGGGACCAACACAGGCAACGTTTGGTAAAGAAAATTGAACAAGTTTCAACTCGATGGCCAATACCAGTCCGGACCCACCGACCATATTTTTTAATACATGCATCGATGAGAAACTGGGAATTACTTTTCTGTGGCCTAAGAATAACTAATTTCAATTAACTCTCTGCTCATATAAAACAACTGCATAAAATATATATTCATACAAGACACAAACTCCGCATGTGACAGATGTTTTGGGAAGGGGAATAGTGTTCTGTTTCTGGTACAGCAGTGTGTTATGCTGATTGACAGAAAAAAAGTCATGTAAAGCTAAATATTGTGTTTTGTTCTACAAATGCTTGCCCAAGCCAATATTATAATGCATAAATATACATACACTGTGTACATAATATACTTGATGTAAGTAGTATGATATTAAACTACAAGCTACTGCTACTATGTCTTGTTGACTATTTAATTTAGTCGCATGTCACAAGTGCCTTTTTAAACATTGCTCACCGCATTCTATGTGCTCTTTTCTGAAATGGCACCCTGCCCTTTTGAGAACCTGGGCAGAACACTGTGAAACACACAAGGTTTACTGTGACACATGCACATGTATTTAGTGTAGTATATTCTATCAGCCATACAAAAATAATGATACAACAATTATATGGCGGATTATGAATAAGTTTCATATTGTAGGTTGGTGGTGAAGCTGCCTCTCTCACGTCAGCCTAAGGTGAGACAGCTGAAGAAAACGATAGGTGAAGCACTGGACGAAATCAAGTGTTTAAAAATTATTATTTTTTCGAAATATGATATTAGCCCCATGTCTACTCCGGCAACTTCACTGAACTCGAGTATAAGCTCAGTATCATCTGCTGATTATTCGCTGTTGCATATCAACTCGGCTGATTCCAATGCACCTACGCGTATACCAAATATACGTTCCACAGTTCACTCCAGCCAAGAACTAGTTTCTGAGATGTTTTCACCTACAACGGCAGCATTGGAGCTGGCCAAGCAACTTGACATCTCATCTCACCAAGGCCACACAGAGTAGATGCTCTATTCCCTTTACAACGACAATGTCGTGTATTAGTCCACAAGATAGGACATCACTCAAGAAAGCATTGTTTGATCCAGTCAGAAATCCCAACGTTAAACAGAAAATGCTAAGTACAAGGTTCAGAAAGACCCTCAATAAGAAAGTGTCCCTTTCGAGGAACTACATCTTTTACTAGAAGAAAGGAAGAAACATGAGGAAGACAATAGCCAAGTCACAGAAGATATTGGTAAGCTGACTTTCTGAGGAGATCAGAAAACATCAAAGAGTTCCCTGGAAAGAAGGACCATGATAGGGGAAGAGGTGCCTTCTCATTGACAGATACTATGCAAAATATCTACAAGAAGTTCTGCCTTGAATACAGCGACTTTAAGATGTCGTTTACTGCATTCCGCAGGGGGAGACCGTCAAATGTCAGGCTGGTTCAATACACGCAGACACATATGTCTATGCCAGTGTCACGCCAACATGTCCATGAAGGCGACTGCCTCCAAGGTACTGCCAAAGTCCTCATCAGAATTAACCGTGATGAGTGATGAAAAGTAAGCAAGAAACTGAATAACTGAGATGACTTTAAAGGTCACACAGGCAAATTGCTGCCAAATATCCTTCCGCTTATTCAAATCATCTAGAAATCCACCATTTTACAGTCAACACCTTCTACAATCACACAAGAAAATCTCCCTACTCAAATGCACTTATGTCACAGCATGTGAATTTTGTAAAAAAAATCATTTCTCAAAAACACACTGCATTTTTCTTCGTGTGCAACGGACAGGAAGTCTAACTAGAACATGACCCCATGTAGGCAAGGCAATTTTGGAGAAAAATGTTGAAACTAACACATTTGATTGATAGGCTCTACTATCTCATACACTGTGTGGTATTCTTTTTGTAATTCATCCACGTGTTTGTTTTTTATACACATTTCAAAAGAGCCACCCTACTTGACAAGGCACTGTGTGAATATGCATTTCACAACATCCTCAGGTGGCACGTATGAACTCCTATAACAGTTTTCCAGAAAGTCCAATATGTGTTTTATAAGAATATTCAATACAGCGAGTTGTTATATGTTACATTCAAATTTATATTGGCACATGATTTATGAAACCAAACTTGGCAGTTATCACAACATACTGCAACATCAGACCAGTTTACATTCAAATCACATGTTCACAAGGATAGACACAAGCCCAAGCATGTTTAGCAGGCCACTCACATGGACCTGGGTTAACTTCAATATCACCACTCAATAATAATAATAATAGCATTGTTAATAATGTAGTCTTAACAATATGTAATGTATACAATTTATGCATATTTCTTAAATAACAATCATTTGTACAAAGTCCGACATATTTATGTTTCAATTCCATGAGTAATGGAATTGAAAACTCATTAACTAATTCTACTTTTTGTGTGAATAAATTATACTAGTGCTTAATCTTAGCAGAACCCAGACAATGATTAACCTATTATGAGCCATAATTAATACAAAAAAACATGAAGATGTAGATTACATTGTTACAAATTGTGTTGGGGATGAATTAGATTCAACATATTTATTACACCAACTGACACTGTCATAACATAATGACATAAAATTGATAAATCGTATTTCGGAATGTTTAACAGGCAACAAAGCAAAACTAATAAGAATTTATAATACCAAAAACAGACATCAGCATTATGTTAATTTCTGTATATATGACTTACAACATTATCATTATTATCTAAAGTTATTGACAAGATGACATAATTAATAATGAAATGTTACAACTTTTGAATATACCGTTAACCGGATGTAAACATGTGCTGACGACGACAGGCCTCGACATTAACAGGGGCCCGCTGGGCCGGCGCCTTTTTGAAGCTGTCAGGCCAGTTCGGGCCACCAGTTTTCATATTTTACTGGCCCGCCAGGCCACTGGTTTCAATCCAATTGACCACATCGGGTTACCGGTAACCCGACCATACCTAGAAAAATAGGACAAGCCTAAAGCCTAATTTTTTTATTTGATGTTTAAATCAATGTTTGTTTTTGCTATAACTAATTAAATACATTTTTACGTAGAAATCTTAGGGGCTGTTCACATAAATATAAAACAATTGCATATATTTCATTAGTACGAGCTGGAATGGAATATGCTGCAAAATCTGGGATCCATTCCTAATGAAAGAAATTAACAGCCTTCAAGTAATTCAAAGACATGCAGCAAGATGGACAAAATCTAAATATACATATGAAATAAGTGTGACAGAATTGTTAAAAGACTTAAATTGGGCACAATTGACATATCGGAGACGTATTATGCGTTTAACTCTGTTTTATAAAATAAATAATGATGAATTGTCAATCCAATTTTCAGACTTTGGTGTGCAAAAGGTTAATAGAGCTACATGGGCAGGATCATCGATGGGTCAAGATGGGAATATTTTATTTAATCATAAATTATGTAGACCTAGTTGTAATAAAACCATTTTGTCTAAATCTGTAATTTTAAGAACTATACCAGATTGGAATAAATTATCTAGAAATATTATTGCGGCCTGCTCCAGCACATCATTTCGGAGTAGGATAGAGGTGCTACCATGAACGTATTGCCTCTCATCTATCATCCATGTGTTGTCCCTTCTAGCAATTTATGGATTATTTTTCAAGATTAAGCAGTTATGATTTAACTCCATTGGACAGCGTGAAAGATATCACTTGTCAGTTGTCCAATCACGGAATATTCCTGCGGTATCCCCGGTGTCTCCAATGGTGACACCTTGCGGAGTTTTGGCATTTTTTTGGCATTCCAGAAATGACTGTTTAATTAATTGCATAGCATGCTAGCAGCAAATAAGATATAATCTTTGGAACATAAACCACCAATTTACCATAATATTATGATATTATAATAATTTAAAGATGATGATGAAAGAGTCTTCAGATGATACACCTGGATGCTTCCCAGAGAAGTTGAGATGGTGTTCGACTAAACAGGTCTGCCAGGGAGTAAAGTGTAAAGCGCTTTGAGCAGTCTTGCGCTTTATAAGAACTTACCTTTTACTTTTTTACTGACTGTCAGGTAACAAGGCCAAGGGTTAGTGCAAGAAAAACATAACCACAACCAAGTACCAGTGGTCAAGTGGAAACCACACCTCAACTGAGTACCAGTGGTCAAGTGGAAACCACACCTCTACTGAGTACCAGTGGTCAAGTGGAAACCACACCTCTACTGAGTACCAGTGGTCAAGTGGAAACCACACCTCAACTCAGTACCAGTGGTCAAGTGGAAACCACACCTCTACTGAGTACCAGTGGTCAAGTGGAAACCACACCTCTACTGAGTACCAGTGGTCAAGTGGAAACCACACCTCAACTGAGTACCAGTGGTCAAGTGGAAACCACACCTCTACTGAGTACCAGTGGTCAAGTGGAAACCACACCTCTACTGAGTACCAGTGGTCAAGTGGAAACCACACCTCTACTGAGTACCAGTGGTCAAGTGGAAAACACAACTCAACACAATGAAACAACCATGATTACTGACTTTTATCAATTATGATTACTACATTTACATGTAGTGTCTTATTGTTTTATATCTTCCCCTCTATATTCAAGAGTAAAGGTTAAAACATACCTCAGAATGCACCATTTTAAAGCTTCTTTTTTTTAAATCTCGCCCATCATTTCACCTAGGGGGAACACTGAACACTCATGAGAGAAATCCCAAAATTCAGAGCTCACTGTGGCAGAATCTGCACACCTCAGAGGTAAGCTTATACCTATGATGGAGTGTGCTTGGGAGATCGTATTTATGTATAGCTGCATAATGTTTGCTATGGGTAATTATGTGACATGTGGTCACATAATAATAAAAAGCTTGGCGATCTTCGTTTTCACCCACAACCCTGTGTTCTTGTTATTATTGTAGT
Source organism: Escarpia spicata (assembly GCA_963995525.1). Lineage (NCBI taxonomy): Eukaryota > Metazoa > Annelida > Polychaeta > Sabellida > Siboglinidae > Escarpia > Escarpia spicata. The sequence continues at coordinate 50,302,438 of OZ023205.1, read as the reverse complement.
ACTATATATGTTTGATACTTGCTGGAAACAGAATTAGTCTTGGTTTCCTCTATTGACCAGAATGATTAATCCTATGATAGAAGCCACATGCCAGATGGACTATGCAGAGAATTGGCAGGTCAAATACATGGATGAGATAGGGTCTGTGTAGTATGTACTATGACAAAGCGCAGGTAAGCATCCACCCAATGGTATTGCACTACAGAGATGAAGATGGGAATATGAAAGTTTTTAGTTTCGTAGGCCTGTCAGGTGTGACGACCCACTCGGTGCCTTCAATGTTCACCTTCCTTAAAGTTAAAGCAATGATGTCAGAACAAAACATGCCGTTACTTGACACCATCCATTCTGTGACCGACTCTCCAAGTTCCCAAAACCAAAATCGCTCCATCTGCACGTTGGTTCATAAGCCGAAAAGAAGACTGTTTCATCCTGTTAAATATTACAAAAATAATCGACACAATCCTTAGTTGTTTAAGACATCTCTTGCTATAAACACTACTTTTTTACTTAGAGTAGGGCTGCATTTTCACCCAAGTGATGACGATTGGAAACTAGTGCATTTAGCTGTCACCGAGCAACTCTCAGAGGCCAAAGAGCAGTAATCAGATTCCACTTAAGGCCATTACTTTCTATTTGAGAAATATTAAAGACAAATTTCATTCTCCGATACCGAACGTATACTTTTTCTAAACATCACCAGAAAGACCAGACACAATAGTATCCGCACAAACATTGCTGCATTGAAAAGGTAATTGTTTGTTTTATATTTGAACTTACAGTGATATTATGCAAACAGTGTTCCTTAGAATGACAAGTAGTTATATGACCTCTTTTTGTCTCTTCTAAATGGCACACAGAAAAGGTACCCTAAGTTTTAAATCACATGAAAACAAAAGAAATTTAATAAAAGTTTCCATTGCTATCGATTCTTAACCATAAGCCTGTTACGTGCTCAAAAAATACAATAGAAATAGCAGAAATTTGAAATACCATCAGTATGTTAAATATATATGATGTACATGTATACGCTCGGTATCGAGTAACACAGACTCGCAAGTTCAAAGTGATCCCAAAGAGTCAGTTTAATAATTAAGCTACCCAAATTTATTTCACGATTGGACTGACATGTTGTTTATTAGTGACCAGACATGGGGTCAAATACATTGAAATGTATTTAAGTACAAATACAAATACTCTTGAGGGAGACAAATATAAATACAAATACTTTGAAATGCAAAAGTATTTAACTACAAATACCGGAGTTACAAATACATTGGAAAGTATTTCAAATACTTTTCAAATATTTTTCAAATACTTTTTACTTTCAGACTACATACAACATACAATATTGCTAGCCATGGTTTGTAGGTTCATAGGCAACTTTGTTGCAGTTACAAGGAACCTGGCTTTTATGATGATGGTACCACCTGACTTGAGAAACCACCACCTTCTCTTAACCCACAGACAGCAAGCTAATATTAGACACAATAGCTGGCCTTAGCAGCCACTGCCACATTGGTTAGGTACCAGGTAGGTTGTTTGTTTAGCTGGGGCTTGGAAACTATGATCAAAAGACAGACAGACCAGTGCAACAGTCTCCTTTTTGCTAATGGCTTCACAGTGACAACTGACAAGTAAGGTGATGTTGGCTTCTCACACAGTGATATCAATGACTTCTCACACAATGGCATTACCTTGCCATTATTTCTGAGCGGAAAAGTGGTGAATTACCAAATGACATAGTAAAATTGCTCAATTTTTAAGAATTCAAACAAGAATAATTTTAAGTTGTCATTTATTGATAATCACATCCTATGTATTTGAAAAAGTATTTGAACATTTCAAATACTTTAGGAAAGTATTTAAATACAAATACTTTCATGTCTAATACTTTCTTGTCAAATACTTTCATGTCAAATACAAATACTTATAAAAAAAGTATTTAAATACTTTCAAATACAAATATATTTGACCCCATGTCTGTGTGACTAAAAAGAAAACATTATATATTGAATTCTAAATTTACCCCCCAAAAACAAATTCTGTCGCCATTTCATGATAACTGACCATATATACGTTGACACACTTGGACACATAGGTTATGATAGGTATAAATATCAGCATTTCTTTCATTTTGTTTGTTAATTAATTAATTTTATATCCATCCATATCATTTGAATTGGCAGCGCCAGATCATCTCAAAAGTAATCTGTTTCACTAACTGGAAGATGTGTACAAGTCCAGCAATAAAATATACCCCCTGCAGGGCGAAACAAGCCTGTGTGTCTTTAAAACATGTTTTTTTTTATTTGCATGTTTAGTTTACACTATGAAGAAAAACCCTGTAATGTGTAAACACCTAAGAATAGATCAGGGGCAATTTTTATTAGTTTTTTTCAAAACGTTTTGAGTGGACTTGGACCTTTCTGTAAACCTTTCAAGTATTAGTTATAGTATAATAGTATATAATAATTATAATAAAAAGGTGGGGTATAATTTTTTTTTCTTGAAATGTCAAAACTAGAATAATAAAAATTATCAATGTACTTACCCTACAACCGGGCATCACTAGAAGAAACTTGACTTGTGGAGTGTCGGGTGCAACGGCCTTCAGTTTATATCACCTTCAGACAGACATAACTGTTAAGTTTAGTCACTCAATTATATCTAATATTGAGCCTGTTTATATCCAATGTTGAGCCTGTCATTATCCAATGTTGAGCCTAGTTATATCCAATGTTGAGCCTGTTTGTATCCAATGTTGAGCCTGTTTATATCCAATGTTGAGTCTGTTTATATCCAATGTTGAGCCTGTCATTATCCAATGTTGAGCCTAGTTATATCCAATGTTGAGCCTGTTTATATCCAATGTTGAGCCTGTCATTATCCAATGTTGAGCCTAGTTATATCCAATGTTGAGCCTGTTTGTATCCAATGTTGAGCCTGTTTATATCCAATGTTGAGTCTGTTTATATCCAATGTTGAGCCTGTTTATATCCAATGTTGAGCCTAGTTATATCCAATGTTGAGTCTGTTTATATCCAATGTTGAGCCTGTCATTATCCAATGTTGAGCCTAGTTATATCCAATGTTGAGCCTGTTTATATCCAATGTTGAGCATGTTTGTATCCAATGTTGAGTCTCTTATATCCAAAGTTGAGCCAGAAATATGAATATGTTTGTGACTTCTGTTCTTGGTAGACAATCTTCTCATAAATAAGATTAATATAACTTCTATTTGTTGATATTGTACTATTTACAGTCAGTCATAAACGAGTCATAATTATGAGTATGACTCAACCGGTGAGTGTAGACACTCATAACTGAGTCATATGAGTATGACTCAACCGGGATGAAGTCTGTCTGGAGTAGTCCTTCCATGGACCCCCACAATGTCCCCCAATCAACAAACATTCCAACACTTCCGCTAGTGCTTTCTCTCACAAACACGTCGTCTTTGACAAAAGTTGTTCACGTGATTCTGTGAGTATGACACTGAACTCTGTCATATTTCACTGGCACAACAATCTTCTCTTTGATGTCAACTGTATTTCTGCTTTTGATGACACAGTTGTCACACACTGGCCTCTTGCTTGTTGGGGACTCTGGAAAATAAACACAATACAATAAATACAAGATGGAAATATAAGTTCTGTACACTATTCATTGCTAACCCAGTTCTGTTTTGGAAACCCAAGGGGCCTCGGAGACGTGACATGGCCCTGTGAGACACCATTCAGAGGGACACTGGTCTCAGTGAGACTTGTCTGGCTGCCACAATGTCAGACAGAACACAGTGGAAATAATCATTATAAATGTCTCTATGATAAGTGGATAACTTAAAAAGTATTCACTTGGTTTGTCCTGTTTGCTCTGTGGCCATGGTTTATTAGTATGCAATCTACCTGCTTGTTTATTAATATACATTTGTTGTAATAATGCCAATAAGTACATCTGCGATGAAAACAGATTTTTAGGCAGTATTTATGAATCCCGCTGATAGGCCCTGTCTATCTCATTGATTTGCGGGATTATTATGAGATCTTCCAACTTGAAATGTTGGAGACGAAGAATAATGAAGGAAAATTCAACTGTAATTATTACGGTAATCCATTGACAAAAAGTTGTAATTAATTTGACATTTAAACTGGCTTACATTTCAGTTAGTGCACTCAACCAATTGTGGTCGTTTTAACGTATTTGGATAGTCGACTGAAGTTTATTGCATATGCCATATATATATGTAGAATCTGCCCCATCGACACTACATGTCTCACTGCACATGTCTTTTCTCTGAGGAGCTTCAAATGAAGAATAATGGTCAACTATTTCACAGTCATCGTGCAATGTGAAGAACAAGGGCCAAAATGGGCACACGATGAGTGGAAACTTGGGATATTAGCTATAGAACAGTCTAATCAGACGGGGTGGCACGACGCAGCCGAATTTCAAAGACGACTAACAATTAAGTTGAAGACCATGACAGTGAAATACAAACTGACACTCTTCAAAGACTATGCCGTGGATGAATTCTTCAGAATGCTATTTTACTATAATGTTGTGCTGCGAATGCCTGCGATCACCTTGGACGGTAACAGATAATTAATCCAAACCAGCACAAAACAATGTCTAATGAAACGCCTGTCAATTGCATACTCGGACTGCTAAGCCAAGGTAAGCGCCTAGTCCTAGATCTAGGGGAGGCAATATGTCAACAATATTTACCCATTTTTTTTCCGTTAATAAACTTTTTGAGATCTCATTTCAACTCCCATTTAAATAAGTTATTTTGACACACCATTGGCTATATAATATATATACAGGTAGTCTCATGCAGGTGTTAACTAGTGTAGAACTGTCTGCAAGTGTATTCAAACAACGATAAGATCAATATGCCTATGTAATAATACAATAAACCACTACTAACAGTACAATAATAAAATTTTAATATAGTGATTTAGTTTCATGTTGTTATAATTATAGTAGAAATTACATTTCAATTATTTGGCTTAAATTTAATTAATTATTAATTTAACTTATTACTTGAACATGTTTAATTGTCTTTTATTTTTAATATGATTAATTGTATACAAATAATGTTCTTATTTTTATCTTGTTATTGCCTATGAGCTTTTTTTAACCCAGAGATATTATGTCACATTTACTACATTGCAAATGAAGACTACTTTGACAACCGTTTTCATCCGAAATATGTGTTCATGTGGGACATGCTTGTAACCCACTTGGAACATGTTCAAGGGAAAGTATGCAGAAGTCTCACAGAGTCAAAAAATGACATAGTTATGTCGGGAAACATGTTTGTGAATTTAAAAGTATGCATATTTCCAACAGGAGCTAAGGCATGCATGAGTTGAAGCTGAAACACAAATATGCAATTGCACATTTTTTATTTTGGTCAATTCTAGTCATACATATTGACACTTGAAAGTTGAGATGTCAAGTGACTGAAGTAAGCAACATCTTAGCTAATTCAACATCATACATCATAACATACTGAGTTGACCACAAAGAGAGGTTTGACTGTGCACGGCTGCAAATCCAGGCTAATCTACAGAAAAAGAAAGCAAGAAGAAAACAGGCACTAGGCCGAGACAGACTGATTACACTTCTAGACAAGCAGGGTACAGAAATACAAGACCAAGATATAATCATGGAACAAATAGAGGAATTCTACACCGAACTATAAGACAGTGAACAGCGTACCATAATTCACACCAACTTGAAAGAGGTACCAGAGATAACATCATGGGAGGTGGATATGAAGAATGGGAAGACATCAGGCAACGACCATGTAAATATTGAAACATTAAAAGCAGGAGAAGATACCATCTCGAAGACATTGGCTAAGTTGTATACTAAATGCTTATGAGAAAGTCGAATACCCACCGCATGGAAGAAGGCAAAGATGGTAATAATCTTCAAGGGAAATAAGAAAGACTTAAAGAACTACAGACCGATATGTCTGATATCAAACATCTACAAATTACTCACAAAGATGCTAACGAATAGGCTAGAGAAGACACTTCAAACCAACCAACTATGAGTGCAAGCAGGATTCAGAAGCAGGTACCGGGTACTAAATGACAGACCACATACACATTGTAAACCAACTGAAAGAGAAGTGCCGAGAATGTAATATCCTGCTCTGCATTGTTTTCGTCGACTACGAGTAGGCTTTCGACTTGGTGCAAACTCAAGCAATACTGACCTTCCTTCAAGAACGGGGGATAGAAAACGTGTACATCGAACTCCTGAAAGACACCTATACCAACAGCTCGGTGACAGTCCACCTACACAAAAAGAGCAACAAGATCAACATTGAGAGAGGAGTACGACAGGGTGACAGCATATCGCCCAAGGTGTTCACGGCAACACTCTAAAACATATTCCGAAGACTGACCTGGGAAACCAGAGACTTGAGGATAGACGGAGAATATCTCAGTCATCTTCGCCTCGCCGACGACATATGCGCTACTACACCGCAAGAACTACAAAACATGCTTCAGGAGCTAGATGATGAAAGTGAAAAACAAAGGTCTGAAGATAAACATCTCAAAGATAAAAATGATGTTAGAAAATGACACACCAATATATATATATATCAGCATGAGAACGTTGAAAGCTACGTCTATCTGGGACAGTGATACAGTAACAGAGACAAAAACAAAGAGATTCAAAGAAGAATCACCGTCGGCTGGAGAGCAGACCTGGGGCCGAAGTACTTGGTACTCGTGTACTCGAGTACATTTTCAAAGTACTTGTACTCATAAAACTTATGGGTCATGGACTAGTACACATACTTATACTGATTGTACTCAGATTTTACAAGTACATTATGAATACATCTGAGTACTTTCTCAATATGTACTGGGGAAAATAAATATATTTGGTTATAAAATGCAACTTTCCTGAAATATATAAATGTTCAACTATTTTGTAAATACTTTGTTATTTCTAAGAATACCACCTTACCATCCCTAAACATAGTAGTTCCTCATTCTCTGATAACCATGACTATGATACCCAAACATGGCAACAGGCATCATCTTTTCCCAGTCAGAAACACCCTGTTCAGCAAACAATAATTGTAGGCTATCAGTTCAGGCCCTAAACCTGTTTGTTTAATTAAGCCACCAGGATGTCCACAAAGAGCCAATTAGCAGTTAGACAGGAAATGCCTTTGATGTAGTCTGGAGACCATGCTGACAGAGCTAACTGCTAAGAACAAGAACTGCTAGTCTTCCTCTATAGAAGTAAGGTGGCTCAAGTCAGACTGCTTCCTATACTTGTATAATCCCATGCCAGCAGCCTGGCTAAAACGTCCGAAGGGGATGCTGAGGCTGTTATGTGGACATGTGCTAACCCTCTCAACAACTAGTAGTCTATGATCAGGAATTGTAACATCAGTTGTTATAAGAAATACACAAGCCAAAGCCTGAGGTCCAATAACAGTTGGTCTTCATGGGATGTACCCAGATCTGGGGCCGAAGTACTCAGTACTCGTGTACTCATGTACTCGAGTACATTTTTGAAGTACTCGTACTCATAAAACTTATGAGTCATGGACTCGTACTTGTACTCATTGTACTCAGATTTTACGAGTACATTACGAGTACATCTGAGTACTTTCTCAATATGTACTGGGGAAAATTAATATATTTGGTTATAAAATGAAACTTTCCTGAAATATTTAAATGTTCAACTATTTTTTTAATACTTTGTTAATTCTGATAGAATACCACCTTACCATCCCTACAAATAGTACATCCTCATTATCTGATAACCATGACTTATTCCATTGTCTATTGATTTTGCTGCTATTGTTGTTGCTGTTGGCGTTATTGCTATTTTTCTCTTTATCTTGTCTTTTCCGGTTTGCCTAGTCTCTAGGCTCGATTGTGTGCGTGCGTGCATGCATGCGTGCGTGTGTATGTGTTAGTATATGAAGTTGTAGTTGTAGAGGTCTGGATGGTCTCTCCAGTCTCTTTGGAGGCGGGACTTCAGCTGATTGACTGTCTGTGCTTGGACTGTGTCTTCTGATAGTGCATTCCAGGATATATCTGGTCGTTGTAGGTCGTTCGTAAAAAGATCAAATCCTGGTATGTGGAGGATTTCCAAGTTTGGTGCATTTCCATTTTTAGGTTTTATCTCGTTGAGAGCAATCACATCGTATTCTTGCGCAATGGTGTATGGTTCATCATATTTGCTAAGTATCGAGTTGTCAATGTTGGTGTAGTATGTCCTTAGTGCATGTCGTGCTTTGCTGTTTCTTTGTGGTGCTGTGTTTCTATGTACTTGTGCATTGTGGTCCCGGTTTTCTACTGGGTCTCTATGATTTCGTTTCGGTAGATTTTGTAGGTCTTGTTTGGATTGTCTTCTCTTCTCCGCATCAGCTGAGCCTGTAAGTTTTTTGACTCGGCTCTCTGTCTTGGTGTCAAGTCTGGTCTAATGAACACTGTGTTGTACCTCTCTTCTGAGCTGTTTCGGATTTCTTTGGCTTTACTTAGTACCTTCTTTTTGTCGTTGATGTTTCTCATGACGGCAAGGATCATTCTGGGTTTGCTATGGTCTGGCTGGCCAATTCGAGTAACTGATTCTGGTGCGGCATCTAGCTTTAGGCAAGTTGTCATCATCTGTTTGACTTCGTGTAAATCTTGGCCGTTCTCTTTCATACCATGGATGATTAGATTTAGTTTTTTTGCCATGATTTGTTCTCTTTCTGTTATTTCTTCTTTCACTGCTGTGGCCAGGTCTTGGTTGGCTTGTGTTGTCATTGTTGGATGATTGACTGTAGTGTGTGTCTGATGTTGTATCAGCTTGCTGACCTCCTGTTGTAGTGTCTGTATCTGTGTGTTAATTTCCTGAGTGCTGTTCTCTAAATCCTTTTTTGTTGCTTTTTCTTTGAGTGACGTTTCTACTCGGATGATGTGTTTTGTTATTTGTGACATGTATTCTGCACAGCGGTCTTCTATTTCTTTGATTGTATGTATAGCGTTGAGTGCCTTTGGTTTACATTTGTTGCAAAACCAACTGACATCATACTGTTTCAGAATTATGTAGACATGTGCTAACCCTCTCAACAATTAGTAGTCTACGATCAGAAAATATAAACTGCAAACTTATAATATCAGCAGGATTGCTGATTGTAGAGGTGAACGAATGCCTCAGTCAGCCATGTACGGATCGTCACAGTGACCCACTGCAGTTCTGAGTTTTCCAAATCTGGCTCAGTTGGTCCCTCACCATCTCAGCATTCCAGCCTCATCAGCCCCAGTTGAAAGGGTATTCTGCACAGCCGAGAAAGTATTCTGCAGCCTGAAAGACTCAACCTGTGAACAACTTATGTTCATTCGGTGCAATGGCAAATAGATGATAAGATCATTCGATGCCACTGAAATGAATGCCAATGAAGTGAATTTCATCGTTGATGAAACAGAGGTTTTATTAGTTTTCCTCATAAAAAATTTGCCATTGCATATTCACTTGTGCTGAGTTATATCAATTAGATTAATTAATAATAAAAAAATACATTATTATTTAATATTTATATTTTGTTTAATGTACTCGTACTTTTACTTGTACTCGTGGGAATGTACTCGTACTTGTACTCATACTCCGCTTTTAGCAATGTACTTATCCATCATCAAAGTACTCGTACTCGTGAAAATGTACTCGGCCCCAGGTCTGGTGGGGACAAGGCCTAGGGTTAGGGCAATAAAATATCATCACAACCAAGTACCAGTGGTCAAGTGGAAACCACACTTCAACTGAGTATCAGTGGTCAAGTGGAAACCACACCTCAACAAGATGAAACAATCATGATTACTGACATCTGTCAATTATGATTACTACATATACAAGTAGTGACTTGTTATGTTATATCTTCCCCTCTATATTCAAGAGCAAAGGTTAAAACATACCTCAGAATGCACCATTTTAAAGCTAGTTTTTTTTATCTCCTACCCCCCCCCCCCCCCCCCCAGCAACGCTTGGCGCTCGCTAGCCAACCCCTACCACCTCGCCCATCATTTTATCCAGTCCCAGATGAAACACTGAATTTGATATTCAAAACTAGAAACAATCAATTAATTATATTGGAAAACCTTTCGCATTACTAACGCAAACCACGTTACTAACAAGGCGAAATCCTGGCGGAGAATCTGGACACAGCGTAATCTGGGCTCATCACACAGGATCGGCCTTGTGCCGTGGCTTGTCAACTAGAACTTTAACCTCGCAAACATGTTGTGCGAATTTGTTTCACAAATACTAACTTAATTAGTTACATTTCACGTGGAGTTTCTAAACAGGTTGACGTATATTGTATTACTTACTTGACAGGCATACATATTTCCAATGTCAATAAACACTATTCCAGATATCCAGTGTCATTTGGGACCAATTCATCGCAAGAATAATGACAGCGAATTTACTCAACAAATGGTGGCGCCACCTCACGGTGTCTGTATTATTGCGTCAACGGCAAAGCCACTAGAGTACTAACCTCACGCGGACAGTTTGTAAAGATCTATATATATCTAGAAATCGAGTGTGAACATGTTTTTTTGACGGATTAATGACAAAAGGCGTGTCCAGAAAAAAGGGCCATGAGTGATCAGTCCCCATCGTCATCAGCTGAGAGCTACACCCAACAGCGTGTTCGCGTGTGGTTGTGATTTGAGTAGACTATGCAGTAGTTGTTTTAGTTATTGCATCAACTATGCCAGCAAACCACGAAAGCCTTCAAGCGTATTACAAAGGCAGTCTACAACGATCTGAAACAACTAGGCATTTCTTGCACAATACCGACCCACAGAGGGACCGAACACAATGCCAAGTGACTAAGACAATTCCTGTGAAGGTGACTGCAGCCAGAACCGATGTGGTGCTACCTGGATACGCTATGAAACACATACCGCGAGCCAACGCCAAAGACGCAGGCGTCGCCATTATCTTCCGTGAATCCATTTCTGTAACTGTAATGAAGCATAACAACTACACTTCCATGTAGTAGATCAACTGCTTAGTCAAAGTTGGCCTCAAACTGTTGCGATTTGTAACAGTGTATAGACCTCCACCAAAACCGAAATCACCAAATGTTCCGGTACTTCTGAGGGAGTTTGCCGATCTCCTCGATGTCCTCACATTTACATCCGGTCAGCTGCTACTGGTTGAGGACCTGAACTTTCACTTTGACAGTCCCACCAGTGCACATACCAAACCAATTATAGACCTTCTCTCCGCAACAAACCACCAACAGCACGTTGCCCATGCAACTCACGAAAAAGGCCACATCCTCGATGTTATCATAACGAGATATGGTGAGCTGCCTGTTGAAGATGTCACCTGCGATGGTTCTGTCAATTCTGACCACTCCGCCGTTATCTTTGCGGTACCTATCACAACTACATTCCCACCAAAGAGAACAATGACTGTGCGTAAGTTGAAAATTATCAACCATCAGAAAATCAGCCGTGACATTACTTGTTCTGATCTGACGATGCAGCGCCACTCTAAGTTTAGACCAATGTTTCTCGAACACCTTACGTATGACTATACTTTGTTCAAGAGCAACTTTAATAAACGTTTAAAACTGCAGCCAGTGTATATGAAGCATTCTCCTTTGTATGGTGTATGTTTGACAACGTTTGCGGCAGTAGTTCATCGTGCAGAAATGACGCACACAACCACCTTCGCTCGAGCACGCACGCACGCACGCACGCATGTACGTACGTATATATGTATGTGTTCAGCGGGCGAGTCAATGCGGTCTCGCGGTAGCAGTGGCCGGCAATGAGGATACAATCCGAACGCGACGAGGTGGCAGCGGTCGGACGGCGGCGCGTCGGAAGTGACGTGGTTGCCGACGGTAATGGGAAGCCGCTCGAGAGAGAGACAGAAGTAGCGTAGGCACAGCTTTAGTTCGATGTCCTTACGGTTCTGCTTCGTGAGGTATTGCTGTCGCACACCCGCCGATAGATGCTGGTTGTGGGTGCGCCAGAAGGCAGTCGCGTTCAGCTTCGTCACGATTACCTAGAGTGGAAACTATAGGAAGAAACAAGAAAGCCCAGGAAACATACTATGTCCTATTCAAAATAGATAATTCCGCAAGGAATAAGTAATAAATGTAGCAAACGATGTCACGGTGTGTTTCACTTATGGAAGGAGTTTGAAAGCTGACATGAAACGGTGGTAGCTAGGCAATGACAGAATGCTAGAGCTGTCTCATAACTTGATATATTCACACGATGCATAAAAGAATATCATTGTTGGTGTGTAACTCAAAAGAGCCCGATAATTTCTGGACCTCACCTGGGAGTAGAGGGCAATGATTTGATGAGCATGCCCAGCTCGCATTGGGTCCACGCCGTAGCGGAGAAGCAGCAACACGGCGGGGGCGTTGATGGAGTTACAGGCGAGGAGTAGTGGGGTACTACCCCTGCTCAAGTTAACATTGCTATTCGACACGTCTGAGGGCACGCCGCATCTCAACATCCACAACGATTACGGTGTAACTATCATAATCCTAAACATAACTGATTTCAACCATAACTAATTCTGATAATAACCCTAATCTTTTCAATGAATAATAAAAAATCCCAACTTCAACCACAACTAATTAAAATCATATCTTATAATAATCATAACCTAATTAACAATGACATTTCACACTAACTATTTATTTCCGTCCTCTGATTGGTTCCAACGATTACGATAACCGCAATCATACATGACCCCACACACACGCTCACACTCATACACATGCCCGCTTCCTACGCGTGAACATACATATACAATCAGATATATTATTAATATATTCAGTTTAATTTTTTTTAAGAAAGAAATTTATTTTGTCCAATGATTTAGTTTAATGTTGGTTTATTAGGTAGCTCATCGAGAGCGACTATCAAAGTCTTAGAGGAGTCTCCTGACCCCTATTGTTGCAACTACATACCATGTTTATAATAAATAAATGAATTGTACTAATTAAATTATAATTTGCATGTCTGCCTTCTTCAATCACATCTGACTCCAACCATTCTGAGTTTTATCAATATATTTCTGTAATAAATATTTATTAAATATATTCTTATTTTAATATAATTGTATGGTTACGAGTTTGTTTAAATACATATTTAGTTTAGCTATATCATATATTTTGTTGTTTATTATAAATATTTTTTATTAATAATAATGTTATAGTATTTACATATACAATACGTATATTATGTGTTCTTAACTTGTTATGATTCCATGTTTTATGTTGTTTGTACGCACCTAAAAATTAAATGTAGACTTCTTCTGCATGCGATTCATACATGTACATGCATGTTGACGACTTTGGCATTGTAGACTCTACTCAAACCTCGAGATTGCGTACTTAAACATTTGGCTTTTATGCGCCACTCGATGTGGGATTTTCGAGTGTTTTAACGCGAGTGAAGTGTTTGGCTTTATATTGTAATTTGTGTGTGTGCTTTGTCATGGTTAACTCACTGGAAAAAAACTACGCTTTCCGCCACTTAAAACATAAATGGAGTAGTGTACGGAGGGTTGTCGCTTTTCCAGTGGTTCTGACAATAACACCGTATTAGAACTATTTCTTTTTGCCATTTCCATTGATAATACCATCCGGCAATCCATGCAGTTAATCAAATGTAGCCAAGTTTGTTAGTTCTGCGGCACTAAGCAACTATCCATGCAACTTCGACTGTTACCTTTCAAAGTACATTAATTTGTGTCAACATGGATTAAAACATAAATATCGTAATGGCTATTAATTCAGTAATTGTGTTGAGAATTGAGAGTGAAATTTGTTTGTTTGTTTCAGTTTACCCATATCAAAATTTGCAGTCTCTCTCTCTCTATTCATCCTCCCCTCCCTCTCTCTCTCTCTCTCTCTCCCACTCCCCTGGCTGGAAAATGTCTATGATAAAAATACATGATATGACTGATGACATGATGCAGAGTAGATATTGACTTAGGCAGCGAGCCAAGTCAACCAAAGCGAAACAACCGCTGTATTTTCAATGTTGCCAACATAATTTAGCAGCACATCGGATCACTATATGTCGTTTTCCTTCTATCGTTTACTAAACCAGTGTCTGCTCGTGTCGTAAAGCAACTGCGTGATTTTCGCGGACTTGTTCTGGTTCGCCTTGAAACTGATCTTTCTTTGCAACTTGTATCGGTGGATACTGAACTAGATATGAATACAATGGTTGACCAGTATGAGCATGCGGTCGTATCAACCATTAACTTGCATGCCCCCGTCACGTGGAGAATGAAGGCTTGCCGAAGCAAGGAGCCCTGGTATAACGACGACGTACATCAAGCCAGGGCATTGAGACGTGCAAACGAGAAGAGATGGAGACCAACGAAGCTCGAGGTGCATCGCCAGATTTTTGTTGAGCACCGAACAGCGGTCAACAACATGATCAAGCGAGCTAAGCGTTCTCACTATGAGTCAGTATTGTCATCACTTGACCAGCGAACATGTTTCCGTGTAGTTAATACCCTGCTGAAGCTACCGGGTATGACTCTTCCACAATCCGCTAACACTGAAACACTGTGCAATGACTTCGGTACCTACTTTGCTGAGAAAACACAAGGAATTAGAATGCAGATCCACGAAAAGCTGATCAATGACGAAGCATATTCTGGTTACGTAATCGATGCTGGCAGCCAACGTGTGTCAAATGAACTCAATCGATTGCTACCTATCAGTGAAGATGAAATAAAAAACATCATTAGACTATGCCCCTCAAAGACATGCAGTCTGGATTCCTGCCCCACTGATCTTCTGAAGAAAACACTACGTATCCACATTCCCTATCTCGTAGTGAACAACAGCTTTAAGCAAGGACTATTTCCGATTACTTTGAAAACAGCAATTGTAAAACCACTTCTAAAAACCGACACTCTCGACAGAGACCTGCTGAAGAACTACATACCGGTCTCCAACACAGCATTCGTCAGCAAAGTCCTAGAGAAAGTTGCAGTTCGTCGTCTGATTGATCATCTCACTGTGAACGGGCTGTATGAAGAATACCAATCAGCATATAAGATGCTTCACAGTACAGAGACTGCCCTATTGCGTGTCCAGCATGATATTGCTGGGGCGCTTGACAAGAATCGTGCAATGCTGTTTGTCATGCTGGATTTATCATCCGCATTTGACACGATTGACCATAAGCACTTGCTGACACTACTGCATGACGAGTACGGTGTGCGCGAAACGGCATTATCATGGTTCCGGACGTACTTGGGACATTGCACCTACCGTGTCCAAATTGACTCAATAACATCCGAGTCTATTCCGCTACAGAGTGGTGTGCCACAGGGCTCGGTCCTTGGGCCAGTTATCTTCACTCTATACACCACACCAATGCAGCGCATATTCAAAATATGTTAAATGAAGTACCATAAATATGCTGATGATACTCAACTACAATGTATATGCGTCATACAATCCAGCTATACCAGGCAACCAAGCGGAAACAATGAGGCGACTCACTTACTGCATTGGGGAAGTCAGGCGATGGATGGCGCTGCGCATGCTAAAACTAAATGATGAAAGAACTAAGATGATCATCTTTACATCAAAACATCATCTCAAGCTCTGTGACCATTGGAGACGATATATTTTCACCAGTAGACTGCATACGGAATTCTCATGGACCAACATCTAACGATGACACATCACGTGACTATTGTGTGTGCTGCATGTAACTATCACCAGACTGTCATCAATACGACACTATCTTACAGCTGAAGCAGCGAAAAGTGCGGTCAACGCACTCGTCACCTCTCGCTTGGACTATTGCAACGCACTCTTGCACAACTTACCGTTATCCCAGACAGCTCGGTTGCAGCGAGTCCAGAACAATGCAGCCATACTAGTAACAGGCACCAGCAGACATGACCACATAACACCAGTGTTAAAGGAACCGCATTGGCTGCCGATTGCGAGTCGAATTGTGTTCAAGGTGTTGGTGGTGACTTACAAATGTATTCATGGTTTAGCGCCGTCTTATCTGGCAGAACTTGTGCAGCCACGAGAGCGTGATGGACGCCTATATACGCCAGGACCATGCGTCAACACTGCACCAAGGCATCACGAAGAAATACATCGGCGACTCGGCATTTGGCGCAGCAGCACCGCGACTATGGAATGAACTACACCGGTGGACATTCGTGCATCAGGGACACTGAATATGTTTAGAAAGTCTTTAAAGACTGACATTATTTTATAATTTTATTATTAATTGTCTGAAAATTAATGTTTCTATTTTAATGTTCAGTATTATATTTCTTAAAACCAGTGTTTAGTTTTTAATATATTAATATATATTTATTTTATCGCTTGTACAGCGCATCGATCCGCTATGCGGGAATTAGCGCTAGAGAAATACCGTATTATTATTATATTATTATTTTTAATCTAGACACTGTAAACTTGAGCGTAGCTACAGTGATACAAAATGTGTAGATCAGGTCTATGCGAAACAGGAGGTTAACGAATGTCTGAATTAATTGTACCATTATCCTGTAGATATGAATTCTTTGTAATTTTAGTTTATTTGTACACGCTTTCTAGCAGTAAAATGTTCTCCTTGAATGTTGAAGATCAGATTCACAAAGCAATGTTAATATGATGGAGCGATAAGGTCATTATGTGCAATCATACCACTATATCATGCCAACAGAAATGATGGTCTGATACAAAGTATGTATTGAGCGCAAATGCCAAATATGCGACATACTTATTGAATATCTTTCTACACAGAAACAGAGTTGTAGGGGAAAGAAATCTCAATATGTATTTCATTAGAATGTGCAACATTTCACATGTCCCATGCCTGCTTTTGTAGTTTTGTAGATTTGGATGAACCACGTGTGGTTTAATGACATGTATGTTCAAAATACAGCATTGTTGCCTTATATTGTAGATGTCAGTATATTATAAAGAAAAAGGTAAAAAGCGCGTGATAAAGAAACTTTAGGTTTTCTTAATAATTTTTAAAAAGATTTATCGACATGCTCATCTAGCTGTGCATATCTGACCTGGTGAAAATGGATGCTCATTGGTTCCAAGATGAACACAGTTTATGGTGTGTAGACCTACATTTAACTGGGTAATGTTGTGTTTTTGTCCATATTGGGTGTACTAAGCAAAGATCACATAATTCAAGTACGTATACTATCAATAGTAACTTGTGTATTATTTATTTTTATATAAAGAAGCACAATGTTTCCTCAAGAAGAACATTATTTTGTTATTCCCTAACTTGAACTTGTTTGAAACATTTGACATTAAATATTACTCTTTCTTGAAACTTGTATTTAAAGTCTCAATGTGGCAATAACAGTATATATTTTACTGGCCACGGGTAGTACGTTGAATATAATACACCTTTATGGTAAACACATCAAGAACTGACATTTCGTTAATTAGGCAAAAAGCAAGCCGATTCGTACTTAAATGTAGAGAAGTGAAAACAGACTAGTCGCTCATTACGTCTGATCATGGGATACAATAAAGAGAATTGCCTGTTTTAATACACATGAGTAGTAATAGAGGTTATGTACCGGGGATGTGTGAGTTTGAGTTGAGGAAGAGTAAAGTACCCGGATGTAGGTCAAGGTCAAGGTCCAGGATGTAGGTCATGGTCAAGGTCCCGGATGTAGGTCGCGTGGCGCCGGTGGTGCCACCTGTCGGATAGGTCATAAACTAGCAAAGTACCCGGATGTAGGTCAGGGTCAAGTGTCCGGATGCAGGTCAAGTGTCCGGATGTATGTCAATGTCAAGTATCCGGATGTAGGTCAAGGTCAAAGGTCAAGTACCCGGATGGTGGCGCCACCTGTCGGATAGGTCATGAACTATACAAAATCGCCCCCTGGTGGAAATTTTCGAGCTCAAATGGGTTGTCCAGAAGCGCCACCTAGCGGATTTTTTTTTAAAGTAAATATATGGACCAAAGTTCAGTACTGCCCAAATTCGTGCGTATGGGTTTGACCCTTAGCGCCCCTGGTGGAATTTTTCGAACTAAATTGGTTTGGCCAGTAGCGCCACCTGTCGGATTTTTCATGAACAAGTGATGCCACCTGACGGACAAGTTGTAAACTAAATGTAGGAGTACTGCCCAAATTCGTGTCTCTTGCACGCTTGCGTGCAATAGAGCCTCCTGACGGATACATCACGAACTACAAACATCATCCCTGGCGGGGCAAGTGAGCGAACCCCATGTTAAAGCATAGGGAATTTTCCCCATGTTAAGAGATAGGGATTTTCCCCATGTTAAGAGATAGGGATTTTCCCCATGTTAAAGCATAGGGATTTTCCCAAAGTTAAAGCATAGGGATTTTCCCCATGTTAAAGCATAGGGATTTTCCCCATGTTAAAGCATAGGGAATGAGTTTGAGTAGAGCAAGAGCAAAGGACCCTGATGTAGGTCAAGGTCAAGGACCCGGATGTAGGTATCATCCCCTAGTGGACAAGTGAGCGAACCTCGTGTTAAAGCATAGGGAATTTTCACCATGTTAAAGCATAGGGAATTTTCACCATATTAAAGCACAGGCCATTTTCACCATGTAAAGGATAGGGATTTTTCACCGTAGCGCGTATGTAATGTAATCCCTTTATGTGTCGTCATGATGCAGTGATATCGTTAAAACTCTGCAGTCTGTGCTTTTGAATTTTCTACTCTTCAATATGTGGTTTTTCGGCACGCCCACGTGAACTTTATGTTCTGTTTAACATTTTGGAAGATGAACAACATGACTAGTGATAACGGCCGACAAGGGATTTTGCTACCGAAGGTGCAGCCTTCTCCGGCTATGGGACCACTCGACCTCTCGACCCAGACAATCAACCCGTACCATCAACCAACGACCAGTTCAACGACCAATTCGACGACCAGTTCAACGACCAGTCCGATGACCAGTTTGACGATCAAAACAATTTTGTCTCTGTCATCAGCTCGGGCAACCAACCCAACCATCAACCTGACGCCATCACATCCGACGAAGCGTCAGAAGCTTCACGAGACTTCGGATAACACATCACACGAGAGTAGGTTCGACGTGTTATCGTGTGAGATCCCACCGTTTTCAGGAAAATTCGACGTGTTATCGCGTAAGATGCCGTCAAAAATATGGAATTCCAGAAAATTCGACGTGTTACCGCGTAAGATTCCGTAAAAAAAGATAGATTTCCATAAAATTCGACGTGTTACCGTATAAGAATCCGTCAAAAAGATGGAATTCCAGGCAATTCGACGTGTTACCGTGTAAGATTCCGTTAAAAAGATGGAATTCCAGAAAATTCGACGTGTTACCGTGTAAGATTCCGTTAAAAAGATGGAATTCCAGAAAATTCGACGTGTTACCGCGTAAGATTCCGTAAAAAAAGATGGAATTCCAGAAAATTCGACGTGTTACCGTGTAAGAATCCGTCAAAAAGATGGAATTCCAGGCAATTCGACGTGTTACCGTGTAAGATTCCGTTAAAAAGATGGAATTCCAGGCAATTCGACGTGTTACCGTGTAAGATTCCGTCAAAAAGATGGAATTCCAGGCAATTCGACGTGTTACCGTGTAAGATTCCGTCAAAAGCGTCAAGAAAATGAGTGTATTGCTGCAACCGTCGATGCTTCTCCCTCTTCGCCTGTCGTCGCGACAAATATCGTCCCGCCAATCGACTGTCTCTACTGCTGAACACACCCAAGCAGTGCAAGGAGAAACGACGACAGTCTTTACGTAGTAGAGTTGAACTTATTTCAAATAGGTGCCGGTTTGTAAACTGGTTTGAACTGGTATTCGCTGTGCAAGTCTGATCTACTCTAGACGAGACTATGACCGAGATGTGTCATGAGACTTCGGATGACCCGAGACAAGAGACGAGAATATGACCGAGATGTGCCGCGAGACTACGGATGACACGAGACAAGAGACGAGACTATGACCGAGATGTGTCACGAGACTTCGGATGACCCGAGACAAGAGACGAGACTATGACCGAGATGTGCCGAGAGACTACGGATGACACGAGACAAGAGACGAGACTATGACCGAGATGTGTCACGAGACTTCGGATGACACACCACACGAGAGTACCGACGAGACAAGAGATATGCCACGAGACTACGGATGACACGAGACAAGAGACGAGATTATGACCGCGATGTGTCACGAGACTTCGGATGACACGAGACAAGAGAGGAGACATGACCGAGATGTGTCACGAGACTTCGGATGACACATCACACGAGAGTACTGACGAGATAAGAGATGCCGCGAGACTACGGATGACACATCACACATCACACGAGAGTACTGACGAGATAAGAGATATCGCGAGACTACGGATGACACATCACACATCACACGAGATGCCGCGAGACTACGGATGATACGAGACAAGAGACGAGACTATGACCGAGATATGTCAAATTCCAGGCAATTCGACGTGTTACCGCATAAGATTCCGTAAAAAAGATGGAATTCCAGGCAATTCTACGTGTTATCGTGTAAGATTCAGTTAAAAAGATGGAATTCCAGGCAATTCGACGTGTTATCGCGTAAGATTCCGTCAAAAAGATGGAATTCTATCAGAATAGACGGTTTATCGGTGTAAAACGAGTTGTACAAACCAAACTTAGACCGACGTGTTCCAAGAGCCAAACCGTTCTTTACATTTGAACAGTAAACACGTACATTATGAGCTTATGGACTCGTCTACCAGCTGCCAACAACCCTACACCGGTATGACGAGCGGCCTTCCAGTGCCCCGATTGCAAGAGACATTTCACACGGAAAGATAGCTGGAAACAACACATTGCCCACAAGCGCTGTAGGCCATCGACAAACATTACGACGACAAGCACTACATTGTTCAATTCACTTGAACCGGCGCCTACTTCGACATCTATGTCTTTGATCCCAGCAACAAACTCGTCATTCTCGTCTCCATCTCAGGCGCCTACTATGACACATGTACCTACGGTTCCATCAACAAGCTCGACATTCCCGTCTCCATCTCAGGAGACCATGGAGTATACAAAGAAGATGGCGCTGGTCGATCCACGTATTTTAGAAAACATTCAACCACAACGGCCTTCTCCGACTAATCCTATCGAAAGGGTCTTGCAACGACTCGACAATGAAATGCTAGACATATTAGAACGAAGCGATATATACGAGAGGGAAAAGGTTGTGTTGTATAACCAGGTATTGAGTCGGTACAACGATCTTTCCGACAAACGTATCCAAGAACCCGTGCGTGTGGTCATCGAAAAAATCCCCAGTGATGAGAAAAACAAAGAACAACCTGCTAACGAAAACGAAGTCGTCGAAAAGGAGAGTATCGAAAACGAAATCATCGACAGCGTGCCGAAAACTATGAAGCAGAAAGCACGAAGACTACTCGATAAAATGAAAGGGGCCGTAAGTTGGAACGGTCGTGGCGAGATGATGTACAGAAACAAGGCGGTACCCGGAAGTAACATCGTGGACCTTGTGAATGACGTGTTGAGAAAACGGAAGTCGTTTGAACCGGTGGGATGGGAAACCTTTGCTCGCGGTCTCAAGGATGTCAACACGCCAATGGATTTAGTCGGGAACTCAGATCGTTGGATTTACATGCAGACAGCATCAGTGGACGATGACATATCAAAGGAAACCAGCATTCCGTTTGACAGTGGTCGTCGTCGGAATCGTAGACGACCTTCATCGTCGCGGCGCGTGCCACATTCGGTGACACCTTTGCAAATCACACGTTGGGACCTTTATTAGCATTATCGATTTGAAATCTTCAGGAACAGTGTTCAAGAGAGATCATATGGGAAATATTCAAATAAAAATTGTGTTTATGCTATGGATGAATGTGTTTGTTTTTTCGTTTTCATAGTCATCAAGACACCAATATAATTAGTCAGAGTATCGCCATATACCGTCCATGATAGGTCTATATGCGTTGACACACATCCGGGAATACCCGAAGCATAGAGGCCGCCACGACAGTCAAGTAACATCCGGTGCGACATCACTTCCGACGTACCATCCCTAGTAGAGGTTGCCATAGCAAGCGAATTTGAAAACTGCTATGAGCGAAAACGACTATGTCAATAACATGTAAGGACAACCACCTGACAGGACTTCATTCAAAGAGCTGACCATCAGGGTTCCCAACACCACTCAACGGATACCAATGTAATTAGTCAGAGTATTGCCATCTACCGACCATGACAGATCTCTATTCGTCGACACACTTCCGGAAACGGTGAAACCGTAGAGACCGCCATGACAGGTCGTCATGACATTCAAGACTATATACACTAGTTTTCGGCGTCATCTCATTTGCATAATCAATCAGACCGAACGTGCATCACGTGACTTCCCTTAACACAAAAACTGTGCACGTCCATGAGAGAGGCGACATTCGACGCCACTCAACGGACACCAATGTAATTAGTCAGAGTATCGCCATCTACTGACCATGATAGATCTCTATTCGTGGACACACTTCCGTGAATACCCGAAGCACAGAGATCGCCATGACAGTCAAGTAACTTCCGGTGTGACATCACTTGCGACGTAGCGTCCCTAGTATAGGCTGCCATAGCAAACGAATTTGAAAACTGCTATGTCCGAAACACTAAACTATATACACTAGTTTTCGGCGTCATCTCATTTGCATAACCAATCAGACCGAACATACATCACGTGACTTCCCTTAACACAAAAACTGTGCACATCAGTGAGAGAGGCGACATTCGACGCCACTCAACGGACACCAATGTAATTAGTCAGAGTATCGCCATCTACTGACCATGATAGATCTCTATTCGTGGACACACTTCCGTGAATACCCGAAGCACAGAAACCGCCACGACAGTCAAGTAACTTCCGGTGTGACATCACTTCCGACGTAGCGGCTGCCATAGCAAACGAATTTGAAAACTGCTGTGACCGAAACACTAAACTACATACACTAGTTTTCGGCGTCATCTCATTTGCATAATCAATCAGACCGAACGTACATCACGTGACTTCCCTTAACACAAAAACTTTGGTGGTTGTTTAAATTTTCGCGAGGTTAACCCCAACTTTTTTCTCTAGCAAACCTAATTATATATTTGGTATCCGCTAGATGGCGCCTTCGTGTGACGTAGTACTCCGATTATCCACTAGGGGCGCTACGTCGGATGTGATGTCATACCGGAAGTCACTTGAGTGTCATGGCGGCCTCAGTGCTTCGGGTATTCCCGGACGTGCACAGTTTTTGTGTTAAGGGAAGTCACGTGATGTACGTTCGGTCTGATTGATTATGCAAATGAGATGACGCCGAAAACTAGTGTATGTAGTTTAGTGTTTCGGTCATAGCAGTTTTCAAATTCGTTTGCTATGGCAGCCTATACTAGGGACGCTACTTCGGAAGTGATGTCACACCGGAAGTTACTTGACTGTCATGGCGGTCTCTGTGCTTTGGGTATTCACGGAAGTGTGTCCACGAATAGAGATCTATCATGGTCAGTAGATGGCGATACTCAGACTAATTACATTGGTGTCCGTTGAGTGGCGTCGAGTGTCGCCTCTCTCATGGACGTGCACAGTTTTTGTGTTAAGGGAAGTCACGTGATGTATGTTCGGTCTGATTGGTTATGCAAATGAGATGACGCCGAAAACTAGTGTATGTAGTTTAGTGTTTCGGTCATAGCAGTTTTCAAATTCGTTTGCTATGGCAGCCGCTACGTCGGAAGTGATGTCACACCGGAAGTTACTTGACTGTCATGGCGATCTCTGTGCTTCGGGTATTCACGGAAGTGTGTCCACGAATAGAGATCTATCATGGTCAGTAGATGGCGATACTCTGACTAATTACATTGGTGTCCGTTGAGTGGCGTCGAATGTCGCCTCTCTCATGGACGTGCACAGTTTTTGTGTTAAGGGAAGTCACGTGATGCACGTTCGGACTGATTGATTATGCAAATGAGATGACGCCGAAAACTAGTGTATACAGTCTTGAATGTCATGACGACCTGTCATGGCGGTCTCTACGGTTTCACCGTTTCCGGAAGTGTGTCGACGAATAGAGATCTGTCATGGTCGGTAGATGGCAATACTCTGACTAATTGCATTGGTATCCGTTGAGTGGTGTTGGGAACCCTGATGGTCAGCTCTTTGAATGAAGTCCTGTCAGGTGGTTGTCCTTACATGTTATTGACATAGTCGTTTTCGCTCATAGCAGTTTTCAAATTCGCTTGCTATGGCAACCTCTACTAGGGATGGTACGTCGGAAGTGATGTCGCACCGGATGTTACTTGACTGTCGTGGCGGCCTCTATGCTTCGGGTATTCCCGGATGTGTGTCAACGCATAGAGACCTATCATGGACGGTAGATGGCGAAACTCTGACTAATTACATTGGTGTCTTGATGACTATGAAAACGAAAAAACAAACACATTCATCCATAGCATAAACACAATTTTTATTTGAATATTTCCCATATGATCTCTCTTGAACACTGTTCCTGAAGATTTCAAATCGATAATGCTAATAAGGGTCCCAACGTGTGATTTGCAAAGGTGTCGCCGAATGAGGCGCGCGCCGCGACGATGAAGGTCGTCTACGATTCCGACGACGACCACTGTCAAACGGAATGCTGATTTCCTTTGATATGTCATCGTCCACTGATGCTGTCTGCATGTAAATCCAACGATCTGAGTTCTCGACTAAATCCATTGGCGTGTTGACATCCTTGAGACCGCGAGCAAGGGTTTCCCATCCCACCGGTTCAAACGACTTCCGTTTTCTCAACACGTCATTCACAAGGTCCACGATGTTACTTCCGGGTACCGCCTTGTTTCTGTACATCATCTCGCCACGACCGTTCCAACTTACGGCCCCTTTCATTTTATCGAGTAGTCTTCGTGCTTTCTGCTTCATAGTTTTCGGCACGCTGTCGATGATTTCGTTTTCGATACTCTCCTTTTCGACGACTTCGTTTTCGTTAGCAGGTTGTACTTTGTTTTTCTCTTCACTGGGGATTTTTTCGATGACCACACGCACAGGTTCTTGGATACGTTTGTCGGAAAGATCGTTGTACCGACTCAATACCTGGTTATACAACACAACCTTTTCCCTCTCGTATATATCGCTTCGTTCTAATATGTCTAGCATTTCATTGTCGAGTCGTTGCAAGACCCTTTCGATAGGATTAGTCGGAGAAGCCCGTTGTGGTTGAATGTTTTTTAAAATACGTGGATCGACCAGCGCCATCTTCTTTGTATACTCCATGGTCTACTGAGATGGAGACGGGAATGTCGAGCTTGTTGATGGAACCGTAGGTACATGTGTCATAGTAGGCGCCTGAGATGGAGACGAGAATGACGAGTTTGTTGCTGGGATCAAAGACACAGATGTCGAAGTAGGCGCCGGTTCAAGTGAATTGAACAATGTAGTGCTTGTCGTCGTAGTGTTTGTCGATGGCCTACAGCGCTTGTGGGCAATGTGTTGTTTCCAGCTATCTTTCCGTGTGAAATGTCTCTTGCAATCGGGGCACTGGAAGGCCGCTCGTGATACCGGTGTAGGGTTGTTGGCAGCTGGTAGACGAGTCCATAAGCTCATAATGTACGTGTTTACTGTTCAAATGTAAAGAACGGAATGGCTCTTGGAACACGTCCGTCTAAGTTTGGTTTGTACAACTCGTTTTACACCGATAAACCGTCTATTCTGATAGAATTCCATCTTTTTGACGGAATCTTACGCGATAACACGTCGAATTGCCTGGAATTCCATCTTTTTAACGGAATCTTACACGGTAACACGTCGAATTGCCTGGAATTCCATCTTTTTGCGGATTCTTACCCGGTAACACGTCGAATTTTCTGGAATTCCATCTTTTTTACGGAATCTTACGCGGTAACACGTCGAATTGCCTGGAATTTGACATATCTCGGTCATAGTCTCGTGTCATCCGTAGTCTCGCGGCATCTCGTGTGATGTGTGATGTGTCATCCGTAGTCTCGCGGTATCTCTTATCTCGTCAGTACTCTCGTGTGATGTGTCATGTGTCATCCGTAGTCTCGCGGCATCTCTTATCTCGTCAGTACTCTCGTGTGATGTGACATCCGAAGTCTCGTGACACATCTCGGTCATGTCTCGTCTCTTGTCTCGTGTCATCCGTAGTCTCGCGGCATCTCGTGTGATGTGTGATGTGTCATCCGTAGTCTCGCGGTATCTCTTATCTCGTCAGTACTCTCGTGTGATGTGTGATGTGTCATCCGTAGTCTCGCGGCATCTCTTATCTCGTCAGTACTCTCGTGTGATGTGTCATCCGAAGTCTCGTGACACATCTCGGTCATGTCTCGTCTCTTGTCTCGTGTCATCCGAAGTCTCGTGACACATCACGGTCATAGCCTCGTCTCTTGTCTCGTGTCATCCGTAGTCTCGTGGCATATCTCTTGTCTCGTCGGTACTCTCGTGTGGTATGTCATCCGAAGTCTCGTGACACATCTCGGTCGTAGTCTCGTCTTTTGTCTCGTGTCATCCGAAGTCTCGTGACACATCTCGGTCATAGTCTCGTCTCTTGTCTCGTGTCATCCGAAGTCTCGTGACATCTCTCGGTCGTAGTCTCGTCTCTTGTCTCGTGTCATCCGAAGTCTCGTGACACATCTCGGTCATAGTCTCGTCTCTTGTCTCGGGTCATCCGAAGTCTCGTGACACATCTCGGTCATAGTCTCGTCTAGAGTAGATCAGACTTGCACAGCGAATACCAGTTCAAACCAGTTTACAAACCGGCACCTATTTGAAGTAAGTTCAACTCTACTACGTAAAGACTGTCGTCGTTTCTCCTTGCACTGCTTGGGTGTGTTCAGCAGTAGAGACAGTCGATTGGCGGGACGATATTTGTCGCGACGACAGGCGAAGAGGGAGAAGCATCGACGGTTGCAGCAATACACTCATTTTCTTGACGCTTTTGACGGAATCTTACACGGTAACACGTCGAATTGCCTGGAATTCCATCTTTTTGACGGAATCTTACACGGTAACACGTCGAATTGCCTGGAATTCCATCTTTTTAACGGAATCTTACACGGTAACACGTCGAATTGCCTGGAATTCCATCTTTTTGACGGATTCTTACACGGTAACACGTCGAATTTTCTGGAATTCCATCTTTTTTACGGAATCTTACGCGGTAACACGTCGAATTTTCTGGAATTCCATCTTTTTAACGGAATCTTACACGGTAACACATCGAATTTTCTGGAATTCCATCTTTTTAACGGAATCTTACACGGTAACACGTCGAATTGCCTAGAATTCCATCTTTTTGACGGATTCTTACACGGTAACACGTCGAATTTTCTGGAATTCCATCTTTTTTACGGAATCTTACGCGGTAGCACGTCGAATTTCCTGGAATTCCATATTTTTGACGGCATCTTACGCGATAACACGTCGAATTTTCCTGAAAACGGTGGGATTTCACACAATAACACGTCGAACCGTACTCTCGTGTGATGTGTCATCCGAAGTCTCGTGAAGCTTCTGACGCTTCGTCGGATGTGATGGCGTCAGGTTGATGGTTGGGTTGGTTGCCGGAGCTGATGACAGAGACAAAATTGTTTTGATCGTCAAACTGGTCGTTGAACTGGTCGTCGAACTGGTCATTGAACTGGTCGTTGGTTGATGGTACGGGTTGATTGTCTGGGTCGAGAGGTCGAGTGGTCCCATAGCCGGAGAAGGCTGCACCTTCGGTAGCAAAATCCCTTGTCGGCAGTTATCACTAGTCATGTTGTTCATCTTCCAAAATGTTAAACAGAACATAAAGTTCACGTGGGCGTGCCGAAAGATCACATATTGAAGAGTAGAAAATTCAAAAGCACAGACTGCAGAGTTTTAACGATGTCACTGCATCACGACGACACATAAAGGGATTACATTACATACGCGCTATGGTGAAAAATCCCTATCCTTTACATGGTGAAAATGGCCTGTGCTTTAACATGGTGAAAATTCCCTATGCTTTAACATGGTGAAAATTCCCTATGCTTTAACACGAGGTTCGCTCACTTGTCCACTAGGGGATGATACCTACATCCGGGTCCTTGACCTTGACCTACATCCGGGTACTTTGCTCTTGCTCTACTCAAACTCATTCCCTATGCTTTAACATGGGGAAAATCCCTATGCTTTAACATGGGGAAAATCCCTATGCTTTAACATGGGGAAAATCCCTATGCTTTAACATGGGGAAAATCCCTATCTCTTAACATGGGGAAAATCCCTATCTCTTAACATGGTGAAAATTCCCTATGCTTTAATATGGGGTTCGCTCACTTGCCCCGCCAGGGATGATGTTTGTAGTTCGTGATGTATCCGTCAGGAGGCTCTATTGCACGCAAGCGTGCAAGAGACACGAATTTGGGCAGTACTACTACATTTAGTTTACAACTTGTCCGTCAGGTGGCATCACTTGCACAGTTAGCTCATGAAAAATCCGACATGTGGCGCTACTGGCCAAACCAATTTAGTTCGAAAAATTCCGCCAGGGGGCGCTAATGGTCAAACCAAGACGCACGAATTTGGGCAGTACTGAACTTTTGTCCATATATTTAGTTCACCAAAAATCCGCTAGGTGGCGCTTCTGGACAACCCATTTAAGTCCGGAAAATGTTCCTCCAGGGGCGATGTTTTAGTTCATGACCTATCCGACAGGTGGCGCCACCGGCGCAGCGTGACCTACATCCGGGTATTTGATATTTGACCTTGACCTACATCCGTGTACTTGACCTTGACATGCATCCGGGCACTTGACCTTGACATACATCCGAGTCCTCTGTTAGTTCATGACCTATCCGACAGGTGGCTCCACGTGACCTACATCCGGGTATTTGACCTTGACCTACATCCGGGTATTTGACCTTGACCTACATCCGGGTATTTTACTCTTCCTCAACTCAAACTCACACATCCCCGGTACTTAACCTCTATTACTACTCACATGTTTGTATAATATTGTTGTCATACCGATTACCACTGCCTAGTAGTATTCAGCATGTGTGCACGTGATCACAGATGTGTCAACAAATTTGTTTCAAAACTTGTATCTTGTTATGGCAAGTGTTCATACGACACAGTAAAACCCTGATAATGTAGAAACAAACCATAACGTCAGGACATAATATACCTTGCAATATACATGATTAATTTCATTCAAAATCCAGAAAAATACATTAGTGATTAACGTCCATACTGTATGAAGCACGTCACTACTATCCAACGTTTTGCAAACAACTACACATTTATAATGTGCAAAAAGATCACTTGAAAATGTTACACAATTCCGCCGTCATAAACACCTTCTTGACCCTGCTTATCCACCACAGCTCCCTGGCGTATCCAGCCATGTGTTGACAACGTGTATTCAATAATCCTTCAAAAACAAATCTTCAGTATCAATTGTAGTTGCTCTAGCTTGTGAGGGTGAGTGTGCGTTCGCACCCATTGCGCTTCCTTGTACAACTGGCATGCTAACAGAAAAAAATTGCATGCACATTTGATTGTCATCAAACTCAAATATAATATAGGAACCTACACATGTGATCGTCATTAGAGATGTGCCCAACATTTATCGTCCAACGCGACAGGGTTGTGTATTTTAAAACTACGGATCCTCTCTTCACACACACACGACATTAGTGAAATATAAAAATTCCTATGGTCTGGCATAACTCAGTTTAAAAGAGTGATTTACATACGTGTTTGCGATTTACTACGCTTTTCTAAGATGTCTTTCTCCAACCTTCATGAGAGAACCTGTGAGAATTTAGTAATTTCCTTGACATTTCCTGGACGTTTCCTTGACATTTTATGATACTGATTTTATACTATTTATTATAATATTATTTTATATTATTTATTATAATGTTATTACTCTTATAACAGTTTTTATGTAGGCTAGATTGATTTCTAGGTAGATTGCGATAACGAGTCTACATTACTTTGATAATGATCTTATAATATTTATTGATTTTATGGTGTATAACAATAACAGCAATTTTATAATCTTTTGAAAGTTGCTGTTATTATATCTTAGAATAAGTTTTTTTTTTTATTCTTAATGACTATTAAAAATCGTCCATGGTCAAATCCTGTACAATTAAGCGCCACGAACGTCTCTATATGTTAGATACCAGTGCGATCTCATTATTATTATTATTAGTAGTAGTAGTAGTATTAGTGGCAGTAGTAGTAGTGGTAGTAGTAATAGTAATAGTAGTAGTAGTAGTAGTAGTAGTAGTAGTAGTAATAGTAGTAATAGTAGTAGTAGTAGTGAAGCACTCTCCGCCAGAGGGAGCCACAGTCGGAAAGATTATAATCTAAAAGATCAAAATAATGTCATCATCCCACAATTCTACCAGGTAGGAGAAAAGTCCTCTAGAAAAGCACAACACTTCGCAAACACATAAATAAATAGTTCTAAATGACTACTGTTGTGTTTTTTTTATATGTGGCCAATTGTATTGGTAGATCAGAGGCCAGGTACCAACTCTCCCGGAATTTCCGTGAATCTACTGCATGTATTTTGGGTGCACCTCCCGGTCTCCCGGAATACAGGCAAATCTCCCGGATTTTCGTTGAAAATCTCCAACAGCACACCCTCTCCCCGTATTCGAGACAGGGCGACACAACGGGAGACGTGCTGAACCGCTGAATTTCCGGCAAAAAAATCGCCACCAACACCCCCGGTCTTTCGTTATCAAGATCCGAGACAGTGCGACACGAGAATCGTGTTGAACCGCTGATGAATCTCCCGGAATCCAAAAAAGTTGACAGGTATAGGCCAATGTTCCAGAGCTGCGAACAGACCTCGAAAGTTGCAAGTGGACATCTTCACCTGGGAGGAGATTAACTTAAATGAATCCAAATTAACGTATTTATATAATTATTATATAAATAACCAACTTTACTGCGGTTTAAATTTGTCTGAAACTAAATACCAACGATTACTATGAGCTGGTCCTCTTCAGAGAAATGTGCACAACATTGATACACAGTAAAGTAAATATATTTCTGGGGGTTGGACTAGCACCACTGTTTTCGAATCTCCTGTAAAACAACCCCGCCACCGGTCGAAACGTAGATCTACGCCTTCTCACCGAAGAATTATTATTTTACAAGTTGCAGAGTAATTGCATCATGTGAGGATAACATATTTCGTTGGTGGGCGGGAGTACTTTGTAACCAAGGATTCGTTTTTTCTTTTTGATGCCCTTTTTGCGGTTAAACCCTTCTAAAAAGCAAAGATAAGTTCTTATATAGAGTGGTAGTCAGTCCTTAGGATTGCTCAAAGCGATTTACACTTTACTCCCTAGCAGACCTAGTCAATCAAGTCACAAGGGTGGGAACAAATCGAGGTATTTGGGGAGCTTGAAGGTGGGTTTTGGTGAGCTTCAAGAGGGGGAGCAACGGGAGGTTCGTGGTGAGCTTCAAGAGGGGGAGCAACGGGAGGTTTGTGGTGAGCTTCAAGAGGGGGAGCAACGGGAGGTTTGTGGTGAGCTTCAAGAGGGGGAGCAACGGGAGGTTCGTGGTGAGCATAAACAAAATGTAAACGTCGCCAGAAAATATTCATCAACCGAAAATCACGCCCACCCATTTCAATGTCACACTGGTTAGTTGTTAAATAGGAATCACTTAGACCTAATGAGAGCTAGTCAAACTTATTATTATTATAAGTATTATTGTTATTATTATTATTAAAATACTATATTAATTACGAAGATAGACAAATAATGATCTTCTGGCGTCATTTTAATCTCTTTTGAAGAATGCAGAACAATAGTTAGTAATTGATACATAATGTTAATTTTGTAACATAACAATATCAAATTAATGACGTCAACACCAATAACAACGACCACGCAATGAATAAAAAGGCGAAAGTACTCCAGAGCTAGAAACATCTTGACAAAGCAGTTCAACTCTTGTTCGGAAAATGTGGTGTCTGTGTGTTTGTTCCTGGAAGCAGGCGCATGGACCACGCGTTGTCGCGACAGCGTACCATATGCAAGGTTCGAATTTAGGCATATTTATTGCACTAAATACTAAAAATGAATGTGTTATAAAACGAGTTATGCAAGCGCAAATGAACGTACAACGTTGAAAGGGTTTGTTTGCACCACGCCGCAGACGACACTTCCCGACAACATCAATGATTGATAATCAACAATCCCTAATGTTGTGTAAATACGCGCGCGTGCTCAACGGAAACCCTTTCACGAAGATGTTGTTCGATAAGGTCTAATACACGGACGCGCGTGGTGACATTTTTTACAAGCAGCCACGCACGCACACAAGCACGCACATCCTCGCAAACCAGCAAATATATTCAATACGCAATGTACGGAAGTTCGCTGAATATTGCACTTAGTTCTAGTGAACCAAATGTACGCGTCCCATATCAAAATGCAGTTTCAGGGTATTCCAATAATTACCAGCCCGAGTATTTTCCGCCAGCGGTAGTGTGTTTTCAAATGAAAGAAGGAATGTTTAGCGTGTTAGACTGTCTACGTAGTTTTTAATGTTTATCTCGAGTAACAGTTGATTTATTGTTGCACAATATTATGAGAATATAATCGTACTAGTTGCGCAAATATTGTACTACTTATTTTTTATTGTATTACACTTAGCGCTTATGCCACAACGGCGTGACATTTCACAACGTTGTAGCAACCTTTTCTAGGAGTAAAAAAGGTAAAGGTAAGTTCTTATATAGCGCAGTATCCAGTCCTCAGGACTGCTCAAAGCGCTTTACACTTTACTCCCTGGCAGACCTGTTCAATCGAACACCATCTCGACTTCTCTGGGAAGCATCCAGCCACGCTGCAATTAATGCGCGAAGACTGTTCGTACACAAATATCCACCACTGTCTATAGCCAGGTACTCATTCATACAGCTGAGTGAACTGGAGCAACATATAGTGAACGAACTTGCCCAAGGTTCGAAACCGCCGCACAGGATTCGAACCCAGATTCTCTTGGTTGAAAGTCCAAAGCTCTAGCCACTGCACCACGAGTCTACAAATTTACTTTGCCTCGTCGTTATTTCATAAGTTGTAAGTTCTTATAGGGTGTTATGTGCATTCTGAAAAACCAAGTGGCTATATCTAGAATATCGGACGGGGCTTGCACATTGCAAGGATGTGCGTGCGTGTAAGCGTGCGGGTAGGCTTAAATAATCACCGATTTATTTTTTATGCTAAAATATAGTGGCGCAATAGATTATAACATAAGAAAAGGTAAATAAAAATACCGAAAAATGACCACATCAATGTCCCCAAATTATGTCACTCACACGCTTAGAAACCCAGCAAGTACCACTAGGCAATCCCTGACATGGAAACGCCAAGAAAGCCGAACAAGTGGATAGGCCAGAAACACTTGACGGCGAGACACAAAGAGAAAGAATATATATTAAACACCTAGGAGGAATAGGGAAAGATTGCTATAAACAGATAGTTAAGTGAAATGCACTCAGTGTGCTAATTATATGTATTAACAATTATACATAGTCATAGACCATAGTTTTGTATCCACGTCGCCATCGACATTACGAAGCCTCATTCGCAATATGCCATGCAGGGCTATGTTTTGTAGGTGGCTAATGAGCAAACAAATGCCACACCATCAATTTGTGGTTTAATCAACTTGTCTCTAAGAGAACGTGTCACAGACTGTAGCTTTCCCGATTACCGTAGCAACCAGGAAACCAACGACACGAGCGCGCGAGCGCGGCGCAATCGTTTACATATGCAAATGAGGCACGGTACGCCGTCTGGCGAATGATTGGGAACCGATAGGCTAACGCCACAGCATTAGATCGTTTGTCGGAGTCGGTGTTGGAAATAGAAGTGGATGATTTAACTCGGCGTTTACGTTTAAAGCATGCCCTTTTGGAAGAATCTCAAAGATGAACCAGATAAAACGAACCAGAAGATGGAAAAGGACTGCGATATTAGGAAGAGATATGACTTCAAGGAAGTGCTTGGAACGTAAGTAGCGGGCAGCTGGTTTACGTAGAGTTTGACAGTCACCGTCGGTGCTCGTTCGTTGTCACTTGCCCAACGGCTGCTGTCGTCTCGGCAAACTCGCCGTGCAGTCCGATTACTAGGAAGTGATGTACGTGTCATTCGCTTGAACCGAACTTATTGGCACATACTCGCGTCGCTAAAACGACGCAAAAGTCCGTGTATCGATGATCGACGGCTGTCGGTGTGACATTATGTTACTATGTACTGTGTCTGTGATTGGTCTTTTATTAGACTTCCAGTTTTAACCAGGTTCAGCCTCAGCTCAAGATCGTTCATGAAATGTCAATTATCGTTCTCAGTAGCGCCGACATTGCCAGGGCGTGGACCAGAACCAAGGACCGAAGCATCGATCATGTGTCAGCATGATAGGCAGGCAATCGAGTGCGTAATGTAATTAAGATAACGGAAGGACGTTGTACAGTATAGGCTCTTACCAGCCGTCGGCGTCGGTCAGTCCTGTGTACCCACTACACTGTCTTAAAAACTGAAATAAATAGAATTGAAGTGCCAAGAAATGCGCAGTTTTGATTTTGTTTGACGTTTATGCTGTACTAGGACTAAATGATATATTTTTGATATAGCTAGGTACAGGTGGAGTTCGATAATTCAGGATATTTACATATTTATTCTTCCTGGTACAATTTAATTCTCTTTCTTTAACTCTACAACACTTTATAATTGTATATGTTTCTAGGATTTCGCAGAAGGGGGCCTGGGACATCTAGTCACACATTAGTTTTTTAAACATTTAATATTGTGGAGAAACAGGTTATATATATTTGGGATGGATTTAAGTAGAACAATTCAAGGAGGGTCAATCCTTGCCCCATTGGACCCCCCTAAATATACCATTGTTTTGGGATGTAGAGAGATTATAACTTACAGTTGTTTAGGTGTAATGCATGTTAATGACCCAGATAATGATGTAATCAAGACGTCTTGATGTTTCATTGATGTAATGTATGTGTGTAAATATAGCATTCATCACACTATCCATATGCATATATTTATAGCATATATATACCTTTGAACTTTGTTTATATGGGATTTTATGAATATGAGACAGAAGTGTTCCAATTGACATAATATGTTTGTTCACAAGTGAAACCATGAGATTCTGACAACATTTATTACAGTATTTTATTTCTAGAAAAAATCCTTGTGTACATATCCAAAATGTGTACACTACATACCATTAAATACATATTTCAGTTGCATACCTGTCAAGTCCTGTGAAACAAAACAGTAGTCATGGCAGACAAAAACCATAAATTATCAGTAAAAACCATAATCTTTACATGTAAATGCCCGTTGATGCACGTAAATGTTCGCGCCTGCCTACATGCCCTATAAGACACATGGCGCCCAAGGGATCTGTATGTAAGTTCGCGTCTGCACATATCACGAAAATGCGTTGGTGAGTGCTCATTCTGAGGCACTGCATGAATTGTACAGGAATTCTACCAGGCCCTGAAAAGAACGCGAACCATAAAGGAGTTTGATGAGTGTGTCGGTTGGCGAATTTACCAACAAAAATATACCGAACGCGATAAATTCGTAAAAAAATGTATCTCAAAACACAAGCGTAAAACTATACATGGTTTTCTTACGTCCATAGTTTTTATTTTATCAGTAAAACCGTAGTGACTACGACTAAACTGTAGTACTTGCAGGTATGCAGTTATTGTTATGTTTTTGTTAATTAGTGACATGATTTCTGAATAGCTTTTTGCTTGCCAAGATCCAAATGTTAAATCAGTCACAAGGCAACATTTATTGGCAGCTCGTCAGTGGTTATTAATGAAACGCTAGTGTCCTACCTAAGACACAGTGTGTATATTTGCTCGTGCAGGAGTAGGTATTAAGATCATACTCGTGGGATACCTGAACTAAATTTCTTAGTTCAATTGTGGTCTCTTGTGTCTACAGTTGTTGATGTAAAGTTCGTCTGTTCTAACACATGGTGTGAATATTGTATGAACAACACGTCCTGAGGCCATGTAGGGGTATATAGTCAACGCCACGGGACTGGTCTTGTTGAGGTCATTAGTTTGTATGTGTATTTAGGTCATTCTTGATGTCATAAATATCAAAAGACCACTAACCTTTTTCATAACTGACCTAAATTATGTAACCTTTGTAGGGTTAGAGTAGGGTTAGGGTTAAAATGTACGTATGCTTATTAAACAAATTGCCAAAATAACTTCATTGAGGGGTTATTTTTAAAATGACTCTCTGAACATAAGTAATGATATGCTATTGTACAACAAGTGATAAGATTTGTGCCCACATACAGATAAATCAATCAAAGAACCGCATGGTTGTTGTTATCATAAATATGTGTACCTGATAAATACTGTGGCTAGCTCAGTCAAATCTGTGAAGACTGTTTTCATTGACCCACTAACAATCAATGAAGTTGTATTATGCCCCAGTTCCCTGGTCTGGGGTAAGAAAGGTACGGCAGGATTACTTGACCTGTTCAGCAGAGCTTGTAAATGACATTCATGATTGGCATGTAATGGCCGCCTATAAAATTGTCATTTTGGCAAGACTAGAAGGTGGTTACATGTCAAAAGATACAATGCTCTACCTAGTAGTATTATGACAATAATTCCACATAAACTTGTGTTATTGTTACCGTCTTTCAGTTGATACTCTTGAAGTTTAGATACTCTTTCTACAGCCACCATTTGAAGGCCAGGCAAAGCCACTAATGGAAAGCCATTACCCATTGGCTGCCATTGATTGTCCTTAGGCAGGTTCTTCTTCCTTGAATACAGTCTTATTAATGAGCCTTGTCACATCTCTACATTATACTCAGCTTAACCTTGCCAACACGCGGTTGTATCTCATTTTATTCACCACATCTTTAATTCACTGACTGTAGTACAGTTCACATGTGCGATCTGACATCTCATGAACACAAATATGTCATTTCGTGCCCTGGTGTTTCCACCTGTTCCTGCCAATTCCTCGAGGGCAGTGCTGCAACTGGAGAACTGTACCAATGTCAAGAATGACTCCACAGACAAACAAAGGGAGGTCTACAAGAAAGCAGAAGCTGAACATTGTATTCTGTATGCTGGAATGGCCTCACTGGAGTCGCCAAGCTAAATAATCAATAAGTAAATGCCTTGGCAGTGGTCAAGTGAAACTGAAGATAAGTGTCATTACGGTAATAGCCATTACATTTTCACAATTACATTTACATTTTCAGTCATGGAAGGATGGAGTATATACTTTAAGCATGTTGCTTTTCTGAGGATCTACATAAAAATATTATATAATTTTTGCTGTACATAATATCTAGTTGTTATAAGAAGATGCCATTACACTGTATATGGTTTTAGGCCATAGTTCCATAACAACCATTGATATGGAAGAAAGGACACATACAAGGTGATGGTGGCTTTACATGCCGGTGTTTTTTTGTATTTTTTTCTGAGAAATGTATTTACTGGGGATATCTTGACATTAGTAGTGTTTAATGTGGCATGAAGAAAGCACATACACACGCACTCATGCATGCACGCACATGCACACAGCACACGCACACACACACACATACACACACACACACATCTGTAGTAAACATACCAGTTTGAGTTATTTAACACTGAATTAATTAACAACATTTTCTAGGCTTCAAAAACAGCAACATTCGTGATTTGAACGATACCCCTCTTGACCGAGTGGACAGAGAGATGCCATCTCGCTATGTCACCACCTCACCTGCAAGTCTGTAATTGATTTAGCAAGATTTAACAAGATTGCCACCCAAAGCAACTAGCTCCAGATGAAAATTTTACAAGTACACTAATGACTTATCGAAAGTGCTACAATGTTTCAAATCTATGTACGCCACCCTCGTCAGATATCTGTCAGTTCTGTGTTTAAACATACATTCACACTGTAATACCCAACATTGATTTTTGTTACCATTGATCTGTTGCCTCGATGTGTGTACAACCATCTTTGGCTATTGCTGTGTAATCAATGGGTCCCATAATCCCTCAGTCCTT
Organism: Escarpia spicata; assembly: GCA_963995525.1. NCBI lineage: Eukaryota > Metazoa > Annelida > Polychaeta > Sabellida > Siboglinidae > Escarpia > Escarpia spicata. The sequence goes on along the minus strand of OZ023205.1, from coordinate 50,264,289 downwards.
GGTTAGTGGGCAGGATCATCTGCTTCACAGTGCCAACTTGTGGAAGAGAATGGAATGCCTCACTGTTGAAACTGTCTTGGATGTCTGATGCTATGTACTCGTATGTCATACAGGGGAGTTTTTATGTTAGTCTGTTATAGCTAGAGACCACCTGCTCTCTGCTTAAGACAGGGCTGTACTCCTAAGACATACCGTTTGGGAAGGGCCTGTCTCATCCCAGTCATAGATACCAGGTAGAAAATATTTACAATGCTTAATGTATCAAGTGAAAATAACTATTTGGCCAGGCAGAAAAGGCTAACAAGGTTTAGTGTCTCATCTCAAAATTCCCATAGGGTAAGCACTTCCCTTCCCATGACTTACTGGTAGTTCCTAGTTGTTTCCAGCACTTGGTAATGTTCTGTTAACTGGCTAGTCTATATATATATATATATATTGTGGTTACAATGTTATGGTCTTATAAGGTCTCATTCAACTAATCAGGCCTTTTCAGAACATTATCACCAAGCCGACCTTTGACCTTTCTATGCTGGCACTGAGGGTGGTCACTGCCAGGGTGCATGTCATCCTCAGTCGTTCTTTTACGTCCCAAATTGAGACGGGACCGACATTAACGTGATCTCTGTGTCACGAGGGATGCACAGTCCCCGATGCTGGCATGCCAGGTGGATGTGCTACCACTACACTGTCGTGTGGTCTTGATCCTGGTTTTAGACTCCTGGTAGAAAATACTTGCAACAGCTTTTAGTGTCCCATATGAGACATTAAAAAATCCTGCACAGTACCCACCATATGTATGGTGCTAAATAAATTGGCAAGTTGTATTGTATTGATATGAAACAACTGGGATGCCTGGGGTTTTTACATATTGCAGGGAGAAAACCAACTGGCTTCAGAATATCACAACTCCTGTGCTATCTGCAGAACAGCCCTGTTTGATTCTGTGGGTGAGCAAACCAGAACATTTCTAGGCATGTGCTGATGGGCTCAGACCACTGCTACAGAATGTGCCCTGATGGTAATGATCTCTTGGATGGCCTGGGGACAGGCAGTGATGGTCAGTAATGTTTCCCATCAGCCACTAATCAATAGTGTTTGCACTGGTCACTGTGGAAATGAAGAGAGAAATCATTTGGTCATCAGGCAATGTTGATCATTGGAACTCATCTGGGGGAGCATACAATGACTTCACCTGATGTTTATCATTAGTGTTGTCCTAGTAGATGGAGTAATGACATATCCCGCTGGGTTATAGGTAGGCTGTGGGGGGCCTTATGTGGGGGTTGGGCAGTAAACTCATTTCATGGCAAGTAGTTTAACAGCACTTACTGTTGAGCTATTGTTCTTAAATGTAATAACATTTACCTAGTTTTGAAAATATGGCATGTTACCTTTCCGAGTCCTATGTTGCTCTGAATGGAGCTTTCGGAAAGGTAACTCGCCATATTTTCAAAACAAAGCAATTTACATGCTAATAATATTTACTTGTTTGCACCTGTTGATTGGGTGGGACAAATGCTACTGGGGCATAGGTATGCATACACTTAGCGGGATCTTACATTTTGTGACTCGATAATGTACTTGATAAGTTATGTATTTTTAAGCACAATATACTGTATAACTTATCAACTATACAATTTTATCTACTTGATTTTAAAACAAAAATATACATGACAATAAAGTACTGCGTATAATTCAAACATTGCATAAGGTAAGTAAACATGCAAACTATTGTGTAGCTTAGCGAATCAAGATGAGTAAAAAACTGAACATTGCATTCAAATAGGATGTTATAAAAGCATGTAATGAATTAGAATGTCTTAGTACTGGACTAAGAGTGTTCTATGTCTTTGCACCAACAACCACAGATTTACTACTTGACATCTGGAGCTTTTAACTTTGGCTACCAATCCTGTTAATCTAGTTAAATAAGAATATTTGTACAGATAACCAGCTCTTATTGACCCTTTGCTTCTGTATTGTGCCGAGAATGTTAAGTTCGTTTACACTCTGGTCCCAGTGTGTGAACTTCACATGCTTCTTTTGTTGCAGTTGTTACATGTTACTTTGTGAGTTTAGCTACAAGTATAGACTATCAGGCAGATCTGTTTTCACAGGTATGTAGTATGAATATGTGAGAATTTGATATCCGTGTGTTCAGGTTAAGTCGTGTTTTCACAAGGCGGGTCTTCCAGACATGATTTATCACATGCCTAAAGTTATGATGGGTAATCAAAGTGTAATAATAATAGTAATATATCATGCACATGTGTAACTATGTCTGGTTGGATTCGGGAATAGTTTCTGCCGTACTGGTAAAAAACATTCCTGCATGTAAATTGCAGCTCTGCAAACTAAAACTACAAACATGATTTTTATCTTGGCAATTACTATGAGGATTCCAGTAAACTGCGGAGTTGGAGTGTACAATATAAACATATTCGATTCCCTTTGTGGTATCCCGTGGTGTTTTGTGTGTCCGGGTATGTAGCGTTCCACGACTTTTGTCCTGTGCCATTTTGTCAGGAGATCTATGTGTGTAGAAGCCATGTAACCGGCATTGGCTTATACAGCTGGTGTGTTTTAACTCTTCTGACCACAGTCACACACACATGACACATTACGCCACCACACACACCAACACTTCCTGCTAAAGGCAAGACACAGTCTATTGGCGCTTGAGGAAACATTTGTTGTTCAATGGAATATGTAATCTGTACAATCTCCAATCAGTGAATGGCATACACCACAGCAAAGTCAACAAGACGGGGAATGACTTCCCTATTCTACTGTGCTGAATAGCCTTTCTAAAAAAACTGTCTTTATGATCTCCGATTAGGCAACCAGGAAAAGAGAAACTGCAGACGTGCAGGCAATGTCTTGCTTGGCAGATGTGTAACTGGCAATCAGCAGTTGTCTTGTTTGCGAGCATTTGCTGTGTTTATTTGCTCTGAAATACTCAGATAATTGTAAAAATTACACACAGAACCTTGAAATATGGACCAGAATGTTTGAACAGCGTTCTTCAGAAATAACTTAACAATGTGTATATGTTCAGCAGAGGATTCATTATATAATTTGATTGTTTCTCAATTATATTGCCAATATTTTAATTGTTTCAAATGATATTGCCAATATTTGAATCTTTGTGTGTCCATCATAGGTAGACCTACATTCCAGTTTGGTAGAATGCTCACATGTAATTAGTGCCATAGTGGGTTCAGACTTGTTCAGCAAATGTTATTAATAGGTGGTGGGGGTGGGGTGTTAACAGTTTCATTGTTGAGGCATTTCGCTGGCTGACAATATTCATATTGCCCAGCCATTTCTGATAAGTACTGGGGACAGATCACTATTTATTTTCATCAGAGTTTTGCAGTTTACCTTTTAATGCCATTCACAAACTAGTTTATCCTACCATCACAGGCAGTATGTTCCCAATCAACCACTCAACATTTAAACACACACAGAGCATTGTGTATTATATAGGTGTTGTGTTCCTCTAATCTATTCCCAAAAAAAATTTCTAGGGGCACAAAAAAATGCTAGTGTCTCAAATTCACAGGCACTTCATTTGTGGGCTGTGAACCAGGAAGTAAGTTAGTGATCTGACTCCCACTCACCCACAGTGATCACATGCTGCTTTCAAAACACCACATAGACACCCCACATAGAATGTTCTCATTAGGGCATCTAAAGGATCATCATTCGCACATGTTGGTGCCAATCTTCAATTTGAGTTTAAGCATTGACATACATAGTCTGCCTAGTCTTCATTGGCCCTGAATAGGCTATTTTGGGATATTTATGGTGTCTACCCCATGTCAGCCAATAGTTGAGTTATATCTGAAACTTGTGATTTTATTGCAGCACATAAACTTTAGCGTCTTCCATTAACACCACATTCTTCTTTTTTGATTTTATGTGTATTAATTTTTAGTTCTTTGGGCTGAAGGTCCAATGGACTTATGCCATCACTCTGCATCCGCCGTAGTCCGTTATCTGCCATCCGCCCGCCGTGCACCATGCGTCATTAGCTGCCATATCTCAGAAACCGTTCAGCAACGTTTCCTCTAATTTTGCATGGACATATCTTAGGGTACTGCCACTATGCACAAGAAATCTGTATTTGATTGAATCATTCTAACGGCCACCAAGGGCCCCCAAACTGGTGCACATTTTCTTCAACTACCTTTAAATGTGCTACATGCAAGATTGCAGCTCACCAACTCTCTTGCAAGGTTTCTACAACCACTGGAAATCGGCCTAAATTGCAGAGTATTGGGATAAAATTCAACAGTATTTTTAATAACACATAAACTAATATATACAATCTTCACAAAACGGTGTATTCGAAAATGTTATTTCCAGGTGTATCTTCACTGGAATGCATTATAGTCTCCACTTAATATGTCAACATTTTACTTCCATCACAACCGTTACTGAGCTGTAACTATGATTCACCAAAAACCATTTGATTAATAATTACAAACTCACAATATAATCCAAAGGACTTCAGGGCCTCTTGACCCATTTTTTTATTAAATATCATTCACCCAATGTTTTTTCACTACTAACACAATTTATAGTTTGTATTCTGGTGATTAACATTGTCATTACCCTCTACTTTCAGGATAATACTTTCATGCGAGCATGTGAGGGTTTTAGGGGGACATTGTTTCTGAAGACACATGAGCAGGGCTCTAAAAGATTAAATAGTAGTATTATTACCCCGTAGAATAAAGTTTTCTAATTTACATGTTCGCCGGCCTTTAATACACTAATAAAACACAACAATTTATACCCGATGGCGCCGTCAAAACCATTTAGCAGTGTGATGTATTCGTTTCTGAACCCGATAAGGTGAAATAAATGGTTCACCAAATAAATGCAGTGATCAGTTTATGTAAATGACAGCGGGGTCAGCATCGCAATTTAAAATGTGCTAGTTTTGGGCCTTCAATCAGGAGAGTCCAGAGCTGCAGTCATAGAACTGAAGAGCTTGCACATAGTGATTTGTGTTTCTCTCAATGGGATGACAGCCTAAGACGATATATAATAATAATAATAATAAGATAACTTCTATTGCGCCTAAATCCTTGGAAACCAAGCTCAGAGGCGCATCAAAACAAAAGGGTTGGTCAATCTCAAAGTCCATAAGTAGTTTTCCAGTTGTCAACAGATGGGTCAAGGCGCTAGGGAGCTAAGGTGGATAAGCAAGGTTGTAAAGATACGTTTTTAAATGACGACGGAATTTTGTAATATTTCCAACTGATCTAACACTAAGAGGAAGCATATTCCAAAGAGTTGGTGCAGCAACAGAAAAAGCCCTAGTTCCAATGTTAGTGTTGGCTCTAGGAACAAAAAGTAGGTCAGAACTAGATGATCGTAGCTGGATAGATTTTCTTACAGGAGTAAGCAATAAATGCAAATAAGATGGTTGCTTATTGGACAGTGCCTGATATGTAATGGTACAGATCTTAAAAATTATACGATATCGTACAGGAAGCCAATGTAAAGACTTCAAAAGTGGCACAGAGCGAGAAAAACGAGGAGATCTTGTAACTACTCTTGCTAGACAATTTTGGACACGCTGAAGTTTTGTGATATCCTTGCTAGCGATATTATAAAGGAGGGAATTGCAATAGTCAATTCTGCTGCTAACAAGCGCTGTTGCAATAGTCTTAGCAACAGAAAATGACATATACCGGCGAATACGGCGAAGATCACGAATATGATAAAAACAGCAGCGACATGTTTGAGATATATGTTGTCGGAAATTGAAGTTTCTATCAAAGATTACTCCTAGATTACGCACCGAGGTTGCTGGCGTGATGTACTGATTCAAAATACGCGTAGGGAAATAACCATCCAGTTTACAACGCTGCATTCGAGTACCAATAATGATCAATTCAGTTTTATTTGCATTTAATTTCAACTTGCTGTCAGTCATCCAATGGAAGATATCTTGAAGGCAATCACTAAGTTGGTTAAGGGAGCGATTTGTATCCGGGGTAGCCAACGAAATGTAAATCTGAGTGTCATCAGCATAAAGATGATGATCTAAGTTATGTTTTTGTATAACAGAGCTTAGTGGCGTGGTGTAAAGAGTAAAAAGCAAAGGCCCAAGAACAGAACCCTGGGGAACACCAAATAAAGCCGGCAGTAAGAATTTATGCTTTCATGCTAGCCATTCAGTTATTTCATCTTGCTATATAGCATCATTGTTATTTATGATATTGTGTGCAGTATTTATGATGTATTAAAATAAGTGACATTTATTAGCATAGCATTATTAGCTTTTTTTTCTTCATATTAGCAGATTTAGTGGTGTAATTTATTGGCAGTGAAATTATGCATATTTGGAAGAGTGAAATTAGTAGAGTGGTTTTGTTTACCATTTTTATTCACATTTAAAACAAAAGCGGGTGCAGAATTACATGGCGATGTTGATAAATATTTATGGGCATTGTGCATGCATGATTGTGTTTTTAAAGAGCTGGAGTTGTGCAATTTTGATGACATTTGATCCGCATACCAATGGCATGGTGGCAGTGCCTGTAGCAAATTTTTAGAATTTTCTCAGGTCCAGTTTTCTTGTAAACTGACGAAACATTAACATTGCAACTAATACTAGGAAAATCATCTGTGCCCACAGCTAAACAGTACTGGCTTGTCTGATGGCTCGTGTACAGCATGTGGGCTGTTTTCTAGTTTCTAGTTGGTTTCTAGTTGTTTCCAGCAATCGGCAATGTTCTATTAACTAACTAGTTTGTATATACTGTGGTTACAATGTTGTGGTCTTATGGAGTCTCATTCAACTAGTCAGCCTTTTTCAGAAATTTATCGCCAAACCGACCTTTCTACTGAGGGTGTTCACTACCAGATCCTCAGTGGTTTTTCGATGTCCCAAATTGAGACGGAATCGACATTAATGTGATCTCCGAGTCACGAGATGTGATGGGTTTGTTATAAAGAATCATTTACTAGAACATTTCGTACGTCTGCCAGACCGCCTTCTGAGCCCGGTGTAAAGTGTCGCTAAAGGAAGAATTTGTCTTCAGCCATATTGCTTTTATCATTGCAAGCTTACAAAATTACATATCATGGCTCCAAGATTCCAGCAAGAAATAACATTTGCTCCAAAGTCAATTTATTTCTTGCTGCCTAAGGAAACACTGAAGACAGCCATGGCAGACAGAGGGATCTTGAGACGGATGATTGAAGCCACTAATGTTCGACCCAGTGGCCAACATGATAGAGATAGATAGATGATAGAAGGAGACACATCGTTTATTTGTGACTTCCTATTCTGGCAGCGTGCATCCTTTCTCAATCCATGTACATTCATTGGGCTATGCATTCAATGGACACCACATCTAAGAAATAGTGTTACAACATGATAGGTATCCACTCCTGAGAAGGTGTTCTTTGTTGAAATATTAAGGTTTAAAGACTGTGAACTGGCCATGTTCAGGAAGAGTCATTTTCATTTAAGATTTTCCTGGTGGTGCATATTGTTCTAGGTACAGGCATCTTCTTGGCCAAAGATTATTTTATTTTCCGAGTGCCATTGCTCATTGCCACTGAAATGTGGTCATAAATGGCGTTTCACTTGGAATATTATTATGATTTTAGCGTTCTGTTATCAGTGAATTTTATCCAAACTTTCTTCAGACCAATACCAGAAAACTCTCTATTTCCAGTATTATAGCAGCTAAAGATTGTGTCGATTAGTAGAACTTTCTGCTTTTTCTCTTGTTTGGATTTATACAGAATAGGAAGTCCCAAATAAACAATGTGTTTCCTTAGAAATATACTAACTTTGGTGCAAATGTTAATTCTTGCTGTCTAACCGTGAACAATATATTTCATAATGTTAATTCTTGCTGTCTAACCGTGAACAATATATTTCATAATGTTAATTCTTGCTGTCTAACCGTGAACAATATATTTCATAATGTTAATTCTTGCTGTCTAACCGTGAACAATATATTTCATAATGTATTTCCTTATCGTGAGAATTTCTACAATTTGTATACATTTAACAGGAACAGTCTGATAACCGTAAACACTGATATTGTTTCACAGCACTTTTAATGAATGAAGACTGAATCATTTATAGATAAACGACACATTTGGTGCTGTGGCAGCATGCCTCCTCTCTGTTTGAATCTAAGCCGCCAGATTATCCAACTGAATCAGTCGTGGTCATTCATTCTGACCCTGGTCACTCAGACCCACCTAACTTAATAAGTCTGTCGACTGGTCAGTCTATTTACTTGCATGAAATGTCTTGACCACTTCATTGTACTTCATCACTAATTCACTGGACATAATTCAAACAGCTGACCTGCACTGGTCCACTTTCCTGCAGCATAATTAATTTGATTGGATAAAGGATTGGATGGCCGGAGTAATCAGCTCCAGGGGAAACACATCCAGATGGGACAACAACAGAGGAATTTATTACGACATTAACGTCCTTCTCTTTGCCGTCATTTAATAAGCATTATTAATTAACAGGATCAAGTCGATCCAAAGCTTCTTCAATTTGCATATGTAATGTATACTTTTTAGCTACCCAAATTAAAAATGACATGGTTCTCCCGCTATTCTTGGCTTTCTCGATGCCTGCCTCTGTTTCTAGTCGCTGCAGTGATTCCCTCTTGAAAGTGGTATTTTATTCCTATCGATTGTGCCATATGAATCTGCTGTGGGCTAAACCATATCTAAGGTGTGTTTTCCAAATAAAAATACCAGCAGGATAAGAAAAATGATTTTAACATTCGTTCTCTCCTTTGAGTTTGTGATGGTCTAATATGCAATATTATTTTTGATTCCCTCTTGAGAATGATGTAATATTCCTATCCACTGTGCCTTGTAATATCATTTAAATGATCTCTAAAGTTTGTTATGCACAATAACAAGGATTTCAAACTTCATCCTCTGATTTCACTTTGTATGGTCTCACATTTAACATTATTTACCCAATCGACGTGTTCTGCTCAATTTGCCAGCTCTTTACAAATATCGCGAGCGCTGTGAAAAAAAGTGCACATCTACGTCCCATGTCTTGTTGACTATACATCTCTTGCTCAAGCTAAGTGCATCATATAATTATTAATAACCAGTCAATATTTTACAGTTAATTAACATGTTAAGAATCCATCCCAAAAAAATTTGCTGGTGTATTTTTCCCATATACAACGTATATATATATATATATAGATAGATAGATATATATATATATATGTGAAAAATACATATATATATATATATATATATACCCCTTGATCAATGAACAGCAGCTAGTGATTTGTTGTGATAACTTCTGAATAGGACGGAGGTATAAAGTTGCCCTTTACCAGGATTTGTGGGGTAATAATACTTTAGGGGTTGTAGCATTCTAAGAAATAAATACTTAATAAAAATAGATAATTACAGAAAATAAATAGTTGTCCTTACAGGAATACCATTTGGGACATTTAGTCGTGTTGTTGTCGACAATCCTGTATTTGCTTTTTTAAAGTATCTCTTTTCTAATTCCCTTTACAGCAATTTAATTATAGCCAAAGCCACAAACGTGACAAATTATTTGTTTATTTGAGACTTGAGGACAGGCAGAACATTGCCAGATGCTGTGTCCACTTTCCTTTGATAACAAGCCTGTTGCTTCATATCGCAATCTTATTAAGTCAAGTTGTTGTAGTGAACACAATAAAATTAAACACAATAAGTGCTTGCTCACAGCGTAATTCCAGGTGCTCAGCTTGAAGGTATTGGTAATCTGCCAGACACACATTGGATTTTATTTGCGCCGTGGGCTATGTATGTTCTAGTTATACTTAAAAGTGAACTGTAGCCAATATTCAGTGGGGGATTAAGACCTAAGTGGGGGATTAGTGGGTACAGATTACCAGCTTGCAAATACCTGTGTGTAATTTTCAGTGCGTGAGCTGGAGAGGAGTTATTTAAAATTAATTAAGCAGTTTTTTTTTAAGACCTCGGTGAAAATGGAGAGGAAATAATCTGCTCTTAGCCTCTTACTATCATTAAAATCCTTCAAAATGTATTCAGTACATCATGAATCAGTTAAAATTATAAAATAGTAATAATAATATAGAAAATTTTCACATTACAAACTAATGTGAAGCCAGGGGTTTCACATGTCATTCCTATACATGTGAATCATGTCACAAATAATTATTAAAAATATATATTACAATCAGTGAAACAAGCCCAGGATCCATCAAAAGAAGTTAAACATGTTACCAATAAATAAACAATTAATAAAATGTCTGCCTGCTAAAACGTCACTGCAACTTTTAATGTGATCTGTGAGTGTTTAAATTTTACAGACAGTAAAATAAGCCCAGGATCCATCAAAAGAAGCTTAACATGTTAACAATAAATAAATAAATAATAAAAGGTCCGCCCCGACCAAAAAGTCACCGCGACCGTTGACGTTATTTTGCGAGTGTCGAGAACTGGCGCCGACATCTACTGTGAGCATGCTGCATGACTTGTCAGGTGTTGAATTGTGTCCTTGGATGCACCACAGAAACATCGATCACACCCCGTTTGACAGATTGACGACCCTCCACACAGTTGCTTGCATTTCATGGCATTGGAACCACTGCGCCACACCTGTAGGCTGCAAGCAGTGTAATCAGAGGCCAACCTGTCAATCTGTCCCTACACCACAGACTAATAAGAACACATGACACGCCGGCAGACAGCTCATCAAAATTGTCACATCACCTTCCTGGAAACATTGTCACATACAATTCGATGACCAAATATTATTACCGCCACAGCTTTTCAGCACTGAAAACTGTCACCGTTTCGTGCTTTGAAATGGCTGCATTGTGTGGATTCGATAGTTGTGGTGTATTTATGGTTGTTGTGAATTAATTTCTTACTAAAGTATAGATGGACACGTAAAATATGTTGTGGCTTACAGTAATTTCCGGGCATGTGTGCAGAATGACACCGCGTGACGTCAATGGGTTTAACATAAATGTCACCGAGCAATGTTTGAGGATGCTACTGTCGAACGTTTGGACACTGATAATTCAGGAATTTCAGGACATCACACAAACGGTGACATCGCAAGCAGGGAATTTTTATTTGGTGCAATTTTCGAATATGATATTGTCTGTTTTATTTCTATTTTAATGTGGTGATTGGACTTGCGTCATTGACTCGTGTGCGTTTTCTGGTTAATTTCCCGCAAATGGTACTTGACGTCCATTATATAATTACAGTGCTTTGTACACAGGATATAAATATTGAAATGGATCGGGTGAAATATTTTACGTGTCCACCTGTAGATTTGTAATAATAGATCCATTACAAGCGAATTGTTCACAATTAATTTGAACAGTCAAGATTGATTGGCTGTTGGGCGGAAATAAAATTAATATGTCAGTGGCATTCCAAGCGTTAGGTCAATCAAGTAAGCTGCATTTGGGTTGTCATAAAGAATATAATGTATTTATTTTGTTTATGTAACATCTGGTTTATAATAATAAATTGTATTTAATATGGCAGATTGCACAGCGATCCCTGGCATTACAATTGTTCAGCCAAAATGGATGGGTTGTCGTGACAACAATAATATATCTACTTACAGGAGCGACATCTGTGGAAATACTAATAGATTTTATTTTACATTATGGCATTGCCGTCGGACCACAGATGTTAAAATCAGCCATAATGGATTAGGTTTGTCAGAAAACGTAATGGTGTTATTTGTCTTATAGATTGTTGATGTTGCTGAAAATATTGATATTTTAGGGATGATTTCAAAACAGACTTACTCTAACTTTGTAGAACTTAATGGCATATACTTTTATATACGTGTGAACACATTCTCACCCCATCATGCAACGGGGCACAGCAGCTTCACTAGTGGTTAGTATATCGGCCTCTCAATCAACAGAATCTGGTTTCAAAGCCTCATGTCGCTATTTTGAAGCTTGGGTAATTTTGTTCTGACCACACTGCCTCAGTTCACTCAGCTATATAAATGAGGATCTGGCTATCGACAGTGGTGGGTATGAGTGAATGGATAGTCTTCATGAAGTAATTACAGCGTGGCTGAATATTTCCCAGAGAAGTCAAGATGGTGTTCGTTTGAAGAGGTCTGGCAGGGATTGACGTGTAAACCACTTTGAGCTAAGGACTGTATATCGTGCTCTGTGAGAACTTACTTTTAGCATTTTATCATAAAATGTATACAAAACAGCAAACACATACTAACATGTATGGTACAGTTCATGCAGTCAAATTCCACCACCTTATGAACTCTAATTGGAAAGTAAACAGTGTTTTTTTTTAAATAAAGACATCAATATATGACAGTAAATTAAACAAACCTCCACAAACCAGTTTTGATCAACCCTTCATCATGGATTATCGCTCAATAATAGTTTACGGAGAATTTTTTGGTTTTTAATGATGGATTATAAAAATCTGTGGTGGCCACGATGGCGGACGGCATTACTTCAACTAGTGATTTTATCACCGTATGTTTTGACAGATTATTTTATTGTTTTAATGAAGAATCTTTGTCAGATGTTGACCCGATCAACACAATGACGATGTCGGCGAACTTATCGACAGAGTTGGATATGAAAGTGACTGTGACAGCAAAAACATTGAAATCGTGTTGGCCATCTTGGATTGCTGGTTACCATGACAATGAAATGTAAAATGATATGACTCATTTTACTCGCTGATTATCATACTTTCCGAAAATGTATAATATTCCTAGTCATAAAATGCATTTTTGTTGCTCAAATCTTGACTTGAAGTGAGGTAGTCCATTGTCTTGCATATTCACTGGGAATGCAGTATTCAGTGATCGCCATAATCTATCATTCATAGCACTTCATAATAATTCGACACAATAGCATAGGCTCTGTCTCAAAACTTCAGGTGGTTATTCAGTAAAAACATAACAACTTTGTGGTAAGTAAATAGAACAGTAGGAGGTTTATCCTATTTGTACAGGACGTTATTACATCGCTTTGATGCTGTTCAGCCATATTGTGGTTTCTGAATGGTTGCTGCCTGCGGTTTCCTGAGGATTATGTTGTAAACTCCTATTAATTATGTCACTGCATTGTCGTTGGATTTAACTGGGGCATACACTATTTGTAGCTTATGCATTGTCCTGTATGTTGCTAATTTATTATGTTGATGACTGTTGGTTGGTGGGACATTGTCCCATGTGTAAATGGCTTGTTAATGAGCATTTAATGAATGTCCCTGTGAGTGTGTTAATTGCACTTTAGTTGTCAGTGCATTTGTCCATTCGGCGGTGGTGGTCATGGTGGTGGTGGCGGAGGCAGCGGTGGCAGTGGTGGTGACGGTGGTGGTAATGATATATCAGGAAAGCCTCCGTCTCTCCCTTGGAATATAACCAACCAAATATGTGGGTTGTAATATGGATTTTCCAGGACTGCTCAGATGTCGACCAGTTTGCTTATGTTGCTCTGGTTAAGAGACAGGTCTGGGGAAATCTGCAGAACTGTAATGAATAATGTGCCCACTCACCACCACCGCCAGCAATATAGCGTTTTCTGTGAATTTGCACAAAAAAGAGACATTGTTATTAAGACCGGTAAACCGCGTGGTAAATAAAACCATTCTGGTTGGGCTAACCCACGGTCAAGCACACAGCATGGTAAACTGCAGAGCAGTAAAGACATCTGCGGTTTTTCAAAACCAACTTTAGCAATTTTCCAAAAATATTGTTCAGTAAATTTACTCTATAATCAGTCAGCAGTGTTGCTTTGGTGTGATGGAAAATTGTACATATATCAAAGATGTCAGAAGAAAATAATGTTTTCCGCCACGTGTGTATTGGCAAAATACAGCACGGAATACTGTCATGGTCTACTGTTACCGTTAGCATGAGTACTGGGACCTTAGCCATGAGATGATATGTGTAATGTTATTATTGATACAATAGATATTGAGATACTTTATGATGCATAGTTTTAGAGAAACAGTGTATTTGCAGTGCATTATACAGGCTCTGTAAAGTCAGTTATTTTGAGAACACAATGTTTGTAATAACCAAAACCTAAGATAAATTATCCACCGAGTGATTGACCAAGAAATGTGAATTTAAAAACCATCGCCTTAAGTAAAATATCCCTCATGCTTTTGTAAGTTTTTACAAATTTCGACAGTGATAAGACTGTGGAAAATATGTGTATCGCAATACCTATAAAATAAAAGAGATCACATAATGTTATGGATGTTTAAATTTTACTGGACATTAACTCAATCTCTTGAGAGGTATTATCTATTGTGGAATCTTATTGCTATGTTTAATTTTGTACTAATAATGGAACGTACCAATTTGGTCAGTTTCATCCTTTGCCTGGTGAACATTATTTGCAGTCACTATTATTCCGGGGACTGCGCATTTAGTTTCACACAAACAACACAGCAACTGTTCCATAATACCAGTAGCACCACACCTGTGTTTGCTGCATCATAAGGGGAAGGAAGCTGTTTTTATTGACTCTGGAAGTTGTGAAGAAAAATCAATATCTATCACATTATGTGTCTGAATTAGTATCGCAGTCTTAGTCTTGAGAAGAGAAATTCTACTGATAAGACCCCATAACCAGCTTCAAAGAAAGTGGGTGCAGTTTATTTCATGATGCAAATCATGCAGTGTATATTTATCATGGTCTCTAAGAAAGGAAGAAGGTATAGAATCTATGTTTAGATTCTAGTCAAGTGCATTTGTTAAAACTCGTACTGTCTCGTTGAAGTAGTTCTTTGATTAAACCAAATCTTGTCTTGTAGACGAAGTAGGAGTTCATGTGTTTGTGAGTGATTGTTATCTGGTGAACAGCAATGCATTTTTGCTTAGTAAAAACTGTTAAGGTTAAAATTCCATTGTATATATTGGATCACATGAAACCATAAGCTTTCTCAACTTACCATCCATTCTCTGTAGCATTTTCACCCAACTGTTGATCTATTTAACATTGTTCATACCAACTTTGAGTTTGCCTAAGCCTAACCATTTGTTTTGATGCACCTCTCAACTCGAGTTTTCGAGGATTAGTAATTGTCTGCTTATTATTATTAAATTGTCCATATTCCAAAGACTGGATTAATTTCCATACCACCCACATCTCATAAGCAGACATGTTGGTGACAGTCCTCTATCAAATTTATGTATACTTATTTGTTATCTTATGTTTTATTTTTATTCATGCATACTGTTTTGTGGATTAATTAATTTAAATAAATTAATTATGTTATACATTTTGAAATTGTTAAGGATATTGTAGTCTGTTGGAATATGCATACTGATAATTTAGAGATTTACTAACCTTTCTGTTTTCATGTGCTCGTCTGCCAGATTTCCTAGCATTCAGGTGCAAAAGAAATATTCTTCTTATTATTTATTAATATTATGATATTATTAATATTACACAAATATTTGACAACCCTTGCTATAGCGCTAGACCCAACGATCTTCGCCAGCAAAACCGACTAACCATCACTTCCCCCCCCCCCCGTTGATTATTCCCAGCATGCATCACAACAGATATGGATGTGAATTTAATTTGAAGATGGCAAAATTGTGCTTCTCTCTGCGCAGAGCGGCCCGGCATATCTGACACTGATTAAATAAGCGAGCGGTGTGTGTCGAGTGTGCGTATATTGATGTCGCAGCGACACTGGGCGCAGCCCACACTGAAACAGTGGCATATGATCTCTCCCCGTTGGCACTCTGTCTCTCTTTAGTTTGGTGTATGTCGTTTGTTCCCCGGCCTTTGGTCGGCTTCTAACAAGACTGATAGCGTCACAAGACATCAACACGAGGATGGCGGTGAGGATGGCGGTCGGTCGGTGGTGTAAACGATCCCAGGGGATGGCACTCAGCTGACACGACAATGTTTATCATGCTCACAGGACCTGCAAATGGCACATGGAAAAGTGAAACATTTTCCCACGTGGCAGAACTACATGGATTTTCCTAGTACGGAAAAGTGAAGTTCCTGATAGAAAAGTTACTAGGTTTATGACAATTATGTCGGTGTGCATTTTTATTTTTTGGTCACAGTTTTGAGAGCCAGTCATTTGACTGCCATGTAGTGATTATTTAGTGGACTCACCCCCCCCCCCCCCATTGTTGCAGACTATAACTGTACTGTCATTTTTCACAATTAGTAGAAAATTGTATAACATAAATTCTGTACATGTTTTATGTATTATTTGAACATGGATTGTCTAGTACAGAAAAGTGAAGCTCCTGATAGAAAAAACTGCCTGTTTTATGTCAGCGTGCAGTATGGTGCATCTTCACAGGCATGCATATAGTCTCTACTAAACATGTCATGTTGGCCCATTTTTATTTTTTTGTCACAGTTTTGAGTCGTTCATTTGACTGGTGTGTAGTGATTGTTTAATACATTGTTGCAAAATGTATTAATATAACAATGTTAAGTACGGTACTGTAGTTTGCACTATCAGTGGAATATAGTGTAATGTATTAATATAACAATGTTAAGTACTGTACTGTAGTTTGCACTATCAGTGGAATATAGTGTAATGTATTAATATAACAATGTTAAGTACTGTACTGTAGTTTGCACTATCAGTGGAATATAGTGTAATGTATTAATATAACAATGTTAAGTACTGTACTGTAGTTTGCACTATCAGTGGAATATAGTGTAATGTATTAATATAACAATGTTAAGTACCGTACTGTAGTTTGCACTATCAGTGGAATATAGTGTAATGAAATACGGTATGTTTTTAATGTATTATTTGATGTAAGGGGCAAAGGGTGAGAAAATGTCAGTAACAGTAATACAGTGTACTTATAGCATAAATAATAAATAAATGTATTTTTTAGTGTGCAGTGTTCTTGTAGTTCTATATAAAATGATCAATAAGATACTAAAAAACCATGACACATTGGATGTTTTTATAAGTAATGGTACTATTTGGTAGCTATAGAAACTCAACACAGAGCGAGATTCAGTCAATACCAATTGTAGAAGTCTAACAAACACACACAACTGCATTTAATTCACACAGGACATTTAGCTCCAACGTGGCTCTTAATGACATTTCTAATTGAGCAAGTTTTAATTATTTAACAGTAATTTATGTGATTGAATAATTTATGAATTGACACAAGCAGGTTTTCACATTTAAAGGGAGGCAGTCTGTTCCTCCACCCAGAGTTAGCCAGCTTCGTAAGTTGTATTGGGCATTCTGCTGTGTGGTATGAGAGAAAATGGAAAATCATTGAACATCAAAGAGCATTGCAGTTAAATCGGCCTGATTCGGCCGTATTGCCAATACAGCTAGTTTGGAAACTGGGTGATTTGTTTACCATTTGAACATGCTCTGGTATCTTCCAAATTGCTAACATTGTTCTGGGTTTACCTGACATTTTGGCAGCCAATATACCTTCAACATAGTTGTTATAGTCTTAAGAACATTATATTAATTAATAACGAAAAACTAGGAGCAGACGGCCTCCTTTTAAAAACACGTGTCTGTAATGACGACACTATTCTACAATCACATCATAGGTATGTAACAATTTCCCAGCGACTTCACGTATTGAATCTCACAAACCTGTCGCACGGAACCAACTGAAAGCTGGTTTCCTGAAAATATCGATTTTCTCGTTGATAGCCACATAGGTAGCGAAGTCAGGTGGACGTGAATGGACTCCGTCATGTGGGACTGTGACCGAGCTATCATGAGACAGACATCGTCTCGTGTCCAGTTGAGTCATGGCCTCGGTGTACTGACCAGGTCAGTGGACTTCTGTCTTCGGCTGGAGATCAGGGGATTGTCTTCATATTGCATATGAACAAAATCATGGAAAATGCTTTGCAGTAGCATAGATCTCGTTTAAAAAGACAGTGTGCTCAATGCTGATCATAACTGAAAATTCAAAATTATTATCCGCGTCATAATTATCTAGTTATCCAACATGCATGACTATAACTATAATTTTTTGTGACTCGGCTGCTCCAAAATCACAGACTCAGGCCTGAAAAACTTGAAATTTAATGTGTATGTAAACATTTGAAAGATCAGTTATTCATTATATATGGATGTGTAATATATATATATATTATATATATATATATAATATATGTATATATATATATCACATGTAGTATTTACCAGTGCCAGATACACTTCTATGTAACGGTGTAATGCTTACTCTGACCTCTCCACCCCCAACAGTGACACGCCATGGAGCCCCCTTAGGGTCACCCAGCATTTGTAGTAACCCCAGAAATCTACAGTCCACTCTCCTCATCAATCAGCATGACAAATGATTCTAAGCAAGATGAGCCAGTTAGCATGTGTTGATATTGTCGCAAGCTTCCTTGTGCATTTACCAACTTTACATACGGCTGTTGGCAGATACATTAGGGTCAGCTGCTCCCTTGGCACTTTGTGCATCCAGGGAGGATTAGTCCCTGGGAGCAGCCAGTTTGCTAGGGAAGAAGCTGGGTGGGCTCTGTTGTTGATTTATGTTCTAAGGTTAAAGGGAAGGAAAAAAGAGAGGTGCCGGCAATTGGTTGCGTTCCTGGGATGTGTTTGTCGATTTGCCATGCCTATAAAGGTTAAAGTGGGGGGGCAGATGAGAAGGGAGCCACAGGTTGTCACCGTCAAGCTATTGTAGGCATATAGTGTACAGAGAGTATACAATGAATTATAGTGTACAGAGAGGGTACAGAGACTGTGCAGAGTAACAGGGAGTTACAAAGCATACATAGGGAGGCTACAGAGAGTATATAAACAGATCGAGTGAACAGAGAGTGTACAAAGAGTATATATACAAAGAGTATACAGTACACAGAGTGTACGGACTACAGAATGTATAAAAAGTGTATATAGTGTATAGAGAGTGTTCAGAGAGTGCAGATAGTGTACAGATAGTATATAGAGAGTGTACAGATAGTATACAGAGAGTGTACACAAGCTACACATACTATCTATGCACATGTCTATAAAACAGAATGGTTCTTCCTCAGTTAGAAACATTGCAAATACCTGTTTAGAGGAGTTTTATGTTCAAGAGGTGTATTTCTTTATTTCCAAGAGACTTAACCTGTTTTGTTCTCTTCTTGTTATTTTCCACATCTTATCTTCTCTCCCACAGACTCACAGCTCTCCTCTCACTGAGTACTTGTGTCTTCCTTCTGCATATTTTTTGTAGCATCCTAAATGGCATACTGCGGTAAACGCGGCACATCCAGTGGTGGATCTGGCACACGAAACAGAATATCAGACAGTTTGTCCCGCATTGATCGCGCACTTGCGGAAAAACAAAACATTGATGTGAAATCAATTGCTGCTCTGTCTGTCTCGGTGTCGCTCTGCTGCTGGCCATTCCGCCGTTGCGTCATCCGCTGGGCGTCTCGGTTTCAACATCGGGAGATGTGTGGGGTGCCCAGGGAGATGTTAGATGGGAGATGGAGATGTGGGCCTCATGGTAACCTCATCCCCGTCTCACGTGTGCTCCCTCTCTCCCGCAGTGGTTTGTAAACGAGTGTGTGGCTTCTCCAAGGATAGCGGCTCCACATTGATATACATGTATCGATATATAATACGGAGGATTGTCCATAACAATGATCCATCCAGGGATGGATTGCGCTGCTTTGATTCTGAGGGTGAATGTGATATGTGGTCGTGTATGATGCTGTGGAAAAAGGTGAGTCCCCTCCAGGCCTAGTTACCCCATCACAGTCCACTCAAGGCCTAGTTACCCCATTGCAGTCCCCTCCAGGCCTAGTTACCCCATCACAGTCCAATCAAGGCCTAGTTACCCCATTGCAGTCCCCTCCAGGCCTAGTTACCCCATCACAGTCCAATCAAGGCCTAGTTACCCCATTGCAGTCCCCTCAAGGCCTAGTTACCCCATCACAGTCCAATCAAGGCCTAGTTACCCCATTGCAGTCCCCTCCAGGCCTAGTTACCCCATCACAGTCCACTCAAGGCCTAGTTACCCCATTGCAGTCCCCTCCAGGCCTAGTTACCCCATCACAGTCCAATCAAGGCCTAGTTACCCCATTGCAGTCCCCTCCAGGCCTAGTTACCCCATCACAGTCCAATCAAGGCCTAGTTACCCCATTGCAGTCCCCTCAAGGCCTAGTTACCCCATCACAGTCCAATCAAGGCCTAGTTACCCCATTGCAGTCCCCTCCAGGCCTAGTTACCCCATCACAGTCCAATCAAGGCCTAGTTACCCCATTGCAGTCCCCTCCAGGCCTAGTTACCCCATCACAGTCCAATCAAGGCCTAGTTACCCCATTGCAGTCCCCTCAAGGCCTAGTTACCCCACCACAGTCCCCTCAAAGCCTAGTTACCCAATCATAGTGTCCTCCAGGCCTAGTTATCCCATCACAGTCCTCTCAAGGCCTAGTTACCCCATCACAGTCTCCTCCAGGCCTAGTTACCCCATCACAGTCCCCTCAAGGCCTAGTTACCCAATCACAGTGTCCTCCAGGCCTAGTTATCCCATCACAGTCTCCTCCAGGCCTAGTTACCCCATCACAGTCTCCTCAAGGCCTAGTTACTTCATCACAGTCCCCTCAAGGCCTAGTTACCCTACCACAGTCTGCTCAAGGCCTAGTTACCCAATGACAGTGCCCTCCAGGCCTAGTTATCCCATCACAGTCCCCTCAAGGCCTAGTTACCCCATCACAGTCCCCTCAAGGCCTAGTTACCCAATTACAGTGCCTCCAGGCCTAGTTACCACATCACAGTCCCCTCAAGGCCTAGTTACCCAATTACAGTGCCCTCCAGGCCTAGTTATCCAAACACAGTCCTCTCAAGGCCTAGTTACCCAATCACAGTGTCCTCCAGGCCTAGTTATCCCATCACAATCCCCTCAAGGCCTAGTTAACCCATCACAGTTCCATCAAGGCCTAGTTACTCCATCATAGTCCCCTCAAGGCCTAGTTACCCGATCAGTCTGCTCAAGGCCTAGTTACCCCATCACAGTCTCCTCCAGGCCTAGTTACCCCATCACTGTCCCCTCAAGGCCTAGTTACCCAATGACAGTGCCCTCCAGGCCTAGTTATCCCATCACAGTCCCCTCAAGGCCTAGTTACTCCATCACAGTCCCCTCAAGGCCTAGTTACCCAATTACAGTGCCTCCAGGCCTAGTTACCACATCATAGTCCCCTCAAGGCCTAGTTACCCAATTACAGTGCCCTCCAGGCCTAGTTATCCCAACACAGTCCTCTCAAGGCCTAGTTAACCCATCACAGTTCCATCAAGGCCTAGTTACCCCATCACAGTCTGCTCAAGGCCTAGTTACCCCATCACAGTCTCCTCCAGGCCTAGTTACCCCATCACAGTCCTCTCAAGGCCTAGTTACCCAATCACAGTGTCCTCCAGGCCTAGTTATCCCATCACAATCCCCTCAAGGTCTAGTTAACCCATCACAGTTCCATCAAGGCCTAGTTACTCCATCATAGTCCCCTCAAGGCTTAGTTACCCGATCAGTCTGCTCAAGGCCTAGTTACCCCATCACAGTCTCCTCCAGGCCTAGTTACCCCATCACTGTCCCCTCAAGGCCTAGTTACCCAATCACAGTCCGCACCAGGCCTACTTATCCCATCACAGTCTCCTCCAGGCCTAGTTACCACATCACAGTCCCATCAAGGCTTAGTTACCCCAGCCCAGTCACCCAGGCCTAGTTACCCCATCACAGTGCCTTCCAGGCATTGTTACCCCAGCACAGTGCCCTCCCGGCCTAGTTACCTCGTTTTGTCGTAGTGTCGCAAATATTAACTATATCAATACTCTAATTGCTGGGCATTGTAGGTGTGTCTCCTCCCAGACACCAAGATGCAGTCGCCTCAAGGCCTAGTTACCCCATCACAGTCCCCCCAAGGCCTAGTTACCCAATCACAGTGCCCTCCAGGCCTAGTTATCCCATCACAATCCCCTCAAGGTCTAGTTAACCCATCACAGTTCCATCAAGGCCTAGTTACTCCATCATAGTCCCCTCAAGGCCTAGTTACCCCATCACAGTCTGCTCAAGGCCTAGTTACCCCATCACAGTCTCCTCCAGGCCTAGTTACCCAATCACAGTCCCCTCAAGGCCTAGTTACCCAATCACAGTCCGCACCAGGCCTACTTATCCCATCACAGTCTCCTCCAGGCCTAGTTACCCCATCACAGTCCCATCGAGGCTTAGTTACCCCAGCCCAGTCACCCAGGCCTAGTTACCCCATCACAGTGCCCTCCAGGCATTGTTACCCCAGCACAGTGCCCTCCCGGCCTAGTTACATCGTTTTGTCATAGTGTCGCAAATATTAACTATATCAATACGCTAATTGCTGGGCATTGTAGGTGTGTCTCCTCCCAGACACCGAGATGCAGTCGCGTCTTTCTGTGTTCGGTTGTTTCCTTGGATGCTCTGATCTACAAATTGGCAATGTATTTCAGCACACACAACAATATCTACTTACTTAACATGTTTTTTATATGCTATGCTTTTCTGGCGGGTCTTTCTCCTACCTAAGAGAACTCGGTGGTCGTCATTTCACCAGATCAGGTTCCAGCGTGAACAAGTGCCTTGTTGCTGCGTGGCTGGGGGTAAGCCAGTGTACATTAATTGTCGTGAATAAGCAGTTTCTCCTTCCATCATTGGTCTGGGGTCAGGCGAGTATGACCTGTCTCCTTACCATGTTCATTCAGTACACTATTGCATGCGTATTGCATCACGACTACCTGGTATGCTTTGGTAAAGGAATGATGGTTGGAAATATACGCATTGTCTCATGTGAGACATAATGTTATCGGTGGTAGGGCGGTGGTTCAATTATGACACCTACATACAGTAAGCTGAATCCAATACAAGGACAGTTATAATGTCATAGTCAGACATATGCAAGTAAGATAATGATGGAAGTAGTTTTATTGACATTACAACGCAATCATTGCGTGCTAGCAACCTTTTTTTTTTCAGTTCCGAAATCAACAAATGAATACAGTATTGCGGCATCTCATTGACTTTACACATAACCGAATGCTAGCCAACTGTGGCGATACAAAACATATTCCACAACTTTTTTATTTCAGAGTTTTTCTGACCAGTCGGTAGAGCATTCAATCAGTCGCCATATGTTATTGTATGACTATGATAACCTGTATTAGATTTTGTTTGTTTAATCCACGATTCAGTGAGTGAGGAAAGAAGATTATCTGATAATCCTTGTTGCTCCAGGAGTAGTGGATTGGTCAATCCGACATGCTGGCTCCACAGCTGTGTACATTTTTCCATCCCCGCCTGCTGGTTGTTGTGGGTTGTTGCAGCTGTCAATCATGTGAGGGGATCTCATTGCTACAATATCAGTTGTGCAGCAGGTTGTGCCCCAATGGAGCAGTATGACTTAAGCTATGTTTAGGATGCAATTAAAAAGTGGCCAGTGTTTGTACAGAGCTGTGTGGTATGTTTGTTAGTACAGTTGGCTAGCTTCTATGTGTGCACGTGCGTGTGTGTGTGTGTGTGTGTACGCGTGTGTGTGTGTATGTACACGTGTGTGTGTGTGTGTGTATGTACGCGTGTGTGTGTGTATGCGTGTGTGTGTGTATGCATGTGTGTGTGTACGCACGTGTGTGTGTATGCGTGTGTGCATGCATACATGTGTGTGTGTTTGTGCAGGTGTACATGCGAGCATATGTGTAGATGTATTTGTGTGCAAATGTGTAGATGTATTTGTGTGCATATATGGGTATGCATGCAAGCGTGCCAGTGTCTGTTTCATGTGTAAGCATTAATATATATATATATTAATATATATATATAACCAATATGTATATATATATATATATATACATAACCGGTATATATATATATAACCGGTGTATATATATATGTATAACTGGTATATATATATATAAATGGTAGATATATATATAACCGTTTTATATATATATATATATAAAACCGGTATATATATAACTGGTAAATATATATATTATCACATTATATATATATATATATATATATACAATCACATTATATATATATATATATACAA
Source organism: Escarpia spicata (assembly GCA_963995525.1). Classification (NCBI taxonomy): domain Eukaryota; kingdom Metazoa; phylum Annelida; class Polychaeta; order Sabellida; family Siboglinidae; genus Escarpia; species Escarpia spicata. The sequence goes on along the minus strand of OZ023205.1, from coordinate 50,240,203 downwards.
TCTTGTAAATCTTAATAATTATTATATTTACCGGCATCTTTATACATATATTCGTTTCCATGTACGTTTTATAATGTGTGTATGAATGGGCTGGTCCCAGAGATATGACGCTATAGAAATGCTAGTAATAATAATAATATATAACTGGTATAATTATATATATATATATATATATAACCAGTGTATACATATACATAAGATATGTGCGCATTTGTGTGAGTGTGTGTGTGGTTTGTGTGTGTGTGAGTGTGTGTGCATGCATGTGTTTACATATATTGTTTAGACATATGCTTGTACATGCATGCGCGTGTGCACATATGCATGCATACATATCTTTATACCTTTTAGAGTTGACTTCACCTACAAAATGGTTTGTCAGTCAACAAGAGTTACACAACTTGCTGCGGTGCCTGGATTTGGGATCTAGGCATGCCATATGCTGGCAGTAACGTGTGACACATTATTACTGGACGACTGCCGGCCTATAAGTGCAGTCTCATAAAAACCATGTTTCGTCAGTGGGTTCCTGGTGAAACCAGCAACGGTGCAATACTCAGATCTCACCCCATCGATTCCTGTCTTGTGTAACTGTGTCTCTTTATCCAGCGGCCTCTCGGCTTTGAGGTGTCTAAGTCATCAGGTTGAATTGAAAGGATGCGACATATTGAAGATTGCCTCCTCCAGGCACTTTGAATACACTTCACTGGTGACAGGCCACAGTTTTGTGGCAATATTCACATCACTGATGGCAACCCACAGTTTTGTGGCAATATTCACATCAACTTAATGGCAATGTTTACATCACTAGTTTTGTGACAATGTACAAATGACTTGTGGGAGCCAAGTTTGGTAGAAGAGGTTGTCTTAAGCATGTTCATATATTATACACCCTTGTTGTTTCCATAATTTTTTTTATTATACATTGCATTACTCCAAAAGGGGAACCGGTTAAATTTCACAGTTATAACATTTGACAGTTCACATTTTATTTCATGCAGAAATCCCTTATACAATACTATATAAATATTTGTTAAAATTTCCTTTAAAAAAAAAAATCTTCTGAATCATGCACATCTTCTCAGTTACCCTGAAGACAAACACAACTGTTGCACTCATTGAAACCAAACGGCTTCTAATGATGAGTTTTCCGTACATGCAGAAACAAAACAGTGAAATTAGCTTTGTTTTGCCGGCAGGTCTTAATAATTGATCGGCGCTAGAACCTGAGATGGAACGCTTGTCAATGGCTGGACAGTGTTTATTTCTGTGTTGCTGGATCAACCGAGATTAAAGATCATTGTGTCGTTCCTTTGTTGTTGGATCATTTCGCAAGACACCGCAGCACGGAAGTGGTCTTGGATGTGGTCAGATTACTTGTGTCGTGGGACCGTTGCATCTGTTTCTCCGTTGCGCATTTATTGAGATGATAGCCACTGCTTTTATTTCCAACGCAGTGAACCAGTGTGAAATGGGTTGGATTAAATTAATGTTTGGCTGTTTAATCTGTTATCTGCACTGGTTTTGTGTTTGTTGCTTTGCTGTTAATCTATCCGTATTTTCTCTTTCATGGTTTATTCAGTTGATGTGAAGTTTCCAAGCAGTAGACTGTCATAATATTATATGATCACATGCATATGTATTTGCACATATGCATGTGTGTAGACAGTAAACATGTTAGAAGTCTGGCTTCCCATTAATGTGTTGGGATTACATTACACTTACATGTTATCATTGTAAAAAGTTATTACAAATCTGTGTGAATGTTAGCAGCAGAATATGGTTAAAAACCAAATTGGCAAATATCTCGGACGCACAGGCTACATATAAGTAGTTTGACCGTCTTACCATCTGGGTGTTTTGCTTTCCGTGGGAACATTAATCAATCTTGTTGCGCCTCGTTATGTTGCTGACTAGTTACACCCAACATTTTAGTTTTTAACACATTCATTCATTACAGCTTTTTCAGCTGGTTAATCACATTTCTGTGTAACACACTTGTCACAACACCTCTCTCATATGGTACATTGTTTATATGACATTTCTATCATATCAGACATCTCTTGTATGATACTTCTCTCATGTGACACCTCTCATATGACTCCTCTATCATATGACACCGCTTTCATACAACACTTCTTTCACAGGACATCTCTCTAGTGTTACACCTCTCTTGTATGACACCTCTCTCATACAACACATCTCAAAATAATTTATGACATCTGACAACTTTTGTATGACACCTCTCTCATATGACACGTCTTTCATATGACACCTCACTTTCATGAAACCTCTCGGATGAGACCTATGTCATATGAAACCTCTCTCGTATGACACCTCTCTTATAAGACACCTTCTCTCCCATTTCCTTTCCTTGTTGTCCATCAGCCCTGTTTTGACACCACCATTCATGTAGTTCCTTCTCTGCCACCAGGGGTGCATTCTCGGAGGTGTTATTGGCAGAGGACAAGCTCGAGAAAGGAACGTTTGTCGCTGTCAAATGCATAGACAAGCGAGGCATTCGGGGAAAGGAAGAATCACTCGAAAATGAAATCAAAGTGCTAAAAAGGTGAGTGTTTACCCCCGCCAAAGGTGGACTAAGTCAAGTTAAATCATATATATAAATATATGTATAACTGTGTAGAGTCAACGGTAAATGCCAAATTCTTTGGTGCCAGCGGAAGAGATTTACATGCCCCCGGGGGTATGACCCCAGTACTGAGCAGCACCCAGGTAAACCCTGATATGCATAATTGAGTGAACGGTGTGGGGCAAGGTGGAGTGAGCAAAATTACCCTGGTTTCGAAAGCCAGCACAGTGATTGACAGATTGAGTGATTTCCGTCCCCAACTAATGCGATTGTTGTTGCATGTTTCGCTCGTTATCTGCAACAATGCAGAATTGCAGCGTAATCTGAGCTGTGGATCAGTGGAAGGAAGACAGATAGTGATCATGAAGTACAGCACACTGACAGTTGAGTAACGACTGCGCACAACAAAGGAAGCTTTTTTCTGAATAACCGCGATGTTGATGCCAAGGACTGGAACTGTTTGAGAGCAAGGAAGCCGGTTTTATTGTACAAACTGTTGTAGCTTCTACGCCTTAAGGTCTGGGGGGACTCGCTCTCACTTAGGGTAGCAGTGGAGATCTGGTTATATATAATTATATTTATATATATACTGTATATATATATAATTTCTTAGTACAGTCAGTGATATTTGCATCAAGACATATAATATTGCTGGCATGGGATCGAAGTACTCTTGTAAAGAAAATAATGTTGAGAAAATGATGTAAAGAAAATAACGTCAAAAACAATGTAAAGAAAATAATGTAAAAATAATAATAAAAAATGATTTTTTTTAAATGAAGATAAGGTAAAGAAAACAATATTAAATGTAAAGAAACTAATGTACCACCTGGTAACTCAATATTGTAATGGGACAGAAATAGTTTTAAGAAATCTAAAGATGTAAATTCATTTACATAATTGATATTATGTGTTCAACATAAACAGATGTATAGATAATCAGTGCAGGATGTTTATATTGTCAGGGTGCCTTGTCTGGGTGAAATGTGCATGCATTATAACAATAGAAAGTAAAATTTGCGCCACACTAACGCCTTGTCCCCCAGGTAGATTAGAACTAAACCGACATTGTCTGTCCCTCTTTTATTAATGTAATGTTCTTATTTACTAGAATAAATATCTTTAAGACATACATCCCGCCAAATTGGATTCTATAAGCAAGAAGCGTTGTTCGCAATTTGAATATTTCTCCCACAAAATGTTCAGATCATATACGGAACATTCAAATAGTAAACACCAGCTATAACAGAGACAGGCAGGGATAACTGCAAGTTCCTGGAATTGCTCTTTGATGTTGGACACACGTGCCTGGTTCTCACAGGGAAGACCAATAAAGACAGCAAATGGGACAAAGTACAGTTGACCTAATTCAGTGAACTTCCGTACCTTTGAGTTGGCAATTTAACAGGGGTAGTTTAACATTGTTCACCTATGACTAGAGAGGATGATTACCGGTAATGAAAGCGTCAAGGTGGCATTACATAACGGGAAGCAAGAGAGAGCTCATAACCACTGCAATGATCTCGCTACTGGTTGAAAGGCTGAACCAGTTTAAGTACAAGCCTTATGGGGAGACAGACTCAGACAATGGTGGCTAACAATCCTCAAATACAGTACAACTTCATTAACTCAAAGTTAAAGCGACCACATGTTTGTGTTGTCGTTTGTTCACACAAACTCGTATACCATCGTAACTGGAAGACTGAGTCTAGTCCCACAAGGGTGCAAATTGTATGAACACGATGATTTAAAACTGAATAGAACCATTCATTTTTGACAATTATTTTAATAATCTGCAGTTGTTTTCACCGGTTAAAGGAACTTTGAAGTGTACAGAGTTCAAAGAGGCCAGTTTGTGGGTTTCTGCATCCATATTTCCATACATTTGGCCCAAGTCCAGCCAGTTTTTGCTAGATCTTGTATATACAAATACTCAGTGAGCAATGTGACAAAAGTCTGAAATGCCCTGCATTTCTTCTACGATTGTGTTGAATAACTGAAATGTACGTCTAACGTACTTGTACCTGTGCATGGGCCCCTGACCTGTCTTTTGGTGCAAGCCTGGCAGTAAACGTACGCTCTTTCGATTTTCAAAAAGTTTGCCATCTGGAATACAAGATACATTTCAAGAAATTAAAACACAAAATACTATATAAAATTGTCCCAAAATGCTAAACAGTGTAAGAGTGGTTTATTAATTAGGGGATTCCTTCTTAAAAGCCCTGTAACTAAAATACTTCTAGGAAAATTACATGTAAGATACTCCTCAGCATAGATGTCATTTCGAAGATCCCCCTTGAAGAGTCCTTACCTTATAAGGTTTAAATAATTCAAGGGTGGCAGTGGGTGTTTAGTGTGCATGTTTATGTGGACACCACCCCAAGTAATTGACTCCAGGGGCCAGTTTATGAAAGTCCTTGTACAGATGATTTTTGTTTGTCAAAGTCTTCATGTTTTGTGCTTACAAGTTCTGACTGTCGACATGTCAGTGTTCACCGTTAAATGCTGATAGTTTATGTTACCGGGTTGTTACACAGTGTTTGATGAAGTACGCTTCTTGAAACTGGCCCCAAGAATCCGTCTCAAGTGTAAGGCTCCAAATTTAAAGTTCTTGACAGGAAACAACTTGGTCCTGTGTGGATACAAGTCATACATTACCAGTCACCTGATTGCTGCAGTGGCTGAGTATGTGGCTTGCGTGTAAGAGTCACATCGTGTCTGCACGTTGCGTGTAAGAGTCACATCGTGTCTGCACGTTGCGTGTAAGAGTCACATCGTGTCTGCACGTTGCGTGTAAGAGTCACATCGTGTCTGCACGTTGCGTGAATACCATCGATTCCTTATGTATTCTAAGCTCTACTAAACTGTGTGCTTTTATTTAGCTGGAAAATTACCTCCGCTGAGACATTTGTTAAAATGTTGGCATTCAACAATGTAAGAAACAGCATAGTGTTGACTTGTTGAATGTGTTAATGTGCTCCAGGGGCTGTGTTAATGGCTTCCCTTGTTAATTGTGATCGTATTGTGACTGACTCTGCATGTGATGTTGTGACTGAGGACTGACTTTACTTTTATGTCACTTGGATACTGACTTTATACTAGATGTTATGACTGAGGACTGACTACCAGATGTTATGACTGGAGACTGACTACCAGATGTTATGACTGGTGACTGACTACCAGATGTTATGACTGAGGACTGACTACCAGATGTTATGACTCAAGACTGATTCTATGAAATGTTGTGACTGGGGACTGACTCTACCAAATGTTATGACTTGAGACTGACTCTACCAAATCTTGTGACTGGGGACTGACTTTACACTTCATGTTGTGACTAGGGACTGACTTTACACTTCATGTTGTGACTGGGGACTGACTCTACTAGATGTTAAGACTGGGGACTGACTATATTAGATGTTGTGACTGGGAACTGATTCTACTAGATGTTGTGGATGGGAACTGACTCTACTAGAAGTTGTGACTGGGAACTGACTCTACTAGAAGTTGTGACATGGAACTGACTCTACTAGATGTTGTGACTGGGAACTGACTCTACTAGTACTAGATTTTGTGACTGGGAACTGACTACTAGATGTTGTGACTGAGGACTGATTATGTTGTAACTGAGGACTGATTATGTTGTGATTGTGGACTGGCTCTCTTGCAAATAGGGACTGACTATATTAGATGTTGTGACTGGGGACTGACTGTACTAGATGTTTTGACTGGGGAGTGATTATGTTTTAACTGGGGACTGATTATGATGTGACTGTGGACTGACTGTTGCAAATAGGAACTGACTACACTAGATGTTGGGACTGTGGACTGACTCTACCAGATGCTGGGACCGGGGACTGACTCTACCAGATGTTGTGACTGGGGACTGACTCTACCAGATGTTGTGACTGGGGACTGACTCTACCAGATGTTGTGACTGGGGACTGACTCTACCAGATGTTGTGACTGGGGAGTGATTATGTTTTAACTGTGGACTAATTATGATGTGACTGTGGACTGACTGTTGCAAATAGGAACTGACTCTACCAGATGCTGAGACCGGGGACTGACTCTACCAGATGTTGTGACTGGGGACTGACTTTACCAGATGTTGTGACTGGGGACTGACTCTACCCGATGTTGTGACTGGGGACTGACTCTACCAGATGTTGTGACTGGGGACTGACTGTTAGATGTTCATGTTTGCTCCACCGGATGTTGTGACTCTATATTTGCTTCAGACTACAAAATCTGGCAGCTGATCATGAGATTGAAAAAGGATCATTTCAGGATACACATACTGGGTATGTACATTCTGAATCCTTTGCTTTTTCATGAAAACTCCTTCCTTTCTTCAAGCTTCAACCTGGCGTCTAGAAACTGCACTAGCGGGAGACTTCATGGAAATACAATTCTACGGATTGGCTGTAATCTGTGTATATATATATAATAATGCATACCCCCTTCAGGCATTATGATAACACCTGCTCCCGGCCTGTTGCAATGATGATATCAGTTGTTCACAAACTGGCCCCTTGGCATCACAGTATAGAATAATTTTGGGTACCTGGTTCAATAACTGTTTAATCCAAAATATTTACTGAGACATCATGCACCTTACTATTTTTATTTTATTCGTAACATATTAGTCCAAATTGTTAGAACAAAGATTGACTGTATCTAGTGAACAGGCTGACATCGTTCTAATAGGCCAGTAGCAGTGGTTATCCTAGGCACTGTAGGGAGCATGCATTATTAAACTACTATACAAGCCAAGCTACATACAATACAAAAACATGTATATATACAAATGCACAATATTGCCAAGCCTGTGTGGGAACTTTGCACTCTGGCGTGGATGATGCTGTTGTTTCTCCTTCACTATCAATGGCATTAATATTGCCTATTCCAACTGCTTGCTTCTACAGCTGCAACTACGGGAAAACAACAAGACAGATCTAACTGTCGTTTTGTATAAGTGATGAATGAGTCTCTAGAGCAAAGTTTTCAGTCACTTTATACTTTTTCTCCCTCGTGCCTGCATAGATAAACTTACGCGCCAGAAAGCTGAAGGCGCACGTTGACAAGGTGACCTTTAAAGGTGTCCCCACAGAAAGCATTGTACTTTAGGTGAAAATAAACAATTTGCAATACCCTGCACAGTTGTTGCTGGAATAGTTTTTCGCACAGGTAATTGTTCATTTTAACTCACGACCTTTTGAAATAGAATGGAAACATTTAAATACATCAACTGTGATTCAGTGGGCCTGAAAGTAAACATTCTTTGAATATCGACAACAATTAAATGGTCAGATCAAAACACATGTCTTTATCATGATCAGATGGTATGTTACTTTTTTGGTTAGAATTATATACCATGTTATGCTACCAACATCATCAGACCCAGGTTTAAGGTCCGAGCAGTTAGTAATTATCACCAAACCCTAGAACCTAGCACCAAACCCTGCACATAACCCAAATAAAATGTAACCCTACTATAGCACCTAAAACGACTAACACCAAGCTATACTAACACAGACTAGCACCTAACCTACTAACATCTAACCCTACTAGCAACTAATCCTACTAACATCTAACCCTACTAGCACCTAACCCTACTAACATCTAACCCTACTAGCACCTAACCCTACTAACATCTAACCCTACTAGCACCTAACCCTACTAACATCTAACCCTACTAGCACCTAACCTACTAACATCTAACCCTACTAGCAACTAATCCTACTAACATCTAACCCTACTAGCACCTAACCCTACTAACATCTAACCCTACTAGCACCTAACCCTACTAGCATCTAACCCTACTAGCACCTAACCCTACTAACATCTAACCCTACTAGCACCTAACCCTACTAACATCTAACCCTACTAGCACCTAACCTACTAACATCTAACCCTACTAGCAACTAATCCTACTAACATCTAACCCTACTAGCACCTAACCCTACTAACATCTAACCCTACTAACATCTAACCCTACTAGCAACTAACCCTAACACTTAACCTAACCAAAAGAAATTGCCAACTTTTAACAATCCACGATCATTTACAGTCATGCGTCATTTCTTAGTGTGTATATAGTTCTCAACAATGGACTAACTTCACTATTTTATTTTTACTAACAAAATAATCATTATACAATTGATAAAATCATTGTAAAATAATTGGTGGAATAATTATTACACAATTGATGGAATAAGAATAGTAATAGTTATTACACAGTTGATTGGATAATTGTAACAGAATTTGTATGAAATAACGATAACAAACTAATATAATAATAGTACCAGAATGGACAGAATACTTGTACCACAATTGTGGAAATAATTATAACAACATTTAAAGAATAATTGTAACAAAACTTTTAGAATACTTGTGTGCCACCACATTGATGGAATAAGTTTAACAGAACCGACAGAATACTTACTTACAATGCCACGTACGCAACGAACAGGAGAGATGTGAGCTGTCTGTTTGACCTCCTGGTTTGCGGAATGACATTGTGATAAATATTGTTCTTATTACAGGAGCATGTTTTCTTGATAATCATATCCAGACCGGCCGTGGAACACAGCCGCAATATTTGTTAGGCCCATTGTAGGAAGTTCACCGCGAACGTGGCCAGTATGTCGTGACATGCTCCCTGCTGTTTCTGATACACTTATACAGTCGAGAGGCCCGTCTAACACACAATATCATCTGTGTTATGTGTGTAACGCGGCCGCAGGCCAGATACCTGTGTCAGGGGCCAGGGGTGAAGGTACAAACACTTTAACGTGTCATCATCGGGAGCAGATAGCTTCACCTTTTTGACAATGGCAATTATTTCTGAGGAGGGGATAGATTATCAGCACACCCAAGCAGCATGTGCCCATTCTCTCTCAGTTGCCTGTGTTGCGTGGAATGTTTATCCATCATATTTTCCCATGTCAAGTTGGCACTGCTTTAACACAGTTTTAGACTCTGCAAGGTCAACACTGTTGTAATGATGATGATTTTCGTTTGTTTCTCATAATATTACTAACTGATTGGTTGATTTTAAAACTCAAAACATGCAATTCAGAAGTAACCTTGGAGATTATTTGATGGTATCAATTGGTAGTTAGATCGGAATCACATATGTTAACAGATGTGAACCATAAGACAAGTAGTGCTCTATCAGTAATCATTTCCATGTAGACCAATACGTTCTATTCATCTCTATGATAAGTAGTCAACAGTAGTGTAGGATGATAATGTTTTTTCCGTTAAAAGCTTAAGATAATTTCTCATACACCGCAGTGTCAAGTCTTTAGGATTACTAAAAACACTTTACACTTCACTCCCTGGCAAACCTATTTATTCCAAGACCAACTCGACTTCTGTGGGAAGCATTAAGCCACTTTGCTAATTCAACAGAATGGCTATCCGTTTACATGTATCCACTGCCAGGTGATCATTCATACAGCTGATTGAACTGACGCAACGTTAAGTGAACACAATTGCTCAACAAGGCATCCTTGGGGTTTCGAGCACGGTTTCTCTCAGTAGATACCCCTATGTTGTAACCCCTTTTCTACTATGTTACTTTTGTAGACAATATATTATTTGATCTCTCTTACTTTAGTTCTTCACATGGAGTGTATTTCTCTCTTTCTTCCGTTGTTTTACTTGTTGTTTGTGTCTCACTTTTTTCAGTTACTTTCTTTCTGATTCCCATTAAGTCTTGCACCTTATTGTTGACACTCGTGTAGCGAATTCACACCCGTAGCCATCTCGAGCATTTTGATGTATCACCGTCATATTAAATTCTACGCCTGACTGGAATTGATGACAAGTAACACCCGCACCTACAAATTAGTTTTTAGACTTGTCAACACCGATAGGTGATATGTAGGTGTGAAACGCTTAGATGAGGTTAAGTTCATGTTGTATCCTCGTAATAGAGCCTGCTTGATTTGTAGGTTCTGTAGGTGTTAATGTTCAGTATAAATATTAGCGTATTCTGTAGTAGTTGTGGATGCTGTTTGGGAAATATTGTTTTTATTGCAGTTGCATAAGATATCTATGGAAAAAAATTTTGGCGGTTTCATAAGATATTAAAAATACTAAGATGACATTATTAGACCTGTCTTCATGGCATTGTCATTTTAAATATATTCTATAATAGTATTCTGATTTTTGTTTGATGGTTGTAAATGATCATCATAAAATATCTTTTTATGTCATCATATGGCATGCATAAAAAGGGCTTTTGCTGAAAAACATCAAAAGCAAAAACCCAGAGGTCAAGTAGGGAACGCCTACGGCTTATCGAAAATCCGAGGAACTCATCCTTATATATTTGTAAATTTTGCTTGTAAACTTGTACAATCTGCTAGCATTTCACAATCAACTGACAATTTTCACATTTATTTATCGACTGCCGTGGAATTAATACATTCTGATACCTAGCCTATGCTGTTCCTTCATTGATGTCATGTCTCTTTCTCTAGTTCTTCTGTGCCATTGTTCAGTTCTTCTGCCAGCATCACAGGGCCCTTCCTCTATTCTTAAAAGGCACTACCAGACTGGATAACAACTCACCCAGAGGTTTGTAAACCGTGTCTGACCAAACAGTCAAACCATCCGGGAAGGTAACGGACCGAGAAGCACCAGACAATTTTCTCATCAAAGGACACTTTTGTAGAGGAAGATGAAAAGGTAAGGTTTTATTGCTTCCTCCCTTGGAAGGAAGTTGTCCACATCGCAGCCGAGGTGGGGCCTGAGGTCGACCCTTGAGACGACATTATATGTCCTACTCGCCGTCATAAGCTTGCCTTAACCTTTCGTGGCACTTACGCAGACTGCGCTGCGAGATTACTGGCGTGACGGATGGCGTTACTGGGGAGGGTTGGCAAGAGGCAGGTTTACAGGACAGTGGTTGTAACAAGGTGGCAGGAGCAGGAAGGGAAATAGATAGTGCGGCTGGAGGGTCAGCTGGGAGGGGATAGGTTGTACCGAGGTGGCAGGAGCAGGAAGGGAAACAGGTAGTGATGCTGGAGGGTCAGCTGGGAGGGGATAGGACAGACTGTGGGTAGATCTTGGTTGTCATTGTGACGTGAAAATAAATGTGGTTGGAGAGAGAGGGAGAGAGGGAGGGAAGGGGTAACGGTGGGGCAGAGGGTGGTTGCGGAGAGGGAGGGAGGGAGGAGGAAGAGATGAATGGTGGGAGGGAGGAAGGGAGGGGGAGTGAGGGAGGGAGGGTGGCTGAGTTGGGAGGGAGGGAGAGGAGGGAGAGGTGGAAGGGATAGAGAGAGAGAGTGACGGAGATTGATGGGGAGAGAAGAGTGGGAACAGAGGAGATGGAGTGAAGAAGGAGGAGGGTGGAATGGGGAGGAAGGTGGACAGAAAGGGGAATGAGTGAGGGGGCAGGGAGGGGGTAATTGTGGTCACCAACAGTCCAAGATGTTGCCCACTAGTGATTATTGTGCAGTTTGTCAGGATGAAACTATAAGAAAAATACTAGCACGTTAATTGTATAATAATAATACTAATGATAAAGGAACCTTTTTAGTTACATTCAATGCATCTGTCGGGACTGTCAATCAGAAAGACTGGAATTCAAACCCTCTTACTGACATTTCAAAGAAAGGAGGGAGATTTCAAGAGGGTGGGCATGAACCTAGTGAAGGCTATTTGGAAAAATAATTATGGTATGACAGTACAATAAAAGACAAAGGCATATTACCTCTTTTGTGTCAGTGTAAAGATTGCATGATGCACTGACCTCCCATTCAAACCTGTGTGGTATTTACTATTTCTGTACCAGTGGAATTGAGAATCACTGATTAAAATGCATTATTTTACCGAGTCCCCAATAGAGAGGTCCTCTCACGTGCCAAGTCTGTGAGCCTGGTGACCCTGCTCAGGCAACGCCGCCTCCGCTGGCTTGGCCACGTGCATCAGATGGAAGATGGGAGACTTCCAAAAGACATCCTCTACGGAGAGCTGGCCACTGGAAAGAGAGCTGCAGGACGTCCCCAACTGCGCTTCAAGGACATATGCAAGCGAAACCACATGGAGGCAGGAACTACACAGGGGTCTCAAAAGAGGAGAGAAAGCTAGCAGAAGACAAACGCAACCGCAGAAAAAACACCCAGGCTGAGAACAGAGCCAAGAGCGCCTTCAAGACTGCCACTCAAGAATTGGCCTCTACAGCCACAACAGACGCTGCCCAGCCAACAACTGATCTTTGACACCAGTGCACAGATCCATAGTCTTACGAGACTGCAAAATGCCTACTACTACTATACATTGGCAACTTTGAAATGACAATTATGTCGCCCATGGTGTGCACCCAAGGCGTCTGACCACATGGACAGCTGCACCATTTGTATCCACATGACGTGATTTAGGGGGCATCTTGCCACGTGAACAGTGTATTTTTTGTTTTTGTTTTGTGCACTTGTTCGGTCTTCCGTGCAGCTTTGGTCTCGTTTTTATATCTCCAGAATGAATGTTCCCTCTGTCGGACATGTTGCTAACATGACCACTGGTAGAATATCACACAGGCAACCCTGTCCAGGTGGTCTGATGGATTAAGGACAACTACATGTTGTAATCACGGCATGATAAACTACAGGCAACTGCAGACTACTGAGAGATTGGCCCCAGACTGTTGTATATGTCTAAGTGCCATACATCACTTAGACCTTAGTAAGTCCTTAGATGTGTTGGTGTGAGCGCCATACATCACCTAAAGAAAGAACAGCTAAGTTCTTATATAGCACAATATCCAGTCCTCAGGGCTGCTCAAAGGGCACTACACTTTACTCCATGGCAGACCTGTTCAATCGAACACCATCTTGGCTTCTCTGGGAAGCATTCAGCCACACTGCAATTAATGCGCAAAGACTATTCATACACAGATATCCACTTGTGTCTATAGCCAGGTACTCATTCATACAGCTGAGTGAACTGGAGTGACGTAGAGTGAATGAACTTGCTCAAGGTTCGACACGTCAGCACAGGATTCAAACCCAGGTTCTCCCGACTGAGAGTCCGATGCTGTAGCCACTGCGCTCCACCTAGTCATTAGGAAGTCCTTAGATGTGTTGTCGTGTCACTGACCACTTTTAACTAACTGATTCTTTATATAACTATTACCTCCTGATGGTTAGTCATCGTTTTATTAAAGTTGTGTGAGAGATTGTTCAGGCATATATTTTTAATCTCTGGTATACATTTTATATTTATGAAGATAGGTAATTATTCTTAAACAAAAGCGTCTATCTAACTAATCATTTACACCTGTCTAATATCCTTAGGCAGCTCAAATTATTTATTTCATTGTAACCTTTTTTGTTCCCCCCAACTAAACTCGGCAGATCTGGGCAAGTAACCCTGGTATGCATTCTCTCCCTACAATCGTCTGATGCCATTGCTATCTTTACCAAAAATCTCAAGATGAATTGTTTTGACATTTCACAAACAAATTAAATCCTCAATGGAGCCACGCTTTGATGGAAACTTTTGATCAGGCCTCTTCATGATAATGTCATGTTTAACCGCCCCGGTTTGTTGCGTCTCTCGGCTCAGGTCCATGGGTATTTAAGTGATTATTATCAGCAGTATAACTGGCGATGAACGCCAGATATGAAAATTCAGTCGGTAGACGTTATTGCAGTTGATTATACATATATAAACTTAATATGCTAATATTGGTGCATTGGAAGTATCTCATCCCTGGTGCTGAGTCTCAGTCGTCTCTTCTATGTTCAGTCGCTTACATCGACTTTTGGCCTATGATCCAACAGTTGGTGATGAGTTTAAGAAGTTATTTACTTACGAAGGTACCAATTATTGGTGAAAAATGTAAACCATACAGTGGTTCGTGACTCTCCAGAAGGCGCTGCTGTGAACAGTTTAAAATCAACATTCTGTAATGGTGATAGCTAATGCCCATGGACATGGCTTGTTTCATGGGTGGGTGTAAGTCAGTTGTATTTATTTGTTTATGTATATATATATATATATTATCATATGTCATTAATATATATATATATATATACACACATACATTATACATTCCCCTTTTCTTTAAATGGAACAAACTTATCGACGATGCACTTAATTTCACTCTACGATATTCCAGCATTCTGTTGCTGTCTTATTCTTAAGTGTGTTATTGCAGTCTATCTCTGTTAAATATTTCCTCATGTCCATATATCTTCCTTTGTGGACGTTTCTACTAGTCTAGATATAGATGAGTAGATCACAATCACCCGTGTGATCAATCTTCCGCCAACAACTTTTCCGCTTCAGTGGGAACAGAGTGGGTGGCAGAATGGCAGGGAACTGGGAGATTGGGATGTTGGGAAATGCAGATGACACAGCACCATCTTTCCAGATAGTTTATTGCGACCTTGCCCAAGGATTGAAACAGACGCCAAAGAGGAATGTTCAGTTCTTTTTGTAGACGGTTTTTTGGTCGGCTTTTATCTTCACCTTGAGTCTTGACATAGATGTGGACCTCTACTTCCCTAGATTCACCCAAGATATCGTGTGTCATTCCCAAACGTCTTTCTCCAAATTGAATTACCGCGCAGTGGATTGATTCCTTCTGTCGTCCTCACCATCACTGCTTCTTTCAGCCACTCGCTCACTGAGTAATTTAATGATATCGTCTGCTACTTAACATTTGACCCCGCACATTCTCCTATCTGTCACATGGGTGATAAACTCTTCCGCTCAGACGAAGGCATAATTTACAAAGTCACAGAAGGGAAGATATAGTTGAATCACCAACGCCATACAAATGTCAGCATTAGCATTCAGAATTTACGAAAGTTTGTGCATTTTTGCCCTTCACATTTTTCGATTCTTTGCCCCAGAATCCTGTTGCTGGTTTTGTGTTGGAATAATTTGTTGTTTTGTTATTTTAGTTTTAAATATCATATAACAGTTTTTTTGGTTTACAGATGTATTGCTTGATAGATTTAACAAGATTTAACAAGATTGCCACCCAGAGAATTAACTCTAGGTAGCAGGTGGACAAGGAAGCCCTTGGCTTTTCGAGAGTCCGACCTTTTTATCTATGTGTATCCCGCCCGTCTGAGGTATGTGTCGATTTTATTTTTAAACATATTCACGCTACTAGCACCCACACAATCAGCAGGTAATCTGTTCCATTCATTTACAGTTCTTTGTGAAAATGAAAACTTTCTTATATCCAATCTACTCTGCTCCTTTGCTAATGCAAGATCATGTCCTCTAGTCCTTCTATCTTTCTTAACTGAGAAAAACATATTTATATCAATATTTTCATAACCCTTCAATATTTTAAACACTTCTATCTGATCTCCTCTCAATCTCCTGGTCTCTAGTGTTGTTAAACCGCATTTTTTTAGGCGTATTTCATAACTAAGATCCCTCAGATTTTGTATCATTTTAGTTGCTCTCCTCTGCACTCTTTCTAGCATATCTATGTCCTTCCTGCGATATGGCCTCCACGCTTGAATACAATATTCTAAATGAGGCCTAACTATTGTTTTGTACAGCGGTATTATTAGCTCTTTTTCCTTATACGTTATGTTTCGCCTACTTAATCCAAGGATTTGATTTCCCTTTGAAGCTGCAATTCCGCACTGCTCTGAAATCTTCATATCAGCACTAACGGTTAACCCTAAGTCCTTTTCTTTTACAGTAGTACTTAGTACAGTACCCCCCATTGTATATTCTACCTCTTCGTTCCCATGTCCTATGTGGAGGCATTTACATTTCCCAAAATTGAACATCATTTGCCATTTTTCAGACCATTTCATCAACCTGTCAAGATCATCTTGTAAATGCTGTCTATCTCCATCACTTTTAATCCTTCTAAACACTTTTGTATCATCCGCAAATTTCAACACCTTGCTTGTTATTTCATCATCCAAATCGTTGATGTATATTAAGAATAATATAGGACCTAATACTGATCCCTGTGGTACCCCACTCAATACCGATTTCCAGTTTGAAGCCTCCCCATCAACTACTACACGTTGTCTTCTGTCAATCAGCCATTGTTCTATCCAGTTTATTATACCATTTCCTATGCCATGGGCCTTTAGTTTAAGCAGTAATCTTTGATGTGGTACTTTGTCAAAAGCTTTTTGAAAATCTAAGTAGACGATATCTACTGGTGTTCCCTCATCTACCCACTTAGTGATGTCTTCCAAAAAACATAACATATTTGTTAAGCATGACCTCGCTTTAAAAAAACCATGTTGAGATGGGTTTATCAAGTTTTGTTTAGCAAGAAAATCCACCATGTGATCTTTAATTAGTCTTTCTAATAATTTACAAATCACTGATGTTAAACTCACTGGTCTATAGTTCTCTGACTTGTTTCTCGAACCTTTTTTGAATAACGGTATAATGTTTGCTTCTTTCCATTCTAAAGGAACCACTCCCTCTTCTAATGACAAGTTGAAAACTGTTGCAAGTGGTATGCTAATTTGTTCTACAATTTCCAATAGTAGTTTGGGTGGAATACCATCCACTCCAGGTGATTTATTTTCCTTCATAGCCCTTATTTTCTTAGCTACCATTTCCGGGGTTACAATTAATTGTCCTAAATAGTCTGAATCTGCCCCCTTGAACTTAGCCTTTGGTATTGGCAGTGAACTAATATCTTCCCTGGTAAACACTGAACTAAAGTACTCATTCAGGTCTTCTGCCATTATGAATCCCTCTGATATCATATTTCCAGCACTATCTTCTAGAGGACCGACCTTATCTTGAACTTTCTGTTTGCTTCGAACATACGCATAAAAACTCTTGCTGTCATGTTTTATATTACTAGCTAATTGTTGTTCATAGCTTCTCTTTGAATTTCTAATTTCAGCTGTAGCTTGGTTAAGTGCTTCTTTATAATTGTTGTAGTCTTCATCATTTCCAGTACATCTATATGACTTCCACATCATTTGTTTATACTTAATTTTTCTAATGGCTTCTTTCGATAAGTGTTTCTTTTTGGACCGTTTTCCTTGGTTTTTGAAGGGTACAAATTTATCGATTATGCACTTAATTTCACTAGATAGAAACATTTCTGTCTGTTCAGAGGTTGCATTGAACCATTCAGTTTGCCATTTCATTGTTAGTTTGTGTATTTGGTGTTTAAAAACATACTGTTGATGCAACACAAACCAAAGAAGATAGGAAAATAAATTAATATAAATAATATGTTTTAAATTGTTGTGTGTTTGCAGTCTGTGAGATTTTAGAAATAAATTTGTACCGTTTAATTGTTTTGTACCGTGAAAATACATTATTGTTTGGAAAGGTTTATTCTTGTGGGACCCGCATCAACAACCTAGCAACAGCTGATGCAGTAAAACATCGTCCCACAGACATGGTATCCATAACCACTTTTATTACCAGACATGGAAAATATCACGCTACGAGATATTTCTTCTGTGACTCACAAAACGCATTTATCTCTCTTGGCAATGCCTTTGGGAACATCCTGCAATTGAAACCAGACACAAGACTTCATGGTGTTTTGTCGGAGTGGGGGGGTTGTGGAGTGCTTACAAGTCTCATAATTTTGCAAAGTAAAAAAGTTGTGTTCAGCTTTGGTTCAACCCCCCCCCCCATCCGTCACCAGTACGTGGTGTGGGATTTGCAATTTTTACTATCCAAAATTGCTTTTAGCGTCTATCTGTCTTAATGTGTGATCAGTTTCACTTGCTAGTTAGTGCCACCGTGGCAGTTTATTTTTCCCGCAGTACTTGATGACCAAACCCTCCCCTCTTACGTTTTGCATTACACATTTTGTAACTGTACAAACTAGTGCAACCACCGCTAAATGCAAATAATGATCTTAAAACCAGAGTAGTAGAATTAAGTAATGCATAGCTAAAATGAGTAAGCCTTTATAGTTGGATGAGGTGAGTTGGAGCCGTACAATGAACAATGCTCACGGCGTGCTGGGAAGGAGTGCAGAAGGGAATCATATTTGTTTGGGCAGTGTTTTTTTTAAAGAAATTAATTTTGTATTGTAACCGACATTATTTGTATTTTCATATTTTAGTATTGTCTATCTTACCAGGGTTTATTTTAAGGTTTTCTATTCTATTTATTCAATGATTTATTTATTTTCATTTTTTTAAACATATACATTTACTTTATCGTACAGCACATCGATTCACCAAGTGGAATTTAGCGCTTCATAAATACAGTATTATTATTAGGATGTTACTACCTTGGGAAAAAAGCGTATGTACGTATGCATGCTTCTGTTTATCTGAGAGTCTAGACGTTCCTACAGATTTCGACTACCTCTCTCTCTCTCCATCTGTCCCCGGTGATGCCGACTGTCGTGTGATCATAAGGTTGTTGGAAGAGGGGGGGGACAGGCGAGGCCAAATGCCCTCTCAATGGCTTGATTAGTCTCATTAAAGCTGCCCTGGGAGTTGGATTAAGTGGGCATAGCACGCTTGAGTCGCCACAAGCAGTCCCAGACTGCCACCACGTGGGTGGGGCTGATCACCAGTGATCAGGTGACCTACTCAACCATGCTCCATCACGCACTGCGGTCAACATCGCTCGCTCCGTACGGCGACAGATGCCGGACATTGTAAAAGTGTGACATCTGTGCCGTTGACCACTCATCCGCGTTCGGTTTATGGTGTGTGTGATATCATAAAATAGATCAATAGTTCCGTGATGCATTTAAAATTAGAAGTGTTAAGCTGAGGCGGTATGTTACTAATTTTTGAGAATAATAATAATTAATATATATATTATGTTATAATATATATATATTATTAATTATTACTATTCTCAAAAATAATATGTTGAAAGTATGCTGCTAACTAAATTACGTTCAATAAGCCTGAAAGAGTGTTTCGCAATTTCAGTGTTGCTCCCACAAAATGTTCCAGTTGTAAACAGAAAATTCAAAATGTAAACAATCATTATTGACACTTATTGTGGATGCATGCATCCTAGTCTGGATGTGCCTTTGAAGTTAGCTGGTTCCCACACACCTGGCCATGGGACAAAGTACAAATGATTCAATGACCATTGTGCTAATAATTACCATGCCTGGCTGATTCCAGATAACAGAACAACCTGTCTTTAAATATATATTTTGAATATGTTTTTACATTTTAACATTTGCCATTAATAATTACTGTACATGAAATTTCACTCACATAGTTTAAAATGTTTCTACAAATATGTTGCTGGATGCATGCAGCAAGTTTGCTTTCTTTTTGAGTGATTGCCATTTGAAAATTGTTCTTCTAGTATCTACGTGTAGTTAACAAATGTGACATTTGGGAAGCAGCTTTCTTAATTTTCTCGGCCATGAATTCTGTTTTATTAGCCTTGGGAAATCAAGTTTTGCGTGAAGGTGAAACGTCGGTGCAGCTAGAGCAGGAGGGAGTGCATTCACAATGTTGTCACGTACCGTCAAGTAGCCATGTCTAATGAACCATGTTTACTGCAAGCAGATCAATAAACGATACTTGACTGACAAATCAGACTTGGCGAGGTCGAAGGTCAGTAGTTGGCAGAAACAAACTGCAAAACAACCTGCAGAGGGCAGTGCAATAGTTGTCATGACCACAAATCATTATTTTTTTCTCTGTTTCCAGTTTGAAAGACTTTGCATTAAGACCTTTGTTTAACAAGTCAGGGATTTGTCAATGTTTACCCCAGGATGGGAAGGCTGAGAAACCCGGGCAGCCCAATATGAACCTGGAAGTTATTTGCAAGCTTCATTGCAATGTATTATTTTGTTCAGTGCATTTCATATCCTTGAGGAAATATACATGTACTTTATACATTGCAACCCTTTTTGTAAACACTCGTTGTAACAATGCTGTAAATCATTATTGTAAAACATATTTGTAAGCAAGTACTGTTATTGTAATACATTGTAAAAACATATTGCATTTTTGTGTAAACACATACTGCAACAGTGTATCATTGTAACACACTGTAAAAATGTTTGAAAGCACTTTTTATAAACTCTTTAATGCCTCGTTGTAAATACCGATACATATTGGATATTTTGCACAGATAGCCAAATTTAACTGACCAATTTCTACTTAAAAACAAACTTTTCTGTTAACTTTTCAGATTATAACAAGGATGAGTGTACATCGTGTGCCGTGTTTCCTACAGGTGGAGCTAGCGATGGTTCGTGGTCGCCTTCTTGTTGAACATGTTCGGTTTTCTTTTGTAGACTGAAGCATCCAAACATAGTACAACTGGAAGAAGTGTACGAGGACAAGACGCATGTCTACCTCATCATGGAACTGTGAGTATCACCTCCCTCACCTACTGCGTGTCTACGGACATACATTGGTCTTCTCGTTCTTCCTCCAGTCTGGGGTAGGGAAGGAGTCAATATTGCTTCCCCACATCTTCTTTCCCTCTCTCAGTCCCACCAAAATCTCTCTTCGTACAGTCCTTTAGTCTTAGTCATAATCCCCCTTAACGTATGGAAGACATTTATAGGTGTGATGTTTTATTCTTAAGGTATCTCAATATCTAGGTACAAGAGTTTTAATTTATGCTCCGACGACGAAGCACAGAAATGAGTTTTTATAAAAACAAAAATGGATATATATTGCATTTTGTCCAAAAACTCTTCGTATGTAGATTTAACAAGATTGCCATCCAGAGAATTAACTCTAGATGGCAGGTGGACAAGGAAGCCAGCTTATCAAGAGTCCAACCCTTTTATCTACATATATCCAGCCCTTCTGAGGTATGTGTCGATTTTATTTTTAAACATATTCACATTACAAGCACCCACACAATCAGGAGATAATCTGTTCCATTCATTCACAGTCCTTAGTGAAAATGAGAACTTTCTTACGTCTAATTTACACTGCTCCTTTACTAATGTAACTTCATGTCCTCTAGTCTTTCAATCTTTCTTAACTAAAAAAAACATATTTCTATCAATATTTTCATAACCATTCAATATTTTAAACACTTCTATCTGATCTCCTCTCAATCTTCTGGTATCTAATGTTGTTAAACCATCTTCTTTTAGGCGTTTTTCATAACTAAGATCCCTCAGTTTTGGTATCATTTTAGTCGCTCTCCTCTGTACTCTTTGTAGCATATCTATGTCTATCTTCTTGCGATATGGCCTCCACGCTTGTATACAATATTCTAAATGAGGCCTCACTATTGTTTTGTACAGCGGTATTATTAGTTCTTTTTCTTTATATGCTATATTTCGCCTAATCAATCCAAGGATTTGATTTCCTTTTGAAGCTGCAATTCCACACTGCTCTGAAACCTTCATGTAGGCTTTTTGTATCCATATGTACAACGTATGTGTAAACATCAGACTTGCATAGTATTACACTGTACTTACATACGTCCACATAGTATTACACTGTACTTACATACGTCCACATTGTATTACACTGTACTTACATACGTCCACATAGTATTACACTGTACTTACATACGTCCACATTGTATTACACTGTACTTACATACGTCCACATAGTATTACACTGTACTTACATACGTCCACATTGTATTACACTGTACTTACATACGTCCACATAGTATTACACTGTACTTACATACGTCCACATAGTATTACACTGTACTTACATACGTCCACATTGTATTACACTGTACTTACATACGTCCACATTGTATTACACTGTACTTACATACGTCCACATTGTATTACACTGTACTTACATACGTCCACATTGTATTACACTGTACTTACATACGTCCACATTGTATTACACTGTACTTACATACGTCCACATTGTATTACACTGTACTTACATACGTCCACATAGTATTACACTGTACTTACATACGTCCACATTGTATTACACTGTACTTACATACGTCCACATTGTATTACACTGTACTTACATACGTCCACATTGTATTACACTGTACTTACATACGTCCACATTGTATTACACTGTACTTACATACGTCCACATAGTATTACACTGTACTTACATACGTCCACATTGTATTACACTGTACTTACATACGTCCACATTGTATTACACTGTACTTACATACGTCCACATTGTATTACACTGTACTTACATACGTCCACATAGTATTACACTGTACTTACATACGTCCACATAGTATTACACTGTACTTACATACGTCCACATAGTATTACACTGTACTTACATACGTCCACATTGTATTACACTGTACTTACATACGTCCACATAGTATTACACTGTACTTACATACGTCCACATTGTATTACACTGTACTTACATACGTCCACATTGTATTACACTGTACTTACATACGTCCACATTGTATTACACTGTACTTACATACGTCCACATTGTATTACACTGTACTTACATACGTCCACATAGTATTACACTGTACTTACATACGTCCACATTGTATTACACTGTACTTACATACGTCCACATTGTATTACACTGTACTTACATACGTCCACATTGTATTACACTGTACTTACATACGTCCACATAGTATTACACTGTACTTACATACGTCCACATTGTATTACACTGTACTTACATACGTCCACATAGTATTACACTGTACTTACATACGTCCACATTGTATTACACTGTACTTACATACGTCCACATTGTATTACACTGTACTTACATACGTCCACATTGTATTACACTGTACTTACATACGTCCACATTGTATTACACTGTACTTACATACGTCCACATTGTATTACACTGTACTTACATACGTCCACATTGTATTACACTGTACTTACATACGTCCACATTGTATTACACTGTACTTACATACGTCCACATTGTATTACACTGTACTTACATACGTCCACATTGTATTACACTGTACTTACATACGTCCACATTGTATTACACTGTACTTACATACGTCCACATTGTATTACACTGTACTTACATACGTCCACATTGTATTACACTGTACTTACATACGTCCACATTGTATTACACTGTACTTACATACGTCCACATAGTATTACACTGTACTTACATACGTCCACATTGTATTACACTGTACTTACATACGTCCACATTGTATTACACTGTACTTACATACGTCCACATAGTATTACACTGTACTTACATACGTCCACATTGTATTACACTGTACTTACATACGTCCACATAGTATTACACTGTACTTACATACGTCCACATAGTATTACACTGTACTTACATACGTCCACATTGTATTACACTGTACTTACATACGTCCACATTGTATTACACTGTACTTACATACGTCCACATTGTATTACACTGTACTTACATACGTCCACATTGTATTACACTGTACTTACATACGTCCACATTGTATTACACTGTACTTACATACGTCCACATAGTATTACACTGTACTTACATACGTCCACATTGTATTACACTGTACTTACATACGTCCACATTGTATTACACTGTACTTACATACGTCCACATAGTATTACACTGTACTTACATACGTCCACATAGTATTACACTGTACTTACATACGTCCACATTGTATTACACTGTACTTACATACGTCCACATTGTATTACACTGTACTTACATACGTCCACATTGTATTACAATGTACTTACATACGTCCACATAGTATTACACTGTACTTACATACGTCCACATTGTATTACACTGTACTTACATACGTCCACATTGTATTACACTGTACTTACATACGTCCACATTGTATTACACTGTACTTACATACGTCCACATTGTATTACACTGTACTTACATACGTCCACATAGTATTACACTGTACTTACATACGTCCACATTGTATTACACTGTACTTACATACGTCCACATAGTATTACACTGTACTTACATACGTCCACATAGTATTACACTGTACTTACATACGTCCACATAGTATTACACTGTACTTACATACGTCCACATTGTATTACACTGTACTTACATACGTCCACATTGTATTACACTGTACTTACATACGTCCACATTGTATTACACTGTACTTACATACGTCCACATTGTATTACACTGTACTTACATACGTCCACATTGTATTACACTGTACTTACATACGTCCACATTGTGTAAACATAATAAAGCCTCAAATATATGCACGCTGCATGCGTGTGCGTGCACATGCACGCATGTGTGGAACAGGTAGAAAAAACAGATGAGTTCCATAGTCTTGTTAACGGGCTGTTTCATCCCGTGTTTGCCGGCCCAGCCCGACACAGCCAGGGCCACTCAGCGGACTCAGGCAATTTCAAGGTGCGCTGCACACAAATCGCTTCAAGACAGATTGCTCGCCTGATGCCATGGGCTTGTGACTGGGAGGAGGCGGGGCGTGTGGATGCTATTAGTAGCAACACTTAACACCCTTGGATGTTCTTCAAACATTACCGGCCCTTGGAAGATGGCGTCATGACAGTTTGCTTCATTCTGACCAAATCTGAATGGAGGTGTGAAATTGGCAGCAGTAGAGAGTGTTAATCAGATGATCATCATTCATGTAAAGGAGTAACAAACACCCCGGGGTTGCTTTCACCCTTCGTGGTCTGGTACACCTTTGTTATTCCATGTTTGTTGAATAAGATCAATTAGGCATGAACATTAAAAAATCTGCAGTTTTTAACTACCAGGCATCACATGGTGTTGGTGTCAAGACAACATGTTTCAAGGTGAACTTACAGGCAGATGCTGTTGCTATATCCATGAAGCTAGATCAACCTACATTGGCATTAAAGTGTTTTATGTTCTCCCATAACAACACCGCATTCTACACATATCGTTTAATAACTCCGCTAATGATGCAGATAAGGCAAGATAATTCACTGATTAATTCAGTGATTCACCTTTTACTGACATTTGTTCAAGTCATATCATCAGTTGACATCACTTTTTATTCCTTTTTTATCATTTTTCGCTGACAATTTATGTTTTGCCGTTATTCCTGATTTGTTACATTCATCTACCTAGCATAGAATGTCAAGATTTTGACAACTGCGAAAGATATTATGATTAGAACGGTCTCGTGTCGGTCCTGGCATTCAGAACTAATGAGAGAGGCACTGGGCTCCATTTGCAATGTAATAAAAATGCTGTCGATTCATGTCTGCGCACCAATGCGTGCCCCTCACCCACGACATTTAAAATCGCTTCAATTGCATCAATGGTCATTGTCGTTAGTTTGTTGCCCTGTTTCTCAATCTACGCCTGCCTACTGCCGATCGTAGCCTTTGCATATGCTCGGCTGATAAGTCCGTCGTTACAAACGGTTGCTATCAGTCGAACTCTGTTTAACGGGCGGCATCGGCGACACGCAGAGAGATTAGTGCTCCGATGATGAATTTACGCCATTGTTGTGGACGGTGACGTGGAAATGGGCTTTTTATCTACAGTAACAGATTGCGGGCGCTGGAAACGTTGAAGGCTGCTGCCGGTAGCATTGGCTGTTGCCACGGACATGTGTTTGTGTTTATGTAAATGTGGCTTGTGGTTAGTGCAGCTTACATTGAGTGATATTGGCAGTTTTGTGCGAGCGGATATCGTTACATATTTAGTTGTTGTTACACATTTTGTTACAGGATCCTTCGTGGGGGGTCATTTATGTTTTTATGTAGTGGATGGTAAAAAGGATGTAAATGGTAGAATACAGGTAAATTATTAACCTGTGCCTAAAATAAACCAGTCCGTGACAGATGGATAAGAATGTTGGGTCACACATTTGTGGCAGTTTGATTTCCACCGTGCAAAAGGTAAACAATAAAGTTTTTTTTTCATGTCGATAGTTTGTAGGGTCGTGCTTCGATTGAGAATTCACATTTCTGACTAACCCACTGGGTTTTGGACGAATGGGAGGAAGTAGCAGGAAAAAAGCATGTTTAGTCAGCACAATCTTGCCTACTTACATTATCGCTCCTGCTGAAATTGTTCGTTTATCTGGCTCTTCAGAAATCGGCCGATTATCTCTGTAATGAACTGCCACCTGTCAGCGAGATGCTAAACTGTGACATATCATACGGTCATTCCTTACATTTGGTTAGCTGTTCAGTTACCACATGTAGCTGTGTGATCTGCTTCTCTACACAACACCCAACTCTTCTTAGAGATGTTGTCGGGTCCGTTACCTGGAATGAGTCAGGGCTGGTATCAGTAATTATTAGCAGGACATTCACTCAATCAGTTGTACTCCATCCCAGTTTGTGTTCAGAAGTGTGGGAACCATCGAACTTTAAAAGTATTTGTGGTTAGGGATGCCTGCCTCCACAGTAATGGCCAATACCAGCTGTTTACTATTGCTTAATGTTTTGTTTTCAATTTGAACATTGTGTGCGCAATATTCAAAGTTAATTATCATCGGTCAGTCATTAATATCGTCATCACCAAAGATGAGCGGTTTCCATATTCTTCAGGGATGTTAGGTCTGTCTCTTCAGCATAAACCTTTTTGCAGTTCAGTTTGGTTTAAATGCAATTTAACAAGCAGTCAACATATTTACTTTATCAAGAATGTTGTATTAAAAACTGCAGAAGAGACGGATTTAGTTTAAGACATCTGACATATCTAAAAATATAGTTATCAGTTAACCAAACCCATCATGTGACACAACTGATGGTGGTCAGAAATAGTTGTTGCGCCATGACAGAAGGGGAGGGTCGGTGATTTCCGCCAAGTGTAATTGGAGGAAACAGGGGGAGGGAAGCAATCGCGGGCTGGGACGACAGCTTCCTAACAGCCAGAAGTTAACAGATTGACTGCCAACGATGATTTAGTAATCGGCATGTCCTAGAAGGCATCCATGCTGGTTTCTGTTGCTAAACATGTGGGCCAGTGAATGGGAACTGTCTTGTTTGAGGATGAAACTATGATGTGAATGTAACACATAGCCATGGTACACATATATTATGTGTGTGTTCGTGTGTGTGTGTGTGTGTTTGTTTGAGTCAGTGAATGTGAGTGAGTGAGTGAGTGAGTGAGTGAGTGAGTGAGTGAGTGAGTGAGTGAGTGAGTGAGTGAGTGAGTGAGTGAGTGAGTGAGTGAGTGAGTGAGTGAGTGAGTGAGTGAGTGAGTGAGTGAGTGAGTGAGTGAGTGAGTGAGTGAGTGAGTGAGTGAGTGAGTGAGTGAGTGAGTGAGTGAGTGAGTGAGTGAGTGAGTGAGTGAGTGAGTGAGTGAGTGAGTGAGTGAGTGAGTGAGTGAGTGAGTGAGTGAGTGAATATGAGTGACTGAGCAAGTGTGAGTGAGTGAGTCAGTGGGTGAGTGAGTGTAACTAAGTGTGCGAGTGAGTGAGTGAGTGAGTGAGTGAGTGGGTGGGTGGGTGGGTGGGTGGGTGGGTGGGTGGGTGGGTGGGTGGGTGGGTGGGTGGGTGGGTGGGTGGGTGGGTGGGTGGGTGGGTTCTGGGTGGGTGAGTGAGTGAGTGAGTGTTTAAGTGTTAGTGAATGAGTAAGTGTGAGGGAGTGAATATGTGTGAATGAGTAAGTATGAGTGAGTGAGTGAATATGGGTGAATGAGTAAGTGTGAATGAGTGAGTGAGTGTTTAAGTGTTAGTGAATGAGTAAGTGAATATGTGTATATGAGTACATATGAGTGAGTGAGTGAATATGAGTGAATGAGTAAGAGTGAGTGTCGGACAAATGGAAGGGGAACAGCTGATGGAGAGAGTGGATGTACTCAGAGTGGAGGACAGAATGATGCATGGAAGACCAAACTGACAGGGTACATAAATCAAATTGTAAGGAGACAGAAGGGAGATAAGAGGAAAGGATGGAGAGAGGATGGGAGGGAGGCTAGGAAGAGTATGGGAGGGAGGTAAGGAGGAGGATGGAAGGGAGGCAAGGAGGAGGATGGGAAGGAGGCAAGGAGGCAAGGAGGAGGATGGGAGGGAGGTAAGGAGGAGGATAGGAGGAGGATGGGAGGGAGGCAATGAGGAGGATGGGAGGGAGGTAAGGAGGAGGATGGGAAGGAGGCAAGGGGGAGGATAGGAGATAGGCAAGGAGGAGGATGGGAGGTAGGTGAGGATGGGAGGGAAGCAAGGAGTAGGATGGGAGGGAGGCAAGGGTGAGGATGGGAGGGAGGCAAGGAGGAGGATGGGGGGTAGGCAAGGGTGAGGATGAGAGGGAGGCAAGGAGGAGGATGGGAGGGAGGCAAGGAGGAGGATTAGAGGGAGGAAAGGAGGAGGATGGGAGGGAAGTAAGGAGGAGGATGGAAGTGAGGCAAGGAGGAGGATGGACGTGAGGCAAGGAGGAGGATGGTAGTGAGGCAAGGAGGAGGATGGGAGTGAGGCAAGGAGGAGGATGGGAGTGAGGCAAGGAGGAGGATGGTAGTGAGGCAAGGAGGAGGATGGAAGTGAGGCAAGGAGGAGGATGGAAGTGAGGCAAGGAGGAGGATGGTAGTGAGGCAAGGAGGAGGATGGGAGTGAGGCAAGGAGGAGGATGGGAGTGAGGCAAGGAGGAGGATTAGAGGGAGGCAAGGAGGAGGATGGGAGGGAGGCAAGGAGGAGGATGGAAGTGAGGCAAGGAGGAGGATGGAAGTGAGGCAAGGAGGAGGATGGAAGTGAGGCAAGGAGGAGGTTGGGAGTGAGGTAAGGAGGAGGATGGGAGTGAGGCAAGGAGGGGGATGGAAGTGAGGCAAGGAGGAGGATGGATGTGAGGCAAGGAGGAGGACGGAAGTGAGGCAAGGAGGAGGACGGAAGTGAGGCAAGGAGGAGGACGGAAGTGAGGCAAGGGGGAGGACGGAAGTGAGGCAAGGAGGAGGACGGAAGTGAAGCAAGGAGGAGGATGGGAGGGAAGCAAGGAGGGGGATGGAAGTGAGGCAAGGAGGAGGATGGATGTGAGGCAAGGAGGAGGACGGAAGTGAGGCAAGGAGGAGGACGGAAGTGAGGCAAGGAGGAGGACAGAAGTGAGGCAAGGGGGAGGACGGAAGTGAGGCAAGGAGGAGGATGGAAGTGAGGCAAGGAGGAGGATGGGAGGGAAGCAAGGAGGAGAATGGGAGTGAGGCAAGGAGGAGGATGGGAGTGAGGCAAGGAGGAGGATGGGAGTGAGGCAAGGAGGAGTATGGGAGGGAGGCAAGGAGGAAGATGGGAGGGAGGCAAGAAGGAGGATGGGAGTGAGTCAAGGAGGAGGATGGGAGTGAGGCAAGGAGGAGGATGGGAGAGAGGCAAGGAAGAGGATGGGAGGGAGGCAAAGGTGGGGATTGGAGGGAGGCAAGGAGGAGGATGGGAGTGAGGCAAGGAGAAGGATGGGAGGGAGGTCAGGAGGAGGATGGGAGGGAGGGAGGCAAGGGGGAGGATGGTAGTTAGGCAAGGGGGAGGATGGGAGGGAGGCAAGGAGGAGGATGGGAGGGAGGCAAGGAGGAGGATGGGAGGGAGGCAAGGGTGAGGATGGGAGGGATTGAAGGAGGGAATGATGGATGGGGTATTCGAAGGCTAGCCTGAGACAGTACCACAAGACTGTGAACAAGTAAGACATTTCTTTGGGAGTGCAGACCGACATTTGCAATGCACTATGTCACATCTGCAGGGAAGGTCATACAGTCAGGGAAGGTCACAGGGTCAGGGAAGGTCACGGGGTCAGACATGGAGAATTGATTGTGCAGTATGCAGGGCAAGGAAGTGAGGGTGGATGAGAGGAGGGTTTGGGAAGGAATGGGAGTGGGAATAGGGAGGAGGGCATTTAAAGTGGGGGAGGAAGGAAGTAAGAGGGAGAGGGGGCGATGGTAATCAGAGAAGAGGAAGAAGGAAGGAGGGGATTGGGTGGAAAGATGGGGTTGGTAAAGAAAGGGATGTATACGGGAGATGGAGTGATGGGAGGAAGATAAGGAGCTGCCGGGAGAAAAGGGCAAGTGGAGGAGGTCGGGTGGATGAGGGGGAAAGGGAGGAAAAGGTAGAATGAAATCAAGGGAGGGAGGGTGTCATGGCAGGAAAACGAGGGTGCCAGGGTGGGAGGGAAGAGGAGGGTAGGAGTGAATGGGGAAGGGTAGAAAACAGGACTTGAATATGACATGTGCAGAACATGAGAAAGGTTGGATAGAAGATGAAGACGCTTCTCTGACGCTTGAGATTCCACACGTCTGCCAACTATGCCAGTTTGTATCACTGGGGCAAACTTCATGTTCTGGCAGTAATGCAGAGTAGGAATACTTGTCTGGGAATCATGCCAGCTCCATCACATCCTTGAAATACTAAGTGCTACGTAATCCTCTTTACTCCCATTGGACCCTGGGGTAGACATTATATTTCTCCTATGTGCTCTGGTCTTTTTCCAGATTTGTTATATCTTCTGGTGGTTCTAAACCAATTTCTTCTGCTCGTTGAACAAACTCCTAGCATTACCAGTGCGACATAATATCTCTGTATTGCCCATATGTCCAAAAAGGAAGCAAAATGTTGCATGTTTTAAACCTAAGACATGTTGCCGTCTACTATTTCAGTGCCATCCAGTGACATGACCATAGTTGGCATATTCGACACATCATTAGGAGGTTTCTAGATGGCATCTTGCCATGTTGGGCCATTGCTAGATTCATCATTATTCTGGCAGTCCGGTATATCCTGCCCACTCGTCTAGTGCTTGGCATACTAGCAACATATTGGATATAACCTGTCAGCATTCAAAACAAGTGCTTGTCCGGTTGTCCGTGATAAGTGAAAATTTACAGTAAATAGTGAGTGACTTGTGCAAAATTATAACTTTCTAATTTGTGGAAATTCTAGTGAAATACGGTTCGCCAGCAATCACACACATTGCAATTTCATTAGCGTGTTGGCGTCTTATCTTTCCGCTGCCATCCTGCGTTGCACATCAGTTTTCTGCGAAGCATAGTGTGTCCGTTAACTGCGTCATCTGCACTGATCTAGCGTTGCCGTTCTCATAGGAAAACCTAGTTCAGTTTTATCGACGGTCAACTTGCTTCCACGCATGGATCACATTTGATGAATTTAATAAATAGTATATTCGAGTATCACTACCTTTTTTATTAGAATAATTATGTAGTAGGCCAGTTAACCAATATTAACCAATGCGGAGTCGGCAGTTTTCGACTTTGCGAAGTCACTAGATGTTGGTTCAGCAGATCAGCAAAATATTGTCAGCGCCGGATTAATTTTCAGCATTCTGGTGAATTTGTGGTGGTGGCTGGTGAATGGAATGTTAATAAATATCTCAAGAAGTGTTGTCGTGTCTTCATCACATTTATTTTACCACAAATCGTGAGTTTAGGGACACTGACTTTTTGCAAATGTGGAAAACAAATGGAATTAGCATCTGTTGGATGAACATTCCCTGATTGCAGAACCTACAGAATCGATGTTTTGAGACATGATTTAATTTCATTAAGATAAATTACAATTTACATATACGCAACGTTAAGACAAAATAACGGATGCATGACGGGATCTAAACAACTCAAATTCAAATTTATTTAAGGGGTCTGCACACTGTTAGTTTTCCAATTGGTGACCATGTTAGCATTTAGGATTATAAGAAAACGTGACGAACAAAAATTCTTAAACTTCTCACCTGCTGTTATCATCATCTCATTGTCATGCTGGTCGAGTTTAGTCAAAATCTAATATTTCTAGCTCTCGTAAAATGCCTGTATGTGTGACATGCGTCAATATTTATGATTGCCAGCAAGCATTACTCCGCCAAAGGGTCAAACAGGCAAATTGCCGCCAAATATCCTTCCACTTATTCAAATCATCTAGAAATCGACCATTTTTCAGTCAACACCTTCTACAGTGATACTTAAAAATCTGCCTACTCAAATGCATTTATGTCAGAACATGTGAATTTTGTTTAAAAAATCATTTCTAAAAAAATCTCTGTACTTTTTTGTATCTAACAAAACAGGAAGTCTAATAGCAGCATGACCCCTTAAGCAAGACGTGCAGCTACTCGGGCCGGCGACATGTATGGCACGGCGACCTACTATGGCGGTCAACGCGTGACAGCAACGTTACGACATCATTCAATCTATACATTAATACTTATAAGATGGTCCCTTGTAAATTTAATTTTGGTCACTTAAATTTTTGTTTTAATATTACTGACATAATACTACCATTTATACTGATCTAATAAGACTAGCAAAGATGTGAATTTATTTGCTGGTAATCAAATGAAATTTATCTTCAGATTGTAAAATACAGAACTTTGCACATACTGAAGTATGTATAGGTTGAATAAAACAATATCACATTAGTTATGTCTATGTGACAAAATTGTGCTTCTTGGCTTTGCATTGGTTGTTCTCCGGGTGGAGGGGTGGGATTTTCAATGACAAACTGATGCAAACGTCTGACAGTGCATTTCATTAAATGTAAAATTTGTTGGTAGCAGTTTCTTGCAACATTTTGAAAAATCGCAAGGAAAATATTCCTAAATGTTGTCTCATTCCTATCATAATCATTGTAATATTTATATTGTCGGTATAAGTGCACATTTCCACTTCCTCAGCATCTCTAAAAATCTTAGGTGGTGGTAAATTTCAGTACGTATTCTGTTCAATATCATCCTGTTGAATGTCTTTGCCACAATGGAGCTCAGGCTAATGCCCCTGTAATTCCCTGCTATGCTTAAATCGCCAATCTTAGGTATTGGGATAATGTCCACTCTAGCGGTTTGGTATTTTCCCTTTAATCAAAGCTTTGTTCCAAAACTATAGTATGATACTGTCCAGATCGCAGTGTTTTATCACTTCAGGTGGTATACCATCTTCCCTGCAGCTCCTTCCATCATTCAGGGCTTTCTTGGACTTCTCATACTCGTCTCTTTCAAAAGGTCCTTCCTTGATATTGATATTTGTGATTACAGGTTGGATCTCTTCATCCTCATCTTCTATGTCTGGTGGACTGCCTAGTGGTTTGTGGAAGTGATCGTACCAGTTTTCCACCCTTTGTTCTGCAGTTTTGCACATTAGTTGTCCTTTACGAGCTGTCTTTCTATCACGTATCTGGTTTATAAGCTTCCAGCTCAGTCCATGTCTTCCATTAATGTGTGCGTTTTCAACTTTAACAATGTTGCAAGTTCTTCCTCCTGCACAATGTTGTAGGATGTCTCCATGTTCTTCTTGGCCTGCTCATATCTCACTCTGTTGTCAGCTACAGTGTTTTGCTGGTAGACCCTATAGGCCTCTTCAACTTTCTCTCTGGCTGATGTTACTCGTGGATCATCCGAGTATATTTTCTTTTTTTGTCTATCGCTCCGTTTCTGTTTCGTCTCTCATTTCCAGAATCTGAAATCTGTTCCTTACTTCACATGTCTACTGTTTTTGCAAACCACAGTCCTTGCTTAGCGCACTCCAGTCATACTTCACTTTGCTTGGTGGCGACTTTCTTATGTAGACTAAGTCATATTGTAGCTGTGACAATGCTATGACCAGGTCCGACTCTTGCAGAGGTACTGTACAGTTCACAGTTCATCACGCTATTTCTCCATTTGTTGTTGACCAGGATATAATCAAACTGTCGTTTTCCTCCCTGTTGGTCCATAAATGTCCAGCGCTTTCCATTTCTCCTGTGGTATCTGTTGTTTATGACCTCAAGATTTTTCTCAGTGATAAGATCGATAAGGAATTCCCATTACGGTTTGCATTGTTATCGTAAGGGTCTGTATGGGTAAATTTGGCATCCCCTGGTCCAAATCATGCGTTAAAGTCCTACAACCAGCAACATGTTGTGCACTGGTACCGATTCGATCGCCCTTCTTAAGTCGTTGTAGTGGTCCTCTTCACTATCTACTTCAGCAGAGTTGATTGGACAACACATGGTGATAACTGTTGTAGCATACACAATGGTTTAGTAAAGAAAAACAAGCTGTGTAACTGGTCACTGCCAACCACTGATAATGATGGTAGACTGATTGTTGTAGATACAGCGTACAATCAATAACTATAAATGTACAATTAATACTAAGTACAAAGTAACATGGTCGGTTGCAAGAAATGAACACAAATTATTGTGCAATTATTGTTTTTTCTTCATTATTGTTCCAGAATATTGTACTGTATTATGTCAGTGTGTTCAATAATATGAGGTCATGCATCCACAGTATATTCAACAACGAGAACTTGAAGATTCTACATTATACAATATTACTTCAAGACTGGAGATGTGTGGCTGTAAACCCACTGAAACAGGTCAACACAGATCCATTGTAACGAGCAAGTTTGGTGTAGCAGGCAAGAGACTTCAAGTGGTGCTCTCATAGAAGGAGGCGTCATGGGTTATTAAAGCTGTAGCAAGGCAATGCTTTAATAAGTGCAAAGGTTAGGAACCTATGAGCATGCTTGCAGGCAGCTGTAGAATTGTTTAATTAGTTTCACTCAATCAACATGTGATTGGCAAAGGGCCTGCTTCGCTGGCAGTTTCAGGCAGGCTCCATGAATTATCCATCTCCACTAATCACTAAGGCATAAGGATTGACTGACACAAACTGTGTCTCAGTACAACCGCAGTTTCAGCCAGGATCTTCACTGAAGTCATGCAGGACACCGGCAGCAGATTGCTGATAATCCTAGACAGTTTGGGTCATGCCTACATTGACATGGTTTATTAGTTTCACAGAAAGAATATTTTTTGTTTGAGTATTTTATCTCTAACTCGGATATTCCGGAAAAAATATAATAAAAAAGGATATCCGGAAAACCAGCATGTGTGGTCTTAGAGAATATTTTGTGATGTTTCCCAAAGATATACCATAAACCCTTCCCATAGTGGATGTTGTCAGGATTGTGCAATATGTCCATTATGGTGAACAGGTGCCTTGCTACTGCGACCAATGGAACTAATGGTTGCTAAGGCTAGTATAAAGTACCGGTAGTTCTATGTTACTAGATGAAGACCAGATTATTCTTATCACCGACTGTAATGTACAGTCTGTTCTGCCATTTTGTGTTACGACCAGCACTGACCCATCCGCTCACTGTAATGTACAGTCTATTCTGACACTATATCATGACCACCACCTCTTCATCCTCTATCCACCAGCTGTGATGTACAGACTGTTCTGACACTATATCATGACCACCACCTCTCCATCCTCCATCCACCAGCTGTGATGTACAGTCTGTTCTGACACTATATCATGACCACCACCTCTCCATCCTCCATCCACCAGCTGTGATGTACAGTCTGTTCTGACATTGTATATTGAGACCAGCAATGATTCAACCTCCATCTACCTACTGTAATGTACTGTCTGTTCTGACACTGTGTTTTGTGACCAAAACTTGATCCACTCAGGTGTACTTCTTGTAACTTTGGATGTCAGGTATTTGACCTCAGACCAGTCCAGTCTGCAACACTGTCATGGTTCCAATGGAAGCTAGGATAGTCATTGTATAGACTGAATTTATTTGGAATTGTATAGGCTCTGACATATACTGTGATATAACTCAGTTGTGCTTCCGTTGAATGTATGTGATTGTTCTGTCTGTACATAGACATGCATGCATGCATGTATGTGTGCATCCACCAACGCACGCACATACACTACACACACAGACCCACTTGCATACCTACACACACACACCACACACTCATGCACATATGCATTCGTGCACACAAACACTCACACACATTATTTCCACCACAAATGCATGCATGCACGCACGCATGCATGCACTCACAGACACATACACACACACACACATACACACACACACACACACACACACACACACACACACACACACACACACACACACACACAGACACCCACACTCCCACACTCACACACTCACACACTCACACACAGACACACACACACACACACACACACACACACACACACACACACACACACACACACACACACACACACACACACACACACACACACACACACACACACACACACACACACACACACACACTCACACACACACACTCACACACACACACAGTGTTAAAGTATTCTCTTTGTGGTCATAATGTTAAGGTGTCCTGCCCATAGCACTTGGCTGCCATTAGACGCCATAGTCATTAGTCTAATGTTACTGCTTCAATGTGTGCCACATTCGACAATAACTCAGCTACAAAGTGCTCACATTTGATGCAGTACTTTCCCGGGTAATTGACAAATATGTCTGAATCACACACGCTTACATGCATACCTGGTTTCCTATCATGATCCAGGGATTTGGAAACCTGATGTGGCACTAGCGTTACTGTATAGTTCAAAACACATTAACGAAAACTCATTTATCAAAACACATTAATGTGTCAGTCACATCTGGTGCCTGGCAATATTCCGTGAGATAACATCACGTTAAAGCCACATAAAAATGCTACTATTGATGCCGCGGCAACTGTTATCTAGTTATGACTTCACTAGAAACTGCATATGTGCTTCTAAAGTGGCACTGTCTGAAGGAATTTTTAGAAATTTATGATGCTTTGTGATATTTTATGGTGCGTAATATGCTGCTCTGTAAGACTTTAAAATTGTACAGCGAGAGGATGTAGATTTAATGACCTGGACTGCATCGTGGGAGATGGCAGAAGGGGGGAGGGTGCCAAGAATTTTTTTCCACAGTATTGATACGGATGTCTAGACATGGTGTGATGAAATGTCCTCTCTTAGCTAATGCACAATCAGGGTTAACTAAATGGCCGTTTTATATGACAGTGATACTGAATTTATTCATATCTTGGTTGGTTAAAAATAAACTCCAAGTGCAAGACGTGCTACTATTATGGTCTTTTATATCTAAGAATTTATCAAAAAGATATGATATCTAGATGAAATATAACATGGTTTACTACACAATTAAATTGGTATGTTACATTCCTATATTTCTGTTTTACCAATTTCTACCAGTGAATGTGACACAGGGAAACAGAACAAAGCATGACTTAAACATTGTTAATTTAGATATACTTAGAGATGAAAACAGTTAAATGAATTGGGGCATTTTCATTATTCAAAACACGCAACATAAAAAGCTCAATATTAACCAATGAAAATTCTTGTACATTTCCTTTGCTAGGTCTATGATAAGGAGAGGGTATGATAAAACAGCATGGTGTGTTTGTGGTTTAGCCCATGTCCTTCCATAGCATACCAGGGTGGGTTAAATAATTTATGGGTAAATTATTCGAAAATAATAAAAATATTTTTCTGCTAACTATGCTAGTGAAATATTTGAGTAAATTACACCATATTTTATGGGAAAGGCACCATCTGTAAACAAAACTAGGAATAATGTCTAAACAGGTTAGACAAAATGTAACTAATAAGCTGTTCGGACTCTTCTGATAGTGTTTTGCAACTGCTATTTGACATGTTCTTTCCTGGTGACCAGTCAGTCTGTTGTTTGACCGCTATACGCCATGTTGTTTCAGAGTGACCGGGGGTGAATTGTTTGACCGGATAGTGGAGAAAGGCAACTACACAGAGAGGGACGCCAGTCTGCTGATTAAACAGATCCTTGAAGCCGTTGGTTTCATGCATGACAAGGGCGTTGTACACAGGGATCTCAAGGTGGGTTTCATCTCCCCTCCTTAGGTATTAGGGATCTCAGGGTGGGTGTACTTTCAATCATGATGTCATAGATTTTCCCCTTCCCATGTATTAGGGACTGTTCCCACAGCCTTCCATCAAGTCTTGAGTCATTTTCCAACAACTGGTGTAAATTTGAATTTTGCTACCTGGTGGTGTAACGTGGAACTATTTCACCTGGTGGTGTATGATGCAACTATCAGGTCACTTGGTGGTATCTAGAAAGACTTATTGCATCACATATTATGGCACTTGGACAACCAGTGCCATGTTACACATAATATACATTGTTCAAACTAACATACAGATTTTGCAAAAAAACAACATCATGGAAACTGCCAGCGGATGAAAATGCAATGGACAAGGTGTCATGGTGAGAAGAGGTATGGAAGTGACAGAGGTTGTGGAAGAGGACACAATGGACATGGCGTCATGGTGAGGACACACATGGAGGTGACAAAGGTTATGGAGGAGGACAGGACAACATGATGGATCCTTGCAGCCACTCACTGCAGGGAATAAATGTTATAAGATGATAACATCATGCTTCAGTGCACCCTGCTCTGTGGATGCAGGTCCATTGTCAGCCACGTTTCACCAACTCCCACACAAACCACGAGCAGACATAGCCGTCACTGAACTTATGAAACTTATGAAAGGCAGCTAATTTGAAGGAAGTGCCTTTGTGGAGTTATGAATGAAATATTAATTGTGAAAACGCGAGCAGAAATTGTAATCTATTAGATGCTCAGCTGCAGCGGCTGTGGTGATTGATAGCAAGAGATGAGTTGGAGCCCAGTCTGTGTTCACGGCTGCAGCGACCACCTCATTGTGCGACAGTCGTTGTTCTGTGTCGTAGCTGAACTTGTGTAGTCTGTTAGATAAAGCGCTATTCCATGTTAGGCTGCAGATAAGCAGCTGTTCGTTTAGATAGGTGATGTGGACGGGATATTAATAATGAGTATCTACTTTATGTCATTGCTGATAATGGTTATTGCAAATACAACTCGACAGATGATATAAGTTATATTAAACGTGAAAGCATGACAGTTGTTCCTTTGTATAATAATAATATCCCTCAAACATTTGTTTACTTACCGTGTGATATTCCAACTGGTCAAGATGTGGAGTGGGTGCCGTTGGGTGGGGGTGTGGGATGTGGGTGGGGGGGAGGTCAGTTGGGAGTATGAAAATATTCATTCTTGTGGGGAATTTTCTGAGGTTTCATAAACAAACTAGTCTCCAAGAATAACTGTTCTGGATGTTAAATCAAATATGGCTCAAGATCATTTAAATAAATAGCAGAAATCCCATATAAATAAACTAGGACATAATTTTTCAATAGATATAATTGTCAAGTTCATTCTAGTATTGCCCAGTAATGTTGAATCCCTACAACAAAATGGAAGCAATGTTTGGCATTTTTGATGGCCATATAGTAATAATATATATTCATACTAAAAAATTTATAATTACAGTTACATATGTAACCAAATATGTCCACTGCCAAAGTGCTTCTACAAACTATTCTAATAGCTTCAAATTATCATCCAATTGGTAGTTGTTCTATCATTCGAATAGTCCCTGGAGCAGTTGAGATGGGGTTGGATGGAACATGTCCAGCCGGGAGAAAAGTATAGTGCATTCTTACCTTTACTTTTTATTTTATTTATTTGTAGAGGATGTAATTGTTTGCAACATAAAGGATAAATGGGATATAGACACAAAGACAAATCAATTTAAACATAAAACCTGAACGTAGAGCCACATTAAGACACATGTTGGTAGTGAGTCTGTTAGAATAGATCATTTATAGTTGATGCACCACAATTTTACGATAAACACGATCCGACTTCGCAACATTAATAACAAATTGTCACATGCAGTGTGTCGTTATAATTTGTCAACGGAATGATATTATGACAGAAATTATTCGTTTTCCTTCATCTGGTTAATTGCGAGTTGGAGTAATTCAATACAACCTTCTTTAAATACACGTTGAATGCATCATTGATTTAAATGTCCAGCCTCAGTGATTAGCGGGGTTATGGGCAGAGGCAGGCCCGAGTCACGTTTGTAGTTGTCTGGGCATAACAATCAACACAATGCACCTGTTCATCAAAGTCCCCATGTACCATGCATATACAACATTGCATGTCCTCTCAATTAGCATCTTTAATTATCCTTTTTAGTCCTTTGGGCCGAAGGTCCAAGGGACTATTGCCATCGCTCTGCGTCCGCCGTCCGCCGTTAGCTGCCGTATCTCAGAAACTGTTTAGTAACTAATTTTGCATAGACATATCTTAGGGTACTGCCACTATGCACGAGAAATCTGTATTTGATTTAATCATTCTAAGGACCCCGTAGGGCCCCCAAGGGCCCAAAAATCTGGTAATTTGTCACATTTTGTCTATTTTTTCAAAAACTGTTCAGCAACTTTTTTATAATTTTGCATAGATGTATCTTAGGGTGTTGCCACTATACACAAGAAATCTGTATTTGATTGACCCCAAAGTACAAAAGTTACATTATCTAGTGATGTGATTTTGAGAAGGGCCCTTGAGACCACCCCAACAGTAGATGTTGTGTATTGTGTCAGAAACTGCCCAGGCCTCACTCCACTCTGCATTGTTCCATTGAGAGCCACTAGCCAATTCCCTTAACTCTGCATTAGCTTTGTCATTTTTTATTTTATTTTGTCTACCTTTTGCAGTCAGATAATCTGTCCTCTTAGTTTTACATAATCTGGCATAACTTGCTAAGTTTTTGTAGCAGCACATTTGTACTTCCAGTGTATCATTGCACCATAACATACATATTGTGTGCCACATTTGAATGTCTTGCATGTAATATTTCCATGCAATCCATTTGTATATATAATATAAAACTTCAACAGCCGTTTTCTTCATTTTAACTTTTTGACCATTACCATGTTTAGTGCTCCATAACTTCGCCAATTTTTGTAGCAGTCATAATTTTTGAAACCGTATAAAGCACTCTACCTAACATTTACAAGAATGTAAGAAAACAATGTTAAAATTTTTCTGACTTATCACTCATTTGGTCAGCCGGGGTCACATATCAACGTATTAGTCCAAAGGACTTCAGGGCCTCTTGGCCCATTTTAAATAATTTAACAGCTATTTCTTGCCTTAGCATAAACCAGCTTTGTGTGGTTTTACATACATTTTTTTCGGTTAGCCATGAAAGAATGTATACTAATTGCCAATCGCTAGCTGTCATTTTTATTGTATATTGTGCTCACGCCCATGTACGCCTGCATGCGTGCACTCATGTATGCCTGCACACATGCCCCAACTGTGCGCAGTTTCTACTGCAATTTCTGTACTGAATATAACTAAAATGGCTCTAAAATAAATTAATTTCTGCCGAAAGTATGAAGACATTTTGGATTTATGGGTAATCACCACACTGCCTGTGTCATCCCTTGGTTGCATTCAGTGGCAGTCTTGTTAAATCTTGCATAATTGTTCTGCGATAGGGTGTTGTTATAAATGTCTTGAACTGCATTGTCCAGCAATGTATCCGCAAACATTCCACCCGCATCGGTTGTCAGACATGACCACAGTTTTGGCGTGTGCACATTATCACCTGTCAGTTAGCATCTATGTCTTTAATGTACAGTACTTACAAAAAGTTATTCTCTTTGAAATCAAACTACTGCACTGTTGGGGAGTATTGGTGTAATGGTTTAATTGGTGTAATCACCCTGTAACAGTGAAATATGGCTCAGTCACCCTTTTGTAAAGAAATGTTCTTATATTGTGTAATATCCTCTCCTGGGACAACTCAAAGCGTTTTACACTTCACCAGTGGCATGAAATTATGTGAATGGACATATTTCATGCATTAATTACAGTGTAGCGGAATTCTCCTCAGAAACGTTCAGTTTGTGTTGGAATGAGCAGGTCTGTCGAACAGTGATGTGAAAAGCGCGTTGAATGTATCCAGGGACCAGGTACAGGGCTGTATACGAAGTAATACGTCCATTTTGATTGATCAAAGCTAACGTCTCTCAGATCTCGACTGAGTTTACCTTTAACACAAGCCAGTGGCAATGCTGCTTTGATGACGTGTAATTATAGTTGACATTGTAGATAAAACATTTCCCTGAGGTATTGGCATCACGGGTGTTACATGCTGCTAACGGGAAAGCAACAATGAAAGCATTCATTAGCCCTGCAGTTAAATGTGGTTTACTAATTCATGTCGAGGAATATGTGTCTGTAAAAAGACACCCCAACAATTGTGTTCCTCTGTGCAAGATTTCACAGCCAGTACACTGCACAGTAAAATGTGCAAATCTTGCTGTTTCACAGCCCCAGCATCACGTCGTGTGTAATCAACAAAGTCAACAGTTTCTTGCTAAATTCCAAGAGAACAATAGAGACTTGTGTACACCCATGCAAACACCTCTTTATCTTTCAGCCTACGTATAACTACCTTTATTTTGTAAATAGGTCTAGTGTTGTAATATTTTCCTATATGGTTGTAATCGTTTCTTTTCAACTAAATCATGTCAGTTTAATTTTGTGTCACGTTTATCTAGAGTGACGTTATTTGATCTGTGTGGTAATTTATCGATTGCGAGCGGCAGTCACCTTGCAATAGTTGTTAAATAAATTGTCATTAATACATGCGTATGTTATTAGATTATATCTTTGCCAAGGCACTGGGGATTGATGGTGTTAAAAATGTAAAAAATATGTCTAAATAAATTAAATATTGAAATATACACACAATAGGTTTCGAGAGCTGTTGCCAGTTAGTGATTACATCATGAATTTTGTTCGATTAATCACACATCAATTATTTCCAACCAGAGATTATATATATAAATATATATATTACATTGCTTCCAACATTTGGTACAGATGTTCATATATTTAATTTTATCTATGTTTCAATAACAGTGTGAACTCATCTGTGTTAATTATCTTTATTTACACCAGTTTCTCAAACTATACTCAAAAATAAAATTTGAAAATATTGAGTTTAAGTTTTTATTATAATAAAAATGGATACAAAACGTGAAAGTGATTGAATAAAATGATATAGTATATATATATATATATATATATAATGAATAAATCGAGAATTAAGTAGCTACTTAGGAAAGGAGATAGTCATAGATCAGATGGCGTCTTGTTAGCTGTTTACTCAACACCGATGGCTGGAAGAACCCAG
This sequence comes from Escarpia spicata, assembly GCA_963995525.1. Classification (NCBI taxonomy): domain Eukaryota; kingdom Metazoa; phylum Annelida; class Polychaeta; order Sabellida; family Siboglinidae; genus Escarpia; species Escarpia spicata. The sequence goes on along the minus strand of OZ023205.1, from coordinate 50,196,914 downwards.
GACGATTTGCTGAGCATCCTTACAAATGTCTTAATCAAGAGGCCTCTTTTGTCTACCTACAAATGTGTTTCCATGGCAACCCATGATTAACTGAGTGCTGTGTACTTATTGGATTGTCTGAACAGAGGAAAAATTTACGTCGTCAGCGTCACACACAGTCACCGTCAACGTCATGTGCTTGCCATGTCAGCAGTACAGTGTCGGTCATGACATCATGTCGGTGGCGTCATGATGTGTTGATGGTGTCACAAAGCAACTAACGTGTAAAATGTCGTTTTGTATGTGTCAAAGCTGGGAAAAGGTCCTTCATTCTAGAGTAATGACGTATGAAAAAGGTCATTCACCTTGATAGATGACAGCTTACGAAAGGTTCTTCTCATAGTGATGACAGCTGTCAAAAGGTCCTTTACCTAGATAGATGACAGCTGTCAAAAGGTCCTCTACCTAGACTGATGACCAGCTGTCAAAAGGTCCTCTACCTGGACTGATGACAGCTGTCAAAAGGTCCTCTACCTAGACTGATGACAGCTGTCAAAAGGTCCTATGTCTAGAGTGATGAAAAGATAATTTACATAGACATATAAGTTGTCAAAAAGTCCTTTACCTAGACTGATGACAGCTGTCAAAAGGTCCTTTACCTAGACTGATGACATCTGTCAAAAGGCCTTTACCTAGACTGATGACAGCTGTCAAAAGGTCCTTTACCTAGACTAGTGACAACTATCAAAGTATCTTTCTCCAAGAGTCATGACAGCTGTCAAAAGGTCGGTCACCTAGAGCCATCACAATAGCATCCAGCTATCAAAAGATCCCATTCCAGCGTGCATATGCGGCATCCCTGCATGCCATGGTGATTACATAGGTGGTGAGGTGCTGAAGTTAACCTGAGCCAGTATCATTGCCTATCAAGATTCGGCTGTTTGGTTTCTGGCCATTAGATGTAGGCCCCTATGTTTGGGAAGTAGAAGGAATTATTTGAATGTACAATACCGCTCAGCCTCTCATGAGAATAGTTGAACAAGTAATTATATTGGCATTTCCTGGAATCACCCTTTGACATTTTCTTTGATACAGGGTGCAGGCATCTGAACTGTTCTCATGGGTGGTGCAGTCGCTACCAGCAGAATCAATTACCAGGACAAATTACATCCGATTCAGCTAACTCCCATTAACATTGCATATGATATCTGCCAGGGGTAAAGTAGCCAGCTACCACCCCAGGCTTGCGAGGACTGTATGCATGCATGTAGGCATATGTGTAACCCGCCTGAGTGAACCGGGTATTACCTTAAGTCGAATGGGTCTAGTCTAGACGCAAGCAAAAATGGCTCTCTGGGCCTTGTCCCTCCCATTTTTTTATTTTTACAGAAATGCGCACCTAGTAATCCCATATTTCAGTCTCCAGTTTATATTCCTTGTTAAACAATCTAAAACTAATAAAATCTAGCATTTATGAATCCACACATTAAAAACAGTCGAAAATATTAAGCAAAATTACCTTGTTTTTCTTTTTAAGGTTTGCTTCAGTTTCAGCAATAAATTAAAAACTACTGAAGATATTTCAACGAATGACGTTTGAATTTACTTATTTGTGCAATCCAAAAGGTACACCACTCAATTTAACAATTTTGCGACTTAACACCCACTGTGGCGGGTAGCATGTATGTATCTGTCAAACTGTCACTGATCCTGACTCTTCACCTGTCTTCTGTCTGACTTCAGCCAGAGAACCTACTCTTCTGCAGCCCTGCTGAAGATGCCAAAATAATGATCAGCGACTTTGGCCTCTCCAAAACGGAAGAGTCGGGTGCCATGGCAACAGCATGTGGCACACCAGGATATGTAGGTCAGTATGTCGGGTGTGCATCTAACTATAATCGACCTAGCGTCTGTATCTTAACGTTTCCCTCTTAGACGGCTTGAACCTCGAGCGCCAAACTTTCAGGGATTAATCACCGACCCCTAGAGTAGGATGTAATACCTATATCTTTTAAAAATTCCCCATAGTGTTGTCAAGACACCTTTATGGGGTAAATTAGTTAATTCCTTAACGGTTCTGAACTGAAGTGTAATGTGCACGTAGTAATGTAAAACATAAGGTGCGCATAATACATAAAACGTAACATAGCAATTGCAGAAACCACACGCGCATGGCAAAAACTTTGGGAAAACAGCTCCTGCATCGTAGACTTGACATCATGGAGTAGACGCAGACACAATAATGCTTATGTCTACCCTCATGCCAATAGCATAGCAATACGAATATTATTTGACAATCCTGCACTATCACGACTAGGACCTCGACTCGACTCGATTGACGTGAACTTCACGTTCTCTCTACCCTTTGTCATTTCGAGCACACATCGAGTATCTGCGAACACGTTATGGTTTTTATGTAACGCTAATAAGGCAGTCATATGTATGTGACCCCCGAGATCCCCACCCCCAGATGAATGTAAAACAAATCTGAACCATCCCAATGGGCCCAGTAGATCACACACAAAATTAATACAAAACTAACAGAGATATGGATCCACAGACAGACAGACAGAGAACGGTATCTTTGTTTTATACTAATTTTTGTAAAGCATAAAAAATACAGTTTTACTTGGCTGAAAAATAGACACTAGATTTTTAAACTCGCAACAAACTTATTTTTGCTGCTGGTCTTACTGCACCGATCGAACACATTCCAGAATTCTCTGTTTGCACCTGCATAATAGTATTACTGGCCGACTCCCAAATGATGCCCCAGTGCGCCAATCTGATTGATCGTGTAATTTATAAATATATTCTCTGAAATAGGGTGGTTAATTAATATTATATAATGCTTCGAAAGTGCAATTTGTCTGCTAAGTGTACTTGTATAGTATACGGAAACCACTGGTGGATGGTCATGAATAATTAATTATCAGTTACTCTGAGTGCCCGTTTGTCATTAGCAGTTGTTATGGGCTGTAGTGTGACACCAATAGTGGGTAGGTTTGGCACTGTTATCTCATATCTCTTCACCTGGTGATCAATGGCAGCACTAAATAAACGGCCAAATGCGTGGTACATTCAAACGTCATCTGCATACATACCAACTGTTATGGATTTTTTGAAATTTTACTTGACATTATTCAGTAGTAGTTATGGAGTAGTTAAAGTGTGCATGACTTTCAGTGGGTCATCAGAAACACGTATGCTCTTATGTCCAAAGTTATATCGCTTTAGATAAAATAGTAAAATACACAATTCACAACAATATATTGTATTTAACAAATAAAAAAGTAATAAATAAAATGTCATTAAATTAAAAATACAAATTCTATTTAAAATATTCTAAAAAACATGAATCGATTTACCAATTACAGAAAGAAAGAAAGTAATAAATAAAATTAATTTAATTTTAAACAATTCACCAGTAAAATATCGAGTTACGCAGTTATTTTGTTACAAGGAGAAATTGGAACCACATATTTCTAAACGATAAACAAGGTTCTTGCCATACGATACATAACAGTGATGTTCAGAAAAGATAAAATCTGACAGCGAAGGAAAAAGACACAAGACACCAATGTTCATAGTTTGGGGGCAGACCACATTAGATTTCACATAGGTGGCCATTATAACTTTTTTATGGGTTGGACACAAGATCCAGATATTTTTTGTCACCTCTGAGCATGTGAAACATTAACTGACCTTGAATGAGAAATTTGTGAAAATGGTTTATGTGTGACGTTTTTCAGAAAATTTCGCCAAAACGTGATCCCCTCAATTTTGTCTCAATCTGGTGACTGATTTTGAAATGTTGGTGCAAAATAGCCACTGTACGGTTATTGCGAGCGACTAGCGCATATTTAGTGCTAAAATGTGTAAGATCTAATACAGTAATACATTCAGCATTGACTGTTTCAACATGTCCCATGCAAGTGTCGAAAAATTCCCATATTACACCCAATCATAATTGTTATGAGGCAAATGGCGGTTTGTGGCCATTTAAGCCCTCTGGAACTGTTGTCATTTGCCTACATGTGAGATGCCGTAGTTTGCCTACATTTCAGATGTTGTGTTGCAGCACCTGAAGTGTTGGCCCAGCAGCCATATGGCAAAGAAGTAGACATCTGGTCAATAGGTGTGATTACATACATTTTGTAAGTATCCAAGCTGAATTGTTATGTTTCGGAATTACAAATTAAGGCAGTAGGCAGCTGTGCAAAATGTTGTATAGTCATAAACAAGACATTTTGACATTCGTTACCAAAATAACTAGTGTCTACCTAGTGTGATGAATTATAATAATCACAGTTAATTTGCTTAAATTTTTATTAACAAAATCTCTCCAATGAAGTTCATCCAAAAACCAGTAAATGCTGTTCAACAGTGTGTAGATTTTATCTGCTGCTTTTTAGAATAGCTAGCAATCGATGGTGTCACATGGAATGTCTACTGCACAATGGCACCAACCATAGATCACGGTGTCGTGATCCCTGCCACACATGCTTATCATAGTTACAGTGTCAATCAGTAGATGGCACCACTCAGAGCCTAGCAAAGCAATGTTGGTTAAGATATGGCTTTGGACTTAATTAATACTAGCAACAGTCCATGGTATTCTCAGCATGAGGACAGGTGTATTTTGGAAGAAGTAGAAGAAGATATTCAGCTATCTGTAAACAGTTATGCAAAAACAGGGGCATCAAGTTGACATTTGCAAACAGATAAAGGTAAAATATTTGTTATGCTGTTCATTCAAATATATTTTCGTTGTCAATACTATAACAAATGTAGCTTACATGTATAACATGATTTTGTGACAAAACTGTCAGAATGATGTTGACTTGGTGACATGCAATAGTGTCAGTAATCTGCAAAAGGTGGCACCAGTGTAATGCTAGGCAGTCTGATGCTCATGGAAACGTTCCGTTACTTTGTGCAGATTATGCGGCTATCCACCGTTTTATGACGAGAACGACTCTGAGTTGTTCAGACAGATCCTACGGGCAGACTACGAGTTCGACTCGCCGTACTGGGATGAAATCTCTGACTCAGGTACAACTTGTCTCGAACAGGACTACACTGCGGTGTCTCCACATAGAGAATCTGCTTCTTGTTTACATTGTCATATCATGGACATTTCAATAAATCATGCTCTGTAATTATAAGATTTTAATCTGCAAACAAAAACAGAATAATCATTTGTTATCAGTAGTAGTTTTTTAAGTATGAGTTTGGTTTAAGATAGTGCAATAACTGAAGCCACCTCATATATTGATCACTTCTTCTTCCAAGAGGATTCTGAGTCTGTGAGGATTGAGTCTATGAGGATCAAGCAAGAGGATTGAGTATGTGACGATGTGTCTATGAGGATTGAGTATGTGAAGATGTGTCTATGAGGATTGAGTCTGTGAAGGTTGAGTCTATGATGATCGAGCAAGAGAATTGAGTCTGTGAGGATCGAGTATGAGGATTGAGTCTGAGGATCTAGTGTATAAGAATCCTGTATGGAAGAATCCAGTGTTTGAGGATTTTGTGTATAAGGATCATGTTTTTGAAAACCTGGGGTGTTAAGATCGTGTGTTTGAGGGTCGTGTTTGTGAGGAGTGAAGATCCCGTGTCTGAGAAGTGCAGATTTGGTGCTTGAGGATCTAGGATATGATGGTGAGGGTGATGTGTTTGAGGATCCTATGTGTAGTTACTCAGTTTGTGAGGATTCAGACTGATACGTCTAGTGTGTGTTGCAGCAAAGCAGTTCATCCGACTGCTTATGTGTAAGGACCCAAAGAAACGACTGACATGTCAGGAGGCGTTGAGACATCCCTGGTGTGTAACTCACGCACACATACATGCATGCACACACTTGTACCATGCCATCATTTCCACAATCCTGGTTACACTTCTCATTTCAATGTCTGCTGTATTGTATTATGTGAAAATTTTATTTTTAGGTATTTTGATAAATTTTAATTCTGGACAAAAAGTTGATTTACTAGAATATCACAACCTCAGGCGAGAGAAGTGTGGTTCAGGTTGCCCCACTACTGTTTTGTAGCTCGAGCAATTTCTTTGATTCACAATCCCCACACAGTTCACTTATACAATCCTCACATACAGTTCACTTTTACAATCTCCACACAGTTCACTTCCACAATCCCCACACACAGTTCACTTATACAATCCCCACATACAGTTCACTTTTACAATCTCCACACAGTTCACTTCCATAATCCCCACACACAGTTCACTTATACAATCCTCACATACAGTTCACTTTTACAATCTCCACACAGTTCACTTCCACAATCCCCACACACAGTTCACTTATACAATTCCCACACACAGTTCACTTTTACAATCTCCACACAGTTCAGTTCCACAATCCCCACACACAGTTCACTTATACAATCCCCACATACAGTTCACTTTTACAATCCCCACACACAGTTCACTTCCACAATTCCCACATACAGTTCACTTTTACAATCTCCGCAAAGTTCACTTCCACAATATCCACACACAATTCACTTCCACAATATCCTCGCACAGTTCACTTCCACAATATCCACACACAATTCACTTCCACAATCTCCACACACAGTTCACTTCCACAATCTCCACTTCCACCATCTCCATACAGTTCACTTCCACAATCCCCACACAGTTCACTTCCATAATCTCCACACAGTTCAATTCCACAATCTCCACACCATTCACTTCCACAATCTCCACACAGTTCACTTCCACAATCTCCACACAGTTCACTTCCACAATCTCCACACCATTCACTTCCACAATCTCCACACAGTTCACTTCCACGATCTCCACACCATTCACTTCCACAATCTCCACACAGTTCACTTCCACAATCACCACACAGTTCACTTCCACAACCTCCACACAGTTAACTTCCACAATCTCCACACAGTTCACTTCCACAATCTCCACACTATTCACTTCCACAATCTCCACACAGCTCACTTCCACAATCACCACACAGTTCACTTCCACAACCTCCACACAGTTCACTTCCACAATCTCCACACAGTTCACTTCCACAATCACCACACAGTTCACTTCCACAATCTCCATACTGTTCTTGCAGCTGTGTAAATGCACTGCGACTCATGTTGCAGACAAGAGCCATTGAATGTGTTCTGTGTTCAGGATCTGTGGAAACACAGCGAAGACAACAGATATCTATGCCTCAGTCAGCGAAAAGATGCGGAAGTATGTCATAAAGAAAAAATGGAGGGTGAGTAAACATTATTTTAGGGTGTTTAGGAGCTAAAGATAGTCCTGGTATGTTGCCGGCGGGCTGTGGATTATTGGCAGATGAAATTATATAGTAATAAAGATAATAATAAGAACCCTATCTGCTTGTCTGCCTATCTTCGTGTATGTCTGCCTATCTGCATGTCTGTCTTCCATCTGACCATCCGTCTGTTTGTCTGTGGACCTGAATGTCATTCATCCTTGGAACTTACTAGTGGCTATTGCAAATCGGGGTGAAAAATTAAACAGTGTTCCGGATGAATAAATGATGCACATAATAGGGCATATTATGCTGAGCTCCAGATTATTAATCTCTGGATTAGCAAGGTTCCACTAAACTTGGGTGTAATCTAAACTGGTGGTGTACTGTTTAACTTACACAAAGAGAATAATATGCCGGAGTGACTTTGACTGAGTATTCCCTCTCTCTCTTGCAGCAAGCGTACAATGCAACAGCAGTAATACGACAGATGCGCAAACTCGCCATGAACAAAGAATAACCATCATGGGTGCCACCAGTCTCACTGTTGTCGCCACGTCCAGTGACGTTCGGTTTGTTTCCCTCAGGGAAGACAGCAGATCCCGGGAAGACGGGCCCATTGTGGTAGCCTCGTATGCCCACGGCGGAGGATTCAGTGACGCTCAGAATGAAACACCGCACATTCTGACTTTTTACTTTCTCATATGTGTAGTTCTTCCCTCGAGGGTTGTTTCCCCGGGGGACTGACGGTGATGTCACGGGGGTCTTGTGTTGTCGACTCTTCGTTTTACGAAAAGACTAATGTTTGCGTGAGCAGCAAGATTTAATGTAGTAACAGTGTGTTTGGCGGGTGTTTGCGATGGGCTGCCAATTGTGTTTGGCGGGTCGTTATGATGGGCTGCCAATTGTGTTTGGTGGGTCGTTGCGATGGGCTGCCAGGTGTGTTTGGCAGGTCGTGATGGACTGCAAGTTGTGTTTCGTCGGTCAGTGGGATGGGCTGCCAATTGTGTTTGGCGGATTGTTACAATGAGCTGCCAGTTGTGTTTGGCAGGTCAATGCAGTGAGCTGCCAGTTGTGTTTAGCAGGTCGTGATGGACTGCCAATTGTGTTTGGTGGGTCATTGTGATGGGTTGCCAGTTGTATTTGGCTGTTGTTGCGATGGGCTGCAAATTGTGTTTGGCGGGTTGTTGCGATAAGCTGCCAATTTTGTTTGGCTGTTGTTGCAATGGGCCACCAATTGTGTTTGGCAGGTTGTTGGGATGAGCTGCCAGTTGTGTTTGGCAGGTCATTGCAGTGAGCTGCCAGTTGTGTTTGGCAGGTCGTGATGGGCTGCCAATTGTGTTTGGTGGGTTACTGTAATGGGCTGCCAATTGTGTTTGGTTGTTGCAATGGGCTGCCAGTTGTGTTTGGCTGTTGTTGCGATGGGCTGCCAATTGTATTTGGCGGGTTATTGCGATGGGCTGCCAATTGTGTTTGGCTGTTTTTGCAATGGGCTGCCAATTGTTTGGTGGGTTGTTGCAATGGGCGGCCAATTGTGTTTGGTGGGTTGTTGCGATTGGCTGCCAATTGTGTTTGGTGGGTCATTGTGATGGGCTGCCAGTTGTGTTTGGTGGGTTGTTGCGATTGGCTGCCAATTGTGTTTGGTGGGTCATTGTGATGGGCTGCCAGTTGTGTTTGGTGGGTCATTGTGATGGGCTGCCAGTTGTGTTTGGTGGGTCATTGTGATGGGCTGCCAGTTAAGTTTGGCAAGACATCTGGTATCTTATGGCGTCAACTCATTTCAAGCCAGACACAGGCCCAGCGGAAGGCAGTATTTAACACACAGTGAAGGAAATGTCTGTCTCACAAGAATGTGACCACGCACTGCATAGCACAGGCGGGAAGTGGTCGACACCGTTTCTCTCAGACAGATTCAAGATGAAGAGTTCTTCACTGTGACGTAATATCATCTGCAGTGTTTGGATACTTACGTGAACGACAATCCACACGTCATGTGTCAACAAGATGGGATTCTACAGCTGCAAAGTTCCGTGTTGTTCTGATTTGGCCAGTCTGTGAAACTCTAGAAAGCGTGTGATTGAGGCAATTACTAATCATGTACACCTGTGTCGAGTCGAGCACTCACACAGGTAATCTGCGTGTCATTCCATCCCATACTCTGCTGTGTGTAAGTCCTCACTCAAGTTGAACCTATGTCAACTCCTAGCGATTCCAGTTAGTCTTTCTGTGTGCAATAGAGACACTGATTGCAGAAAGAAATGGCATTGATTGAATGACACTAATACACGTCTTTGGTGCAATTAACCATAACATCCTTAACTAACAATACGTTACACTGGTATTCTGCATATGTATGGCAAATTTTTAATCACTTTTTTATCTCGGTAACGTCATCATTCGGAGGGAATGAAACATTTACTGTGCCATTAATCCGTCGAATAAAATTATTAATTTCCATTATTGTTTAATTTTCAGACTCCGTTTATGCGATTACCTTAACATACACTAAGCCAAATTACAGTTCATGACTTGTTGACTTGTAAACATAAGGAAGAAACACCACGAGAATATTGTTAGAAACAAGACTACTAATTATTAGTTAATCATGCATTCAGTTTCAATATTGTACATTCTATCTATAAATGTAGGTCAGTCAAGACAGAAATAAACACCATTGTAAAACAAGAAATTTGTTGACAAATACAAACAAAGCATTTTTTTTAAAGAATTTATGTTCACACATGATTTTTCTTAAACACGGCTCACAAAAACTAGCACAAACTCACTGTGGAAAGCAACTTGCAGTTTCGCATATACCATTTATTACCAGTTTGTTTTCTTTTGATTCAATTTTGATAGCAGTGTTTGCCAACTGACAGGTTGAATGGCACTTCAGAAATTTGTGTGATGCTGATTGTATGAATGGTATATTGAAAAAAAATTCCTAAAAAGTTCCTGACTAAGATATTCTTCCGATACTTGTGCGTAACATTTCTGCCATAAAATATTTGATCTTCTACAAACTTAATTATTTATAATTGGGTCTTTCAATCCTCGCTTCCAGTTTTAGAATTGAAGTTTCTCCGCAGATGTCTGAGATTTGTGGATGTATATATCTGTAAAGTGGCATGCAGGTAGATCAATGTTCTTTTTGTGCGTACCTGTACAAATGTTGTAATCTGAACACGTTAAGCCAATTACTTGTGGCTCTGTGTGAAAACTCACCATCATGATTTGCTGTTATTAATATATATGAATATTTTAATGTATATATTGTCATGGACTGCAACGATATCAAGATGAATCAAAATCATGGATTATAAAGAAATTCTGACACATATTTACAGTGTTTTGTTATTGTTTGATATATTTTTTGACATCTTGCATTAGATGCAAATCTGGTATCCTGACATTGTATGATGTAATGTAATGTTCCCACATTGTATACAATACCACATACAAAGGGTACTAGCTTACACCTCCCATGTGGCAACAAACAATGGGCAACTGTTGTCATCATTGCATATTTTGATCATTCCCACTGATCATTTCATTCCTGCTGTCGACAATTACATATGCATGCTAATAATTTCCAAGTAGTGATCGTTTCCTTGGTAAATCGAACATAAAGCCACCATGGCACCCTCTGGAGAATATCTCGCCATACATTTTGTCCACTGAAAAAGAATGTAACTCTAAAAACTCTTTGTAGGTATGTGGATATCTGTCGATCAGTGTCCGCCAGTTTTTGTTCCAAATTCGTGCTTCCGGGGTCTCGCCTGGCGTTGAGGGCATCCCCACAACGAGCGCCCTGTGACTGGCTGTTGGAACGGAAAATCCGAGTGATTCACTGGATATGACGTAGTCGGGATATTCATTGACTGCCGCGTTTTTGATTTGTTTAAATCCGACAATTATTTAGCCTTGGACGCTTTTCCGAAAACCAGTCCCCATTTCAACGCAAAATAAAACTGTGATAAACTCTATAGGCGGTAATGAAAGGTATATAGACATAAAATATAGGTTTTTATCTCATAACTGACGAAGTTTTAAAACGATCTTATGTTGCGAAGTGGTTTGTCAGCTTGCGGAATCTTGAGATGCAGCAGCGTCGATGCGTCATGGCAAATGAAAATGGTTGCACCATCTCTGCTGATTTAAACATGTTTATATTGTAGAAATCATATATGTTATGTTTTGTGCAGCTGTAGCTATGATTTAGGACATCAGAAAGATGTGTTTAATTGCCAGATGATTTACTACAAAGCAGATGATTGTGGATTTATGACCAGTTCTTTCCGTCGCTAAAACGCGCATTCAGGTCATGTGACCAATTTCTCTCAATCTGGTTGGCTCTGGTTCAATGTTTACAAACAAATCACCATGTGCTCTTAGGGTGTGATGCAGAGGAAGTGTTTTTACTTTCATGAAAGGGAATTATTTTGCATTTCAGGTGGAATTTCATTTAAGCCAAACTTGTTAGCCCTGCATATCTATTGAATTGTTATATATTTCTGAAAAATATTGTTTCTTTTTCATGATGTATAGATGCCTCCAAAGGAGAAGTCCCATGGAGGGCCACCTGGTAGTGGTACCCATGTTGATATTGAAAAAGCAGCATATTCTGGATAATTTCTCAACTCTTCCAAAGGTTGATGATCTTTGTAATAGACACATACTATACTTGTATATTACCTCGGGGGAGTGTAGCAGAGCCAAGACAGAGAGACAATTGCGAGCACATTTCCATCAATCTATGCTGAACAAGGCTCAAATACCTTAAATAATGCAATTAAGAGAACTGTATCACAAACTATAGACAACAAGTTAAACAAAACTTAATGATTCAAATGAATTAATCAAATTTTCGTCCATATGCAATCAGAAGTTTGACTTGCACATTGACATTTCTCAGGAAATCCAACCAAGTACCAGCCATACTAGCACTGAACAGCCCACTGCTCATTGTTGTCATCAAATACTCTGTTCATTCAAAACAACTAACCAAGAACAGTTATTTGGCTTTGAAAGGTAAAAACAACTACATTTTGTATATTACCGATTCATTTTTAGGATAGTTTCTGTAATTTCAGGTGTGGACTGGACGGCTGTAATTAATATTATTAACACTAATTAATTAATACTTGTATCTTATATTGCAGTTTTGATTAAATCTTTTGAAAGAACTCATTACCCTATATCTTCATTCCAAATTTTATGAAGATATCTTTATTATTAAGGAAGTTACATGCTTTTTTGAGGAAAAAGTCACATTTTTGGTCACACAGCTGTAATGCAAATGTATGTATTTAGTAGGACTAAAACAAAGGCTGATTCCTGAAACAAAAAAATCAATAACTCCATTAATATTCAACATAATTAAGTGATTTTTGTATCATTGTTTATGTTTTTTAAACCTCTTTTCATCAGTGTTATTTGTTTAGACATTGGGCAAGCTTGAAATTTTTGTCCACATACCTACTCTTTGTGTTACTCCCTTATAGTTATATTGATAAGAAAAAGTAAAGATAAGTTCTTACATAGCGCAATATCCAGTCCTTGGGATTGCTCAAAGCGTTTTACACTTTACTCCTTGGCAGACCGGTTCAATCAAACAGCATCTCGACTTCTCTGGGAATCTTTCAGCCATACTGCAATTAATGCACGAAGACTTTGTACACAATTTCACAAATATCCAACCACTGTCCAGTGTTTCCCCTGGTATATAAACAAGCGAGGCGAGCCGCCTCGCCGTTTTTCTATGCCGCCTCGCCCAAAATATGCCGAAATTGCCGCCTCGTAGCTATGTCATACGCCCATTTTTTTTCGTTCTTTCGCGATATATTCAGCGTCAGCGAGCGGGCGAAATGACATCACAAAGTCACTTATATTCCTGCATAATCACAGATTTGTAGCAACGTCGTTTAGTCGTCTTAACGTCGCTCAGAGCAGTTAGGATTTAACTCCATTGGACAACGTGAAAGATGTCAATTGTCCAATCACGGAATATTCCTGCGGGATCCCCGGTGTCTCCAATGGTGACACCTTGTGGAATTTCGACATACTATAAATCTAGACATTCATGTAAAATGGCGCCCAAACGGTAACTTGCGTTTTGGTTTATGATGGTGGTGGGAGTGAAAACCTTGCAGGCAGATGGCACTACATCACTTGTTGGCACTTGTGTCGAATCCGGACTCTTTTGAAGCCCAAATAAAGACCGTGCATCCTATTCACTAATCGGCACTTGTATCAAATCCGGACCCTGTTGAAGCTCAAATAGCGACCCGTTTTGCGTTAGTCTGTGCCGCTTAGCTTGTGGCCGTGCGTTACCGCACAGCGCGCGTAAAATGAGAGATCTACAGTATACTACAGCGTATGTTAATACAAACCGGGGCGCTATTTACGCCTCAAATGGACGTAAGACGCAATATACTTAAAGGTAAATATGCCTAGGATAATGCTGTATGATGGAACTACAGTGTATCTCACTGATGTATCAAAGTTAAGCAAAACTCAAGTTATAACGGCGAAATCAAAGTGGGTCCGGATTCGACGCAAATGCCCACACAGGCACAACGGCACAAGTCTATTAAATTTAAACTAATAACATGTTCTATGCGGTTTTGTTTGAGCAAAATAAGGAATGTGATTCGTAAGATATCGTTGTGCTAAATATATGATACATATTCCGACAAAGTTGTGCAAACAAACTTTTGGGAAAGTTGATTTGAGTGAAGTACTTACGAATATCAACCACCGAAGTTCACATCTCATAAAAAATGCCTACTACTCAAAACCGTGCATACTAACGGGTAATCAATAACTTGGGTTAGACAATGTCAATGATATGTTTGCACAGTAATTGAATATACTAAACAACTTGTACTGTTTTATAAAAAGGACACAATTTGAGAAAGGTTCTTGCGATTAATATAATAGAAACATACTTTTGTGGCATTCCAGAAATCACTGTTTAATTAATTGTATAACATTCTAGCCACAAATAAAATATATTTTGAACATAAACCACCAATTTACCGTATTATGATATTACAATTATTTAAAGGTGATGATGAAAGAGTCTTCAGATGATACCACTGGATGCTTCCCAGAGAAGTCGAGATGGTGTACGACTGAACAGGTCTGCCAGGGAGTAAAGTGTAAAGCGCTTTCAGCAGTCCAGCGCTATATAAGAACTTAACCTTTTACTGACTCTGTCAGCGAGGGGAACAAGGCCTAGGTTAGTGCAAGAAAAACCTAACCATAACCAAGTACCAGTGGTCAAGTGGAAACCACACCTCAACACGATGAAACAGTCATGATTACTGACTTTTATCAATCATGATTACTACATTACTACACAAGTAGTGTCTTGTTGTTTTATATCTTCCCCTCTATATTAAATAGTAAAGGTTAAAACGTACCTCAGAATGCACCATTTTAAAGCTAGTATTAAAAAATCTGAGGGGGAGCATGCCCCCGGACCCCCCTAGCAACACTTTGCGCCTGTGATGCTGGCATACCCCCCCCCCCACCTCGCCCATCATTTTACCCAGGGGACACACACTGCTGTCTATAGCCAGGTTCTCATTCATACAGCCGAATGAATTAAGGCAATGTAGAGAGAACAAACTTGTTCAAGGTTTGGCATGGCAGCACAGGATTTGAACCCGGGTTCTCTTAAATTGTTGAGAATCCAATGCTCTAGCAACTGTGCTCGCATGCGAATTGATAGATTAGAGGCGAGAGATGCAAGGAGGTGCATGATGCTAATTGATAGATTAGAGGCGAGAGATGCAAGGAGGTGCATGATGCTAATTGATAGATTAGAGGCGAGAGATGCAAGGAGGTGCATGATGCTAATTGATAGATTAGAGGTGAGAGATGCAAGGAGATGCATGATGCTAATTGACAGATTAGAGGCGAGAGATGCAAGGAGGTGCATGATGCTAATCGATAGATTTGAGGCGAGAGATGCAAGGAGGTGCTTGATACTTATTGATAGATTAGAGGCAAGAGATGCAAGGGGGTGCATGATGCTAGTTGACAGATTAGAGGCGAGAGATGCAAGGGGGTGCATCAACATATAGAGGTAAGTGGCCTGGTGCCTCAGAGGGGATGCACTCACAATAACCTAAAGTTAGCATATTAATATACCTAGATTTAATTTAGTGTCAAATGTCCATAATATACTATTACTTTACATCTATCTATACATGCATCTTCCCCCAGGCCCAATAAGTTTGCATATAGCAAGCAGGGCTGGGTCCAATTACACAAAATCAAATAAATTAGTTACTTTTCATTTGTCATTTCAATTACACTTCTACCATTTTAAGATAAATTACAATTACACCATTAAGTTTTCAATTACAATTACAGATGCATTAATGAGACCTACCAAAAAGTTTATCAATAATATGGCATGCACGGACTGGTATGTAGGGTCGAACGGGTCAACCAGGAAATAGAATTGAAAAACAAATGGTCTCAATTTGAATGAAATTTATAAAAATAAAAAACAAATTAAATTGGAATTGACCTCAATAAGTGAGTTGCAAAGACAGTTTTACATAACAAAATATAAAGTTTTTGCACATTGATGACATCGAAGCCACAAAGGCTTTGTTTCAAGGGGCATACTTTCCCAGTCAGAAACTTCTAGGTAATAGTAAACCAGTTGCAAGTAAATAAACCATTCAGGAAATCCATAATAAAATGCCTTTGTTGCTATCAAGAGACAGTGTTAACTGCTAAGAACTACTGCAACTACAATCCTCTTCTGGAGAAGTACTGTGACTCAAACAGCCTTTAGACCTGTTTAGCCAGCTTGCAGTAACACCTTGCAGCCTGGATAAAAAAAGAGGGGATATTGACCCTTGGGCAGTGACAGGTGCTAATCCATCCTTTGAGCAAACAAAGCTACAGTGCATGTTTTTGTAAATGTTTACCTAATTTATTTCCAAGATGAAAAATCTTGAATGGATTTGACAAAGTAATTACCTGGTACCTCTGAAGAGTGTGTATTCATTACAAATATTTGGACCTACTCACTCGGTTTTCATTGGCAGACTTGGTGATGTGACAGCATCCAGTCAGCCGATAAGACCAAGTGGGTCTGTCAAAATATCCTATAAAGGTTTGTGAAAGGCAATTACTATGTAAAAACTTGTGCATGTGTGCGACGGCAGAATGAACATCAAAGGCATTGAAGATAAGATTAATTATTTCAGGGGTACGCACATCCACAACTATCTCCTTAAAGTCAATGCCAAAACAAAACAGCACTATCCCCCATCATCTACCCTATCTACTCCGCGAAATAGATTCAACAAACAACCAAAAACACTTCCCAACTTACTTTTAATACACACAATTTCTGAATCAGCCCGAGGCTCAATGACCACGCCTCTATAAATAACATCCAGCAGCCTTCAACATCAAATGTGAGGTCCTAAATCGTGATCGTTATGATACCGTCAACATGGACTAGCAAAATGTTGGCACTTGTTGAGCTGAGGATACTTTCCAACAAACACCAACTGATGCCTTCGAATGACTGCGCTGTCAGAATTTCACTGTCTGTTGCACCAAGTTTTTACGAAAGCAGACGCAGTATAGAACACTGGCGACTTCAGATTATAATTTCCATGCTTCCTAGTTCCTCATCAGATGGCAGCTCGACCTTGTCTGATTCGATAAGATCTCGACTGATCAGCGGAAGTCCTGCCTGTTCCCTCCTTGCCAGCTCCAGGTACGCTTCTCGCTGTGTCCAGTGCTGCCACCTACATAAAGCACAAGTCTGTTAGTCAGCTGAACATATTTAACAATTAGATGTTATATGTATCAGTCACTGAACATCCTCATGTGCGGAAAGTTCAACAGAACAAGATGAAAGCTGATTTGAGACAACGACAGTAGTGTCACGTATTGGGTAAAATTAAATGACTTAAGATATCTGGCAGCACCTACTTGGCAAGGATAACTAGGTGCATGGTTGGTTTTCTGTCAGGCAGAAAGGTATTTCTGCCGTGCCCAGATCAGAAATGGCAACAACCAAAAAATATGTGCCATTGATAGGAAAGTGCGACTTTTTATTATAATATTTGGTGTAGAATATGTTGCTTATGTACCTGTCTGTGTGCAATCTGGGTAAAAGAACAAGTACATTCACATGAGTACAAGTACATTTGTATAACATATGTTTTGTCTCTGCCTTGCAGTGCTTGAGTTTCCCTGGTTTGAATACAGTGGATATGAGTATTGTGTTAGTTGTATGCTTACTTTCTTGTAATATAGTCAAGTCACTGAACTAGAGTGAACAGTAACCAGACATAATCCTTTGGGGCAAAATCCCACCACTTGTATTCATTTGGTTGTGCCCATATGTACATGGGCTGCAGCATTCCTTTGTTTAGTATTTATCTTATCTCTGTTCTCTCAGTCCCTGTGTACCCCAGTTTTATTACTTGCCTAGAAGTTGGCTGGTAATTAAAACTAATTATCGCCTGGTCATCTCATGGTCAGTGGAAAGCCTGGTTTTGAAGCACATGGCCACTGTATCCAACTAACTAGGCCAGCTGCTAGAGCTTGCTATTGTTTCAGTGGTTGGGTGAGTTGATAAGACTGTCTAGCTGTGTGTGTTTTAATAACTTGTTGGGGCTGGCACCATATAAGATGACACAGTCATGTTGTAAGAAGGAAATACGAATGTTGATATTGATAGTAAAATAAATATGTATAAAAATAGGACTATTTTGGGAGTTTTTGCCCTAAGGTCAGAAACTAGGGGAGAAAGGTATTTATGCCACACGGGCAGAAAGTATTTCTGCCGCACAGTTTCTACCATAAGGACAGAAACGTGCCAACCCTGACTAGGTGGGCATAGCATTAACCAGACTTTACATTTATCATCATTTTTGTATTAGTAAATGTATAATCTTAAAATGAGTATGACACTTTGACAGTAACATTTGTTTCATTGACATAACACATGTTTTTTAATTCTCAACCGACAATGTTGCAACTTACAAAGTATTGGTACCAAGGGTAATCAATTTATAGTTATAATAGTAGGGAATTTTCCCAACTTTCTGCCCTACTTTAATTTACCATCAGTCCATTAGATTTGCCCCCTTCTTACTTTATTAGTGCCCTAAACAATTTACACTAATACTGTTCACACTGTTTTGTACTGCACACTGGGACCATGGGCTGTCTTCAACAGAAGGAGAAAATCTTATGAGTCGGGTAAACCAAGCATACTAAAAATATATCCTTCAATCAACATGTCATATCTTTGAAAATGCAAATGTATGAGCTTCATCCATAATGAATACCGACCTGCACCAATTCTCGTATTAACAGTCATGAATACACTCTTCATTTCTTAACAATTCTGGCATGTTGCGTTTTTTAACCTAGGGTCTCAAAGATTTAAACGCTTCAGAAGTGTTAGTAAACTTATTATCATTTAAAAGTCACAGAAGTGCACCATTTCAGGTCAACAGTTTCTACATTTCTGGTTACGACACACACTTGTCCAGAATGTACTCACTTGAAGTCTGGCATGTAGGCAAGGTAAAAGCCCGTCATACACAAGCCGATCGTGATGCCGCTGAACATGAGCAGGTTGTGGGCCCACGTGTCCTCTTCCCGGTCTGTCAGACTGTACCCGAACGATATCCAGTTCTGAAACACACCAGGCCTTGACATTAATGTTTTGTAGATTTGAAAAGTTACCGGCCCGAATTTTGCAGGAATATACTATGCATTTTCAAATAAAAACATGCAATATGTGACAACACGATTCAGTAGACGGCGCCATTAATTTAAGCAAACCACAGCGCATGTACACGAACACCACAAACTCCTACGTTAGCCCAAAATTGGGCTGTTTGGAGTACCCGACCTAAGACTAAAATTTGGATATCTTGACAACCAGATATCTTGACAACCTACTATAAATGCTCCAGTGAAACACATATAACCATGCACGTTAGTTTTGCCAAAGTAAAACACTTATCCAATTCTGATGGTTAGTTTTCAAATTATGCATTATTTTATAAACGACATCAACGTGCGGGAACATGTAAAAAAAATTAATTTCCAAAATGGCTACGATCTACCAATCATACTACTGAATGGAATGTTCCATTTCAATGAAAAATCAACACTCAAAACATTGAAAGACAGCAACCTCTTTCACAAATACGTGTTCCCTTAACGTTATCAATGCAATCAAGGTAAAAAAATTAAACACATTAAACAAGGTGTGAACAGTGCCACGATCAACAAGATGGCTGCATATATATGACGACAGGTCATCTGCTGGATATCTCTATTTATAAAGCCTCATTGACATCATAGTTGGACGATAATAAAACTCTTTGATCATTGCCAATATTACTGATGCTGTATACATTGTTTTCCGACTCGAAATTAACGGAAAACAACTTCAATAAAATCTACCAAATGTCATTCGATGTAAAAGTTCATTCTGACGAACGCAACTAAAGTTCCTTCGAAATAAACTCTCTTAATTCAGTTAAATTCACAAACGCAAACTGCTTTTGCAAGATAGTGAAAGCACATGTATTTTTGACCTGTATAGAATCTATGTCACCAATTTGACCTGGCTAGTTAGTGTAATAGAAATATCTGATCACGGTAAATGAAAGGCTTAGGAGAAGCAAGTTCTGCAGGCGTTTTTGGATGGCTTGCACGTATGAGGGGGTGGGTTCTTTTGGCACGGTTGCACAGTAAATTGTTAAAGGAACTTGTGTCGAATCCAGACCCACCTCAATTTCACTGTTAAACCTGAATTTTGCTTTGATACCTCAGTGCTTTAGATCCACCATTCAATATTATCCCACGCATATTTATGTTTAAGAATATTGCGTCTTAGCGCACTTTTGAGGCACAAATAGT
This sequence comes from Escarpia spicata, assembly GCA_963995525.1. Taxonomy (NCBI): domain Eukaryota; kingdom Metazoa; phylum Annelida; class Polychaeta; order Sabellida; family Siboglinidae; genus Escarpia; species Escarpia spicata. The sequence continues at coordinate 50,176,747 of OZ023205.1, read as the reverse complement.
GCCCTGTTTTGTGTCAACGTACACTACTATATATCACTAATTTTACGCACGCGATGCGGGTATGCACCAGTGCAGACTAGCATAAACCGGGTCGTTATTTGTGCTTCTAATGCGTGCTACGAGACGATATTTTCGTAATAGAAATATGCCTGTGGTGATGTTGAATAGTGGAACTAATGCACTGAGCCTCTGAGGCATCAAAAGTTATTGTTAAAAACTTGAGTCAAGTTATACAAATTAACAGCCAAATCGAGGTGGGTCCGGATTCGACACAAGTGCCACTTTGTCTTTAACCTTTAAAGTTATCACTAAATGAGCAATGAGTCAACAACCCAACCACAAACAATATATGTTTTCGTATGATGGCACTGTCACCAACGACAGAGCTGGGGCCCTGGATGAGACTGAGTTTGCACTGCACTGTAGAGTGTAGTGCAGGTCTGAACTCTGCCTCTGGTCTGGACTGATTACAAGTTACGACTTACACACCTCCTCTTTATCGGCCACATCCTCCGCTCTTGAACCAGTCGCAACGTTTTGTGCCGCAGCAGCCGAGTCTTTCTTTTTGTTGGTCGATATAAAACATGCTGGTTGGATTATTTTCTTTGCAGGGTTTGATCGTAACACCTGACAGCCCGTTCTTGCCGCAACCCGCATTAAAGACGCCATTTTGTCCTTGGTCTTCACTGCTTCGTTTCGTATCGATGAGAATCGAAACTTTTTATAATATTTGGCACATTTTAGAAACAACAACAAAATATTGCAATAAACAGTATGTTCATATAAACAGTGTCATTGATTTAAATGAAAAATATCGAGAGAAAAAACAAACTTTATCGCCAGCAAGTGTGAGGCGGAATAGTATACTTTCAATATATTAATTATTAATCTTGGATAAATTCATGACTTATACGCCCGTACATAATTGTTTAAATAAAGTTTGCTCTGTATTTATTTTTTATCTAGATATTATGTTTCCCGTGTTGGTTGTGATATATTCTCAACAAAATTTATAATTTAAATGGGTCTGGTGTGTGTATTTAGAGGGACAAACGTATTCGGCGACTCTACCCATGATGGCGGCAAATATGCAAGTTATGATGTATTGATCATTAATTTAGTATTGATTTATGCAAAATTGTGTTCGGATCGTGTTGTCAGTTGGTATGTGGCTAACGGATTTTTGGTTGATGGTTTAGTTGCGTCATTACTAGATGCGACGACCAGTTTTACAACTACTTTCACTGGTTTCGGCCCGGAATACTAGCTCATCAACACTGACACTGACTGAGTGTGTGTCGCCGCCGGCTTCGATGACAGCGCGTGCTACTGTCAAATTGGTTAACAACGAATGCCACTTAACAACACTGACAGTGAATTACAGTAACTACCGACCATTTGTTTTTTTAGTAATCCTAACTATGAAGTAATTGTGGTGATTGCTTAGGACTAAACAGGGTAATGTCACGAAAGTTTCAGCAAAGCAAAAGGAATACTGAACTGCCAGTACCACCAGACAAAAGACGTAAAACTGAACTGAACATGCCTCCTCACTGCCAAACTAATGCCACTGGTCCAGAGGAACTATGGGACGATGATGACGACATGGACGTCTTCACACAGGACCAGCTGGAAAGTATCGACAATCTGATTGCCTCATCACAACAGGTTGGTACAGGCAGAAATGCACCTACAGGCAGACCACTAGGTGGAGCTACAGTGCAAAGTATTGACAATACTGCCAAAAGAGACAGACTTGTTGGACATGGTTCTACAAAAAGTCGTTCAGTGGGTGAGCCTTGGTCATCACACGTATCATCATTCTGTAATCCAAAAAATCCCAACCATGCACAGTGGACTCGACGGAACTCTGCCTCGAAGTTGACATGTCAAAGTGCATACACAAAAACTGCATGTCAAACAACTAAAAGTAGTAGCACCTCAACAGTACCAAGTATGTTGGCTGCTGGTTTGCCTCCTAAAAGTGTGACACCACGTCCCCCTTTGCCATGTAAAGACTCACACGTTTGTTTACCATCAACTTCAAGTACTAGTTACGCGGCTGGTAGTAGAACCACTACACCAGTAGGTGGCGCTTTTAAGCAGCAGTCGTTTTCGCCGTCTAATGTTGATACTGGCAGTGAGAAGCTGTCACAGGTATTGCCAAGCAACGAGGCACAGTTGGACAACATGACAAGGCAGCAAGTTGACAAGTTGTTGCAGGAGTGTGAGAACTATCGCAAGGAGGTAAGTGTGATCAAAATTTGTCATCAAATTCTTGAAAACAAGACATGCACAACACCACCACCAATATCATGTCTGTCAGGTCCTGTATTTGTTATACAGAAGCAATCTATTGATTCATTTAAGAAAACATAACACTAACGGTGAGTGATTGTATATTAAGTGAGAGTATTTATGATTATCAGCATTCTGTTAATGCAGCATTGTTTCTATTGACAAATGATAGAAATATCCTCACACATAAAACAGCCAACTAATATATGAGCTATTCATGACAGCGTTAGAAATAAGCCAGAATATTTACTCGTCCTCTGGACAAGTAAGTTTTGAAATCTACTTGTCCGCCAAAATTTTAACTTGTCCAAGTGGTTGTCAAGGGATCGAAGCTTCGGAAAAAACATAAAAGTCTGTCTTATTTTTATCACAACAGCACATTGTTACTGCTGTTTCGTTGCATGTACATCTGAGTGACTTGTGATCAAAGAACTCTACTGTTAAAAGCGGGAGTCCAGTGTTCTGTCTAACTTGGTCACTCCACCTCTTTCGTGGCCTTCCTGAGCTATTCTTTACAGCCAATAGGTGAATATACTTTTCTGTTTGTTTTAACCCTGCAGGTGACCAATAGTAAACTTCCACGGTGTACACAATTTGGAGCTATTTGTAGGGGTGCTTTTAAAAAATCACAACTTCGTTAATACGTATCGCAAACATGATTGAGCTATAATTTTGTTGGCAAAAGGCCCTTTATTATTATGCAGTGATGATATTTGCATAACATCAAATAATCATGAAGATATAACTGTTTAAAATTTATCCAAAATAAATGCCCAAAAAATTGTTTTCACCCTACTACTAGCTAATTTCCGAGTGGTTGTATGTGTCAATGTCCAATTAGAGAAATGTAGCCATGTATATAAGCTAATGAGTACAGAATAAATTAATCAAATATACTCGGAAGTTTTTTATATGAATTTTTTTAGGTAGACCCATGTAAAATTTAGACTATTCTTCATGAACGTCAGAACGAGGGTAAAGTAGAAACCCAAGTTTGCCCAGTGACAAAATATTTATTGTGCGGTTGTATGTTCATGCATGCAGTGTGACAAATGTAGCTATACATTTCAGCTGTGTGATAATGAAAACTAGACTCGAATATATTCAGAACTTTTCATTTTATTATATTTTTCATAGAACGTTCAAATACAACCAATACGGCAATAGGCCTCGTAGGCCTACCGTTGCACGCCGTGGCGCACCTGTCCGATAACGTGACGTATCTATTATCAATTTCCTTCTTGGATTTGCTTATCCATTTCCGGACGTTGCAGCCTTGATGGATTGTCTATAGACAGCTCTTTCGTTTGCCAGTCTCCCCACTCGCCAGACGTCGGCTCCCATCCATTCCACCATGTCCTTCCCCCATTGTCGCCTAGGTCTTCCTCTGCTTCTGCAATTTCCTTACATATCAATAAAGTAAGTAATACCTACAGTTCCAAATTACACACACATATATGTCATCAGGTTATAGGACATGTATTAGAATTCTGAATGCATTGTATCCTTCGCTGGCGGACCGAGTAGGCCGGCCGAATCGGCCCATGTCCGGGTGCAAGACAGCGATGTCCGGCTCACCAGCAACTTGCATAATATCCAATTCAAAACAGCCCCCAAAGTCTGTGTAACTGTCTGAACTAGTATAATAACTTGATCCACAAATAATGTAATGTATTTTCTTGATATATTGACACGGACATTTGAAATAATTAAACTTATATAATCGAAGCAAGACAAAAAACATGGCGGGCTTTCGTCGTGATGGAATGAAACCAGCGTCAACAAGAAGACGTTTTAGAGCCATGTGCTGATTGGTTGACCGTTGACGTAAATTTATTTGGATAGACCAATCATTGGACTTTCCATCGATACCTCCATTTCCTTGTTTAGACCATATGAATGGGAATGTAAAATCGGCCATATTTGGGCATCTACTACTATGACATTTTAAAGCTTGGTTGTGATTTGCTATTACTGAATCATGATGCGATACAACTCATTGAAAAAAATGCCACAAGAAGAATAATAATTCAGCTTTCCAATGATACTTCGCGTTCCCCTGTCAGTTGCTAGTACGGAAACCAAATTTTTTGGAAAAGAATGGTACTGACTGATCACTCGGGCCGAATTCGGCCCAGTGGCCACCTGTAGGGTTAAGATAACTTTTCATTTCCACTGTTGTACTGTTCCAAGATTGATGCATGTTTATGTCAGAGACTCTGACTTACTCTGTCAGATTACAGATGCCTGTTGTGCTGTGATTGTGACTGTAGATGGCGCTGCTGAGAGAGACCCAACAGAGCAATGACGGGCAGGTGAAGATTCTCCGCATGTCGCTCACACAGAAGGAGAATGAGCTGAGTCGACTGCGACAGGAGCAGCTCCAACTTGCAGAGCAGGAGCAGCGACTGAAGACCGAGAGGGAGTCGAACCTCGGGAAAGAGATCGAGAGGCTCCAGACTCAACTGCAGTTTAAGGAGCAGGAGATCATTGAGGTTCAAGGTCGTTGCAAGAAGTTAGAGGTCCGTCTCGCCAAAGTCACCAATGACAACCCCGAGTCGGGAAGCTCCTTGCCACCACAGAGTCCCAGGTCAAAGGTCGGACATCTCTTGACGTCGCCAAAGTCAAAATGTTTGTCATCACCAAGGTCAAAGGTGACAGTTCCGTCGCCAGTCAAAGGTGCTTTTCCCAATGAACAGTCGTTTCTTTCCGAGGAAAAATCGCCGAGGTCATGCTGTTCCAGCCTGCAGGATAACTGTGAGTTCATATAGACTTAGTAATGTTTCGTGATTTGTACTTTTAAATTACAAAAATTAATGTTACTTAGATACATATAACCGCATATAATTCAAAAATATACCCTCTGTCTTTTAATATTAAAATTATATTTCCTGATTACCAGTATAGATTTGATAGCAATAGCTAGTCTACCAGCAACATGACTTTTCATGGGCAGTCATGAAAATGTTTTGTTCACTTTCAAAACTTTATAGGTACAACAGTTGAATTGTTTATTAACTGACTTTGGTTTCTACAAACTGGTTAGGTGTTGCTTTGCTGATAAAGCTCCTTTCTTTACATCCTTTTCTCACCCACAAGACTTTGTTCATGAAGTCAGCTGGGCAACACTACCCAGGTCTCTTAATACAATTGTTACCTCTTCCAAGCAAACACAAGCCATTATGTTTATGTTTAATAACTAACTGCTAGTAGATTACTAGATTTTCAATGGATGATGTTTCTGACTGCAGCTAAGAAGAGCCCAGTTGGTAGCAGTCTTCCACAGAGACGGAGATGGAGAATGCAGTTAAAAACTGACAGTAAAGGTATGTAGAGTACTAGAGTTGTACTCATAGACATGTAACATCCAAGGGCTTAGCCAGATAACTGTCTGCCCGTCCTCAAGACTGGCAGATGACTGGCCAAGACAGGTAATTACAACTGATAAGATGGGTGGAATTTAGAGGGGGCCATTTGGTCACTAGATTAACCTAATAGTTTCAAGTCTAGGGGTCCCGCATTAATGACTCATTTGTACAACTGACAAACCAATCGAATGCATCAGTATTAATTAAATGAATGGTTCAAATGACACTGGCTTGTCATTGATGTGAATGACTTCCATGTAAGCCGTTCACGTGCCAAAAGGCACACTTGATCAATTCAAGACTTTCAACAAATTATTTCTGGCTAAGGGCTTCCTAACACCTCGTATAATAATTTTGTATAAAACATATCAATACTGACATTTTAAATTTATGGAATGTTTTGCATCACTGGTTTCAGATACCCCGGCGGGATCTCTCCTGGTTGATAGGCTGATATCCCCAAGTGGGACGGACTTCTCCTCCCAGTCTCTCCCAGGCGGCCTCATTGACCTGATGCAATCTCCTCCCCACTCCTCTTACGCTGCCCCAGTCGCAGCTCTGCAGGGGGTCTCCTCCGAGGGCGCGTAAGTCATCAATAGTTTTTATGTACATATTTTAGATGTATTTACATACAGTGTGACCTCAATATTAAGGACACCCTTGGGACTGCGCAAAAGTAACCTGGATAGCAAGGTGACCGTATTAAGGCCAGACACCCCAGGTGAAATGGTGTTTTTGACAAAAAATACTGAAAATGGTTTTCTGCCAGATTATTATACCTTTTTGTATGCATACTATCAATAAAGTTAACTTCTATGACAATTACGTACCTCTAAGTGAGTTTTAATCATGGATCAAGCATGTTGATATCATGTAATGAAATCCATTATGCAATCTTTGACAGCTATTTTCTCAAAAACATTTTTCTTCAAATTTCTGCATTTGGAAACGGGATATCTCTTAGAATAATTATGCTATGTAAATAAAGTTGTCAGTGTTGCATTCAGCATATTCTACTGTGTGCAATGATCAGACACTTTTTAAAAATCATGAATAGTTTGAAAGATATAGCCATATTTGTTGCAAAAAAACAAGATTATTTTCGTATTTTACCAACAAATTATAAAAAAAATAAAAACACAACATTTCAAAAAATGCTCTGATCATTGCACAATAGACTCTATAGAGAACATGGATTTGCAAGAATTATATCTATATATGGATTTTTAAAAAGTGGCAGCTTTTCCAAATTTGCCAATATTTGCTCAAAATGGTGGCCATTTTGTTTGTTACCATGGAAACGGGGGGTCTGGCTGAAAAAAGTTCAATATATATTTTACTCAGTAGGACCCATTTCATGCATTGGGCAGAAAAAATTGAACTGTTTGCACAAATTAAAAAATAATCCTACCTACCTGCCGTGTCTAGCCTTAATGAGACTAGTTTCCTACACTGTTACAGAAATCATATTAGACTGGACACACTAAAAAAAAATCAGCATTTTGTCTGTTTTGGGTTGCAGCAAAGGCTCCAATGTTAGCACGAACAAACATCCAACTTCTTCTGGTGTCGAGCAGATGGTGGCACTTGTATCAAACGGCGACCATCTTCTTCTAGCAAAGCAAGCTCTGCACGAACTGTTATCGTGGTCATCTTTGTCGGAAACGAATGTTCGAAACGATTCAGCTACTTCACGTAATGACACTGCGAGTGCGCTGTTAATCCTGCCTCTCCTTGAAGACTCTTTAGATCGATTCATTGCCTCGATGGAAGGAAAATCCGATACAGCGTTTTCGAGTCCAACCACAAGTTTAGTGGCAAGCATCAGTGACAATTCCGTCGAGTCGATCAACGGCTCACTGGGAGTGCTTTCTATGGGGACATCTACTGGTTACCATAGAAACAGTGCAGTGAGATGTGTGTTGAATGCGCTGAGTGTACTAAACACGTTGTCGACTTTGAGCGCACACGTCAGACATGCCATTGTGTGTCACGTGATGTCGCATGCAACAAGCACACAGAAGGGGAAGGTCAGTGAAAATATTTCTTTCAAAGTTAAGATATATTATTGAGTTGTGTGAGAATTTTTTTAAATTTTGATTATAATTGATGCTGTTTTTATGCCATCTAAGCTGAGAATATATTTCCAACGATAATCAATTGTACTGTGGTCCACTTTGTGATGCTCCAGTGTCAGTTCATTTTTTACAGTCCATGCTATTGACCCAACTGGGCAGTGTCCTAAAAATCTACTAAGTAGTTCAAAGTACCTGATATAATTGATACAACCTATTGAATGCACAATCATCATATACGTAGAATAAATAAATTTACAATTGTCAACAAGTTTATGGTCAAAATTTGTCAACCTGAATATTAAACTTGCAAAATGATGCTCATTTGGTGGCAAACTGTAAGCTCTAGGCTGGAGTAGACAGAGCAGGTATAAAGAAATTAACTTTTACTAAGGCTTTTTCTTGTATTTTAAAGCAGGAACGAGGGCCCTGTTGTCATGGTGACCGTATGGTTGACCTAGATCCACGCATGGGGAAGTTTGGTGACTGTCAGCTCTTCAAGAAACTTGTTGATTTGGCAAATCCACTTCACTTTCAGGTAGTGTTTTCTGCTGTAAGTATATATCGGTCAGGTCAACGTGGATTGACAGTGAATGAAGGCTATATTCATTAAATTATTAGCATTTGTTATTATTATAGTTTCCTATTACAAGTGTATGTTGTTGTGATTGTCTACTGAAGTAAAATTGTAACTGCTATGTACAGCTGAATGTGTTTTTATCATTGTGATTAACATATTATTTAAGTATTATATGTGAGGTAAATAATGTCTAATGAAACAACTCAAACAAGCAAAGAAACCAGAATTGCTCTACATTCATGAATTTCCGTGTTTGTTTTGTAAACAGTTTAATATTTTATTAAGCAATTTATCAGCTTGCATGAACTATTATTTGATACTTAGTCAGATCATTTATAGCTTGCAGAGCATAAATTTTGCCAATTTTGAGATGTGAATATGGTGATTTATGATGACTGTATCTTATAAACCATGATCTTCTCAAACAGCAGCAAGTGTTTTGCTTCCAGAACAGAGCATGTTGTGTGGAAGTGACGGAGACAGCCTTGGTCTGTCTGACCACCTTGGCACAGAACTGTCACCAGCAACACCTGCACAGGTGAGACAACTTCCCTTCGATGGTTCATGTTGACACTTTCTGATCGACCACTTCATGTTGACACTGAGCACTAGAGTTTACATCTGCCAAATGGCTTGATGGTGACGCTTTCTGCTTGACCCCTTCAGGTTGATGCTTTCTGCTAGACGGTTTTTCGTTGACGCATTCTGCTTGACAGCTTCACGCTGACGCTTTCTGCTTGACGGCTTCACACTGACGCTTTCTGCTTGACGGCTTCACACTGATGCTTTCTGTCTGACGGCTTCATGCTGACGCTTTCTGCTTGACAGCTTCACGCTGACGCTTTCTGTCTGACAGCTTCACGCTGATGCTTTCTGCTTGACAGCATCACACTGACGCTTTCTGTCTGACAGCTTCACGCTGATGCTTTCTGCTTGACAGCTTCACGCTGACGCTTTCTGTCTGACGTCTTCACGCTGACGCTTTCTGCTTGACAGCTTCACACTGACGCTTTCTGCTTGACGACTTCACATTATTGCTTTCCGTTAGATGTCTTCAAGTTGACGCTGCAGGACATCTTCATGTTGACACTATTCTCTATTATGTGTTGCAACTTACTAGTATAAATCTTCATTTTGAAATTGTCTACACATATCTTGTTAACAGTTTTTTATTATGTTTACACCAAGATTATTCCGGCAGATTTTGTTTATTCATGGTATTTTATCTATATTAGAAATATGTATATGAGCGAAGTCACAAAAATGGAACACCTGTGTAAAAATTGGGAGTGAAAAATGTTCTTTCCCAAATAATGATGTAGTATAGGGTTGAAAGTGTACCAAAATGGTAAGTAGAATATAACTTATTGCCTGGTGTTTATTATATAGGATGATGAAATAGATCATTCACATTTTTGTGTCGTGTCTGTCACACTTATAAATGTGTCCAGCAAAAATTCTACAATGGTAATGATTTTTTTGCTTGAAGATGTGTATTGTGATGGTACTGACCAGGGAAAAATAGAAGTATTAGGTTTTCCATTGAAATGGTCAAATGATAGTGCTGACATTGCAAAATGTTTTCAAAATGCAGTTGGAAAAGTTCCACCTAGATTGTTTTTCCCCACAGAAAATTAATTAATTGTTTGGGCCTACCTTACACCTAACCAGATATGGGGTCAAATACATTGAAAAGTATTTAAATACAAATTCTCCTGAGGGGTTCAAATACAATTACAAATACTTTGAAATGCAAAAGTATTTAAATACAAATATGTCGGGAAGTATTTCAAATACTTTTCTAAATACTTTTTACAAGAGAGTACCAAAACAATAGCAAATCTTATATTACAAGATAATTTGTTGTTTATCGACATAATTTCATGATAATATTATGTAACTGTTATGTTAACTATTACATGAGATATTCGTTAACTGCATATCACTGATTAATGATTTTGTATATGGGAATTGCAAATGGGTCAGGTACTGTATAGCTATATTTTTTCCGTCTTACTTTTTTGGGAAAATAGGGTGTGACAGGTCTACGCGACAAGTTTTCCCAAAATAAATTCTGTATGACTTATGTTTGTTAAAATTCTTTTTCTAGAAATCAACAAAGGAAGGGTTCTGTGGCAGACAAATATTTTTGTAATGTTCATTTAGTTAATTTCCTTTTTTCAGAGAGACTAGTACACCTACTGCCCAAAACTATTGTCTTTTGAAAAAATAATGCCAGATTCTCACCTCAATAATTCAGCAATGGGTGGGAGTAGACAGTTAGTTTTTTTTACCCAAATACACCTTGGGGTATATATTGAATATAAAAGGAGGCCTCCAGATATTCCTGTGATTTTTGTTTTTAGTTTTGAAATGCTGTCGTCAAAAGTTTTTACATTTTCATGCAAAAATACTCCCATTTTTAGGTCTTCAAATGGCTACAGAAGAAGCAAATCTTGATGAAACTTGCTAAAGTAGCATGTTTTATCCCTAACAAAAATGGGATATTCGTTTTAAAAACTGAATGCAAAGTGCAGAAGTTTAGAAAATGATAGTGTTCCATTTTATATGACTACACTCCTATATCATATTTGGAATGCAGCCAAGTGATCTATATTAATCAAATTTGATGAGAGTGTTTTACCCTAGCACTGGTGAAATCTATGCTTTAACATGGTGGTCTACAGTGCTAGTTTTGTGGATAGTCTTCCCAAGAATGTAAATAACGCTCATTATTCAAGCCAGAAAAAAATAATCTACAAATTGTTGCTTGCAAACATATATCAGGTTAAAGTTTGCAAAAAACAGTTACCTTGGACTAAAATATTTTAATATGCGACATGCCACAACAGAGCGGGTATTAAGTCACACATTTGTTTTAAATGGAGTGTTGTACCATTTTGGAATCCACAGACCATGAGCTTTAAAATATACGTCACTTGTTGAAATATCTTCAGTGGTTTCTGATTTGTTGCTAAAACCGAAGCAACATTTTAAAAAGAGACAGTTTGAGAAACGAGGTCAATTGACTCGTATCATCTTTGGTTTCTTAATGTGTCGGTTCATGAATGCAATTTCTTAGTTTGGGATTATTTGTTGAGGAAAATGAACCGGACAATGAAAGATGACATTACAAATTAAGTAGTTCTGCCCAAAACACAAACTTGATGGAATGTGAAGTACACAGCTATTTTTACCTCGTGTGCAGAATAGACCTGTCACTTAATACCCGGTTTGCTGGGGCGTGTTGCATGTAGCAAAATTTTGATAATAACATTGCGAATGAATCTCTGTTGACAGATTTGAGTCGCTGGTCAGTCACGACGTGCTGGTTAACTGTCTCGCAGACGACCTTGACATATGTGTACAGTCACGATGCGCACTGGCGATGCAGGCATTGGACATTCTTACTGCACTCGTCCGGTCCTCCCTGCTCCTCTCACTGCTCTGTGTCTGCGCAGGTGAGTTCCACTGAGACGTAATGCAAACACCCCATTCACCTGAATCAGTTGTACATCGTCACATTTGTTGCTTTAAAGACTAAGTGAAATTAACCCTTTTTATTCCCGATCTGAATAAAATGTACTTGCTATTCAAATAATGTTCAACTCTCCGTCACCCTGTTTAAGGCCCCTTATGGTCGCGATTTTTGTAAATTATCGTTATTATTGTCTTTATGGCGATATCAAATAATATAAAATTCCACAATTGCAATTCTATGTACAAACTGAAACAACAGGCCTCACCTCCGCTTGTCATGCTCAAGGATAGTGCACGCACAGCGACATGTACTCCAGTGATGTCACCAACATCTGACAAGTTGGTTGTTTTGTCACATGCAAATGTCAATCTTTGAGTGGATTTAGTGACATGAGCTCACAATCAACAGACTTCACTTTTGGCACTTTACTTTACAAGAGCGTTATGTTCACTTAAAAGGAAGTTTCAAAGAAATAAAAAAAATTATTTCACTTTGTTTTTAATTGGGGCAACCAGCAACTTCAAAGAACAATGCCAAGAAATTGCAGTTACCCTTGCCAGTCTATGCAGTACTGCCAATAACTGGTATTTACAATTTGATCACTTTGTGGCTGCAACATTTGGACATTTCTAGTATTATGGAGATCTCCCCTGAATTTGTGGCAGAGTAGACCCTGCAATCTATATTGGTAATGACGATTCGGTGTTTATGAAGCACTATGAAGACACACATGTGTGCTTGTTGTGGTCGCATTTCATTGGTCAACTCCCACGGCCTCGTGATTGACAGCGGCGAGACTCCTGTCAATCAAGAGTCCATGCAAATGGTGGTCATCATTAAATTTTGGTTGTTTGATAAACAAAACTACCGCTAGTATTTCAGAGGAAGTTTGCAGCCTCTGTGCATGCCCTAATATTACTGAACGCTGGAAGTTTGCTAGTCATTCGAAAGAGAAGGTTGCTCGGTTGGAGTCCGCTTTCATTCCATAAACCCACACTATAGTCAGTTGTCTGACGTGAAATCATAGCGTTATACTAATAAAACAACACTCTGCTGGGAACCACCGCTGTTGTCATTTGCAATAAAGTTTATAAACGTGCATTTGTCATCTCTAACACAAGGGAACGAAACTTGTTATCGAGTCGACAATGAGTGAACGACCTATGCTGCTAGTGCTAGTATTGTATGGCAATGTTTGCTAAGTAAACATTCCCATTATAAACTTTTATATACAAATATTTCCTTTGGCTTATGTTATATTAGATATGATCCGACACATTACACATAGCAAAACATGCCATATAATAATATATTTTTAACTGTCACATGAAACAGATAAAACACCTTATAAATAATGTAAATTAGTTTTATAGTGCAAGCAAAGTATTACTGCATGTTGTGTTATTGTGTGCAGTTTATTACAATCACATTGAACAGTGACTAATACACAAATCACAAACTAATTAAATGACATAAAATTAATCATAATACATGTTTAACATGACTTAATACTTAACAAACAAGAAGAATAGTATATTACAAGTGTATTCATAATCTATTGTAAAGTATCAACATTTTAGATGAAGCTTGCATATTGTTTTATGATTTCCATAATAATTTTTTTTAAATAAAAGCTCATGAATCGGAAAAATAATTGTTTAGCTAACACAGTTGATACTTTTTATTATAGTGACAGTAGAACATTAATTTTAGTACACCAATCCAAATAAAAGTAATAACTGGACAACAAGTACTTGCAAACCAGACAGGAAGTCTTTATTATAGTTAAACAAATATGGTACATGTCTGTAAACGAAGAATAACTACTTTGTGTTTACAAATGCTGCGTTCAGGAGACTAGTGCACCTGTCCAGTATAAATATGTGGTCCATTTACGTGCATTAACTGTGCCATCTCCATCACTCGGTCTCAGTTTTACCCGTCGATGCATCATTAACTAATTTACACAATAATAGGCTCTGGTTTATTAACTCAACTTTGCTTTCAAGTGATATTGATCCTAGAAATCCATGTGCACAACTTCCACTCCTGTGGTCGATGGTGATGCAATTTATTTCAATGTATCTTTGAGACAGCCTGAAAACATTACCTACATGGTAGAGAGAAGAATTATTACAAACTTTAATTGTGTGTCAAAGTGGGTTGTCACGATAGCTGTATTTATCATATATTGAAACACTTATAGTTTTATTGAATGTAGTGGCGCAGTGGCTAGAGCATCAGACTCTCAGTCGAGAGAACCGGAGTTCGAATCCTGTGCTGTGGTGTTGAACCTTGGGCAAGCTTGTTCACTCTACGTTGCTTCAGTTCGTCAGCTGTATGAATGAGTACCTGGCTATAGACAGTGGTGAATATTTGTGTACAAATAGTCTTTGCGCATTAATTGCAGCTTGGCTGGATGTTTCCCAGAGAAGTCAAGATGGTGTTCGATTGAACAGGTCTGTCAGGGAGTAAAGTGTGAAGCGCTTTGAGCAGTCCTGCGGACTGGATACTGCGTTATATAAGAACCTACCTTTGTTACATTACAATATGAATGATACACCACCTAATAAGTCCTCCCACATTTTAAAGGAATTAATAATGGTCAGATATGTGAAAAGTTTTTTTGTAGTACACATGTCCTACACCAACTAATGTTATCCACCTTAGCTCTCTGGGGTATCATCCATCTGTTGACGACTTTAATATGACTTATCGATTCTGATATTGATTAACCCTTTTGTATTGATGCGCCTCTGGGCTTGGTTTCTGAGGATTTAGGCACACAAGAAGTTACTTTATTATTATTATACGAAGAAAAAAGTATTAAAAAACAACCGATACGTTACCTGCCCTGAAGAACCTTAACAGTCAGCGGCAACAGTTATTAGACTTCACAGGTGAATGAGACATGAATGAAAACTTAAATTTCATATATAACGATTGTATGCTGCATTGAATGTGGTTTGTTTGCCAGACGAGTGTTTACTGCAACTGGTCTACTCATGCGGCTGCAGTGATTGGAAGGGACGGAGAGCGACTGACACTACACGACTCAGTCAGAAGGTAGCAAGACGAACACCCGGTCTTTTACTTCACTGTAGGGTACTGGTTTAAACGACCAATCTTAGATTACTTGTGTTTGACAAACATTTTGAATCCCAGCTAGTTTAATTTTGTTTACATCTCCAACTTTGAATAATCTAAAAACAAAATTCTTGTATGATGATCACATAGATCTTTTCAACCACTAGGTGTGTTTTTCACGTTAATCTGAGACATGAAGTATAATGTCAGTAGTTTGCGCTCTCTTGCCTTATACAAATATTGCTGTTCACATTCTGCCTCATAATATGGGTGGCTTTGTCTGTTGGTTATATAACAAATTTGGGAGTATTCAAAATTGTAATGTGGTTTTCTTTCTCAAAATAGGCCTCTGCTGCTGTTTTACCCATAAATATCCGTCTAACTTGCCATGGTCAAATGCAGAATTTCTTAATACTATACAAATGTTGATCCTATCATGTGTATATAGGTCTGAATAAAATGGGTAAAGTCAGTGTAGGAAGTATTGTATAATACCACTGGTCTTTATCATTCAGGTTGTGATGCTGCTATCCACGATTGTGTCTCACCACAAGAATGGAGTGACACTGCTGCTGACCCCAAACTGTCAATGTGGCGCTGACGTAAGTGACATGCAAACTTGGTGATATCTCCGTTCTTTAAAGGAACACATTTGGAATGTCAAGTAATAAAATACTATTTCTGAAATTCATAAAATTTTAAAACAAGGTGATTATTCTAAAACGTCATCTTATTATAGTAGTTTAAAAATTGCTAATTTTGACAGGAATTTTAAAGGCTTATATTTTACTAGCTCACATGGAGCAACAAACTTCTCATTTACATTGGCACCATTTGGCAAATTGATTACTACTAAATGTGTAAAGTAAGAGAATGGGCCTCGAGAAAGACCATGCATATCTCAAAAACACAAGTAAAAAACTGTATATAAATACTGTGTTTTCTGAAATACTTCGCCAATTGGTAGATCAATGCAAGATGTCCAAAGAAGCATATGAACAGCTTGGGAAGAGAATACTCTAAATTCAGCATATTAATTTTTAGATAATATGCATAATATTGACAGCATGAATTCAAGTAAATAGAATTCCTGGGCAATGATACTGGGTAAAGAATGCTATTTATTGGAAACATTTTAGCTTTCAGTGTCAGAATGTAAAAGAATCTCCTGTGGCTTGATTAATGAAAACCCTGCAGCATACCCTGGTCACATGATCACACTGTATTCATTGTAGGTTGTCAAGTCGGTGGTTCTCGTCCTTCACCGTGAGCTGCTCGCCTACAGAGCGGCCCCTAGTGGCAGAAGTCTGCAACTGCTGCAGGACGGCATCGCGTTGCTCCACGCCTTCTCTGTCCGAGACACATACTACCGGCGCCACCACCAGGACGTCGAGCATCAGTATGTCGAGTTGGTGTGTGGCACCGAGATGTTATTCCGCGAGACAAACGGGATCGGAGACCACGAAAGTGAGTTGTATAGTGATGATCTTTGTTTCACCATTGGTAACTTTAGTATGATTGATAGTCGTTGAAAACGGGTTTTGTTTGGTATGGAATCCTAAATAATATGACTATGGGTATGTTCTACCTTAGACATCACCATTTTCAACACTTTAAATATTTAACAACCTTTCATGCCTTTGCAGTGTGAGGTTTAAGTTCAAATTTGATATTTTAACTGCATAGTAGTTTTATTACATATTACTGTGATGGTTATTTTTTAAATAGTATTTTCCTTATATAAAATACGAATAGAAATTACTGCCCATAATGTAACCATGTTAGTACTAAATTCCAGAATGCTGTGTGTTCACTGTGTCTAGTAAATTGATCATATTGTTATAATACAGTAACAAAGTATATTTTTTCTAAAACGTTTTATTTACAAACATCTGCAGTTGCGTGATTGCTATATTTTCCCCAGTGGCGGCGCTACTGGAATTGTGGGATTTCGACCAGGACTGTCCAAATGGAAGCAGTGAAGAGGATGAAGAGGAAAACAAGGCACCGGCACCAGTAACTGGAGAAGTCCAAGATCAGCAGGGAAAAGAAGAACAGCCAATGGACGTAATAGAAATTGAATGATGTCAGTCAGTTGATACAGCTGTGTCATTAGACAGGCCTGTGAAGATGCTGTTACATGTTCCCCTGTATGTAGAAGTGGTGCTTCGTTAGATGAACTGTTTTAAAAGGACATTATTGTTAGATCACGTGGTGCTGTGTTAACTATTTATAAAGGTATATCTCTCCAAACTTTATATTCTGTATTATTATGCAAAGAACATTAGTTATACCCGAGAGCTTGAACAAGTATGGGTTGGGTAATTCAACTTATTAAATTGAATCGTTTGTATTATTTTAAAGAATGTTTTATATGTTTTATACATCTGAAATAAATCTGACTAGTAAATAGTAATCTTCTGCATAATATTAACCTGACTTCAGTGTCTTTCTTCTGCGTGAAAAGTGAATGTACATAACTTAATAGGTTGTTGCAGATTAAACATTGTTTGCCCTACTAATGCAGTAAATTACCACCGATAATTCCAGTGCAGCAGTTTCAACATCTTAATAAGCTTGCAACAATTATATAATTGCTATGGACATATATGTTTTAGCTGTATATCAATATAACATACCTTCTTTGGTATATGACCTTCAGTTCACTGGAAACTTGTAGGTTTCCTAAAATGGCACAGATAATACTCTGTGCCATTTTATGAAACTTGCAAGTTAACAAAGGAAAACCAAAACCTGGTGTACGTTGGTTTTTAATCTTGAGTAAATAATTTCCAGAACCACTCCCACCACACAACACACTAAGTATGTATACCATAGGTTTATTAAAACATTGAATCTTATTTAAGTATAATTCTGATTTACAGCCACTGTGTAAACCCAGTTTAATGAAATACAGTATATGTGAAACTTTCAACATCTTCTGCATTTTCGATGACACGTGGTGATTTGAGCAATCAACAATGTTGTTTGCATGAATGAAAAAGCACTGTACACCTGTAATGTAGCCTGAAATATCTCTCAAGTATCGGAGACATGTATGTCATGAACATGTAACCATAACATTAATTTAATGTTCACAGCAGAACATGCAGGCCGCAGTATAATGCTGCCAACATTGTCTGACAATAAATTTGTTTTAAATGTTAACATTATTTCAACATTTATATTACAAGATTAAAAATGGTGTGCGTCATATGAAAACAACAATTTAAACAAGTACCGGTATACCCAGTATTTCTGTAATAAGGGTAGAACATACCCATAGTCATATTATTTAGGATTCCATACTAAACAAAACATGTTTTCAACGACTATCAATCATATTAAAGTTACTAATGGTGAAACAAAGATCATCACTATACAACTCACTTTCGTGGTCTCCGATCCCATTTGTCTCGCGGAATAACATCTCGGTGCCACACACCAACTTGACATACTGATGCTCGACATCCTGGTGGTGGCGCCAGTAGTTTGTGTCTCGGACAGAGAAGGCGTGGAGCAGCGCGATGCCGTCCTGCAGCAGTTGCAGACTCCCGCCAATAGGGGCCGCTCTGTAGGACGTAATAACACAAAAATGTCAACCTTTAGAAAATATTAAATAATGTTATATAGGAAACATGTAATATAAAAGGTAAACATTACAATCAATTATATTTAATAGTACACTGTATCTAGTTAAATATTATCTTGTAGAGCTATTCAAAGTCATGAGAATGGGCAAAACACAAGTCCAACATAAATACGTATCACTGATCCTGGTTGTTTAACCAAATATGTCAGTGTTGTAGTCCTTTTGGCCAAAGGTCCAACAGACTATTGCTATCACTCTGTGTGCGTCGTTAGCTGCCGTATCTCGGAAACCGTTCGGCTACTTTTTCTCTAATTTTGCATAGACATCTTAGGGCACTGCCACTATGCACGAGAAATCTGTATTTGATCGAATCGTTCTCAGGGCCTCCAAGGACCTCAAAACTGGTAAAAATTTAACATTTTGCCTATTTTTTCTAAAACTGTTCAGCAACTTTTTCTCTAATTTTGCATAGACATTTCATGTGGTAGTGCCTCTATACACAAGAAATCTGTATTTGATTGAATCATTCTAAGAGCATCAAGGGTCCCCTAAAATGCAAAATTTGCTAGCTAAATTGTCTGCAGCAGCAGCAGATCTATCATGCTTCCAGTCCTTTTGTTCAACTAATCCTTTTTCCTACAACATCCGTCACACCTAACTGTGGCTGCCTGATGGGAGCTGTGACTAATCTGTAATTGGTCACTGGCAGAGGCTTGTGTCAATATACAGCTCACTAGACCCCTGGACAGTTGTGCCTACATTCTAAGTGGTCATCCTAAAACAACCAAATGTCAACTGTTAGTAGAGTTGACATAGTTTCGTTATACACAAGAAATCTGTATTTGATTGAATTATTCTAGTATCATAGTAGAACATACATTTGCAAGAAAATGTCAACATCATCATCACTAAGGTTGTTGTAAATTTCACCAGCTGCCATGTCAAGTCCCTTATAATTATGACTAACAGTGTTCAAAATCATTCAGGTAAATAGCAAATAACAAAAGACACAAGTTTTCTCCTTGTGGTAACTCTACACCACATGAGAAGGCTGACACAGCCCCCCCCAAAATGTTTACACTATCTAGTGATGTGGTTTTGAGAAGGGCCCTTGAGACTATCCCCTAACAGTAGATTTGGTGAATTGTGCCAGAAACAGAACACTATTCCCCTTCCCAAAACATCTGTCATATGCAGAGTCTGTGTCTTGCATGAATATCTATTTTATGCAGTTGTTTTATATAAGCAGGAAGTTTGTGAAATTAGTTAATCTTAGGCCACAGAAAGGTAATTCCCAGTTTCTCATCAATGCATGTGTTTAAAAATATGTGCCACAACATTTTTTTTTCTATTATAATTATTCCTCTAAATGCAAGACGTGGTGCAATAAGTGAACAGTAAACATGTCAACATTTTACTTCCATCATAAGCCTTAATGATCTGTAACTATGATTCACCAAAAAACATTTGATTAATAATTACCTACAGGGTTGTTTGATTTCTGCCGGGCAGAAACTGTTTTTGCCCGGCAGAAACGGCAACAATAGGAAATACATGCCATTGATAAGCAAACGTGTTCTTTTTATAGAAAATGGCAGTTTCTTTCTGTACCTGTCTACGTACGATAACCATTTGTCCGCCCTGCTCACAATAAACATCACATGAATGATAAAAAGAAGATCACTGCCACTTAACTTGTGGATTATTATTATTATAAAACTGCTCTGCTACTGCTTGGTGGACAGTTAATTAGTGGGTCAAGTTCAAATACATCATGACGTTTTTCACACCTGCATGGTTGTTTAAGCTCAGTAGTGTGCTGGCAGCCACTAAACCTACAGGCTTGTGTGAAAAGGATAGTTGGCAGAAGAACTAACTTCAAAGCACCATTGCATCCATTTAGCCAGGCAGCAGTCACACTGTCGGAGTGTCTGCTGTTATGTTTGTATATATAGGTACAATACACCAATCTGTTGGCACAATGTCAGATAATAGAACTAGGTTAAACATCTTAACAATAACAATAACAAAAAATAATTTAAAAAAATTAGTTCTGTGGGGCGGTTTTTTAAGTCCCCTAAAATGTTAAATTTGCTAACTAAAATGAATTGCCTACCTCAGAGTAGCTATATTTATAACTTGTTGTGGAGGTAAGATTATCTGCCTGCTATTGTTTGATGGAAACTGTGACTAATCTGTAATTGGTCACTGGCAGAAGCTTGTGTCAACAGACAGCATTAAGCCACTAGACCCCTGTTAAACTGGACAGTTGCCTGTAGGTTTTAAACTGTGTCAAACAGTGAGTCTACCTTTTGCTCTCAAATAATCTGTCTTCTTAGTTTTACACATGAAGACATAATCTGGCATAACTTGATAAGTCTTTGTAGCAGCACATTTGTACTTCCAGTGTATCATTGCAACATAACATACACACTGTGTGCCACATTTGAATGTCATGCATGTAATATTTCCATGCAATCCATTTGTATATATAATGTAAAACTTCAACATTTTAACTTTTTGACCTCTACCATGTTCAATGCTCCATAACTAAATTTTTGAAACCCTGTAAAGCACCCTACCAAACCTTTACAAGAATGTAGGAAAACAATGTTACAATTTTTCCGACTTATCACACATTTGGTCAGCCGGGGTCACATATAGATGTATTAGTCCAAAGGACTTCAGGGCCACTTGGCCCATTTTTTGTATAAAGTTGGAATTTTTATATGGCAAAAAGTAGATGTGTTATTGTCTGACAATACAGCTTAAATTACACAGTGTGTGTACATATCAGCACAGTATCACAAAATAAACACTTGTGCAGATTCCACTATTGAAAACGGACACAATGCAAACAAAATCAATATTATTTTTTGCTAACACATGAGCTCTTAGTTGAAGCTGGTCATATGAACAAAGTATTTCTGATCACCACAAATATCAGTTTGCAAACTTTCAAATTCGATATTTTAATCCACGAAAAAGTATGTTCCATTTTTATCTCTGGTGACTACTTTTATAAATGAGGTAACTTTCTTTACAAAGATTTGTCCTACAAAATATAAAGGAGTAGCACACAAATAGTAATTATATGACCAAATTATATGTCAATATGACCATTAGTGATTTATCACCGCCTTGTAAATATTACTCAAAGTTGACAGGTTTCTTTCCATACCGGTTAAATATACGTGTCCCACACAATATCACAGCAAGTCGCAGCTTATCACAGCATATCAAACCGTGGGTGCCAGCCCTGAATGGTGCATACCTGCAAGAATCGTAGAAATCTGTACAACCTGCAAACGAACCTGTACGATTATCTAAATTTGGTTTGCCACGCTTGCTCAAAAAGAGGTCACTTTGCAAACCCGGATCCCTATAAGGTAAGTTCATATATAGCGCAGTATCCAGTCCCTAGGACTACTCAAAGCACTTTACTCCCTGGCAAACCTGTTTAATCGAACATCATCTCGATTTCTCTGGGAAGCATTCAGCCACACTGCAATTACTGTACAAAGACTATTCATACGCAAACATCTGGCACTGTCTATTATTATTGCCAGGTACTCAGTCATACAATTGAGTGAACTGGAGAAACGTAGAGTGAACAAACTTGCCTTGTGTCGAACACACAGCAGCACAGAATTCGAATTCGAAGGTTCTCTAGCACTATACTCCCTGTCACACTCATAACGCCAATTATTGAGTTAATTTGGAGCACCATGTCCATATAGCATAGCCATAGGCATGGCACATATTCAATGACGCTGTTGGACAAATCCTTACAAAACTTCTTTCTCATTGGCGTCTAAATACACAATGAACTGTAAACTTGTGTTTGTTCTGGCTAATTATATATATATATATATATATATATATATATATATATATATATATATACTTGAATTCAACACTCTTGACTTGTTTTCTTAAGGGGGCACTGTATAGACCGCGCTATTCCACGGCAGAAGTATTTTGTCGGCCGATGCTTGGCGTCTGTAGCTATTTATAGAACAGTGTGGTGCAGACGATATGTTTGCCGTCGTTAGTTCTCGGGAACACAAGACAAGCGTGTGCTGCATGTAGTGATTGTGTTGTTGATAAGGATATGTTGTTGTTGTTAGTTTGCAAAAGTAAATGTCATAAATATCGCCTGCACGAAACTGTTCTATAAATAGCCACAGACGCCATGCATCGGCCGACAAAATAATTCTGCTGTGGAATAGCGCAATCTATACAGGGCCCCTTAATTTAAGTCAAGATAATAAAATAAATAATGCATAAATTTGCTCGTTGTGTATTTTTTCAATCCAAGATTATTAGACAAAACGTGATTTGTTTAAACAATCGAATCATGTTTTTCTGATATTGAATGAATAATTATGCCATATGTTCACATTTCCATCAGTCCATTGGCATTGACATTGTAAGTCCCGTCTGGGAACTGTTGTGTACATGCTCCAAGCTTCTGCTATATTATTTTTTGGAACTTTTCCCACTGTGGCGCCCTCTGGAGGAGAGTGCTTCACTACAAATTTCTCAGGTTTTCACAAGTTGGGGAAAAGCCCTACAGACAAGCACAGCGACAGCATCCCGGGGATGCACTGCCTATACTAGCGGATGTGCCGACTTCAAGGGTCCTTTTTTACCGAGACTCCCTAGATCGTTTTTCACATGTCCTCCCTGGAACAAGGGTATACTTTTTGATATCGGATGCTCTTATCAAGGGTAGGGGTATGTGACCTTCGGCTGCACACCCCTACCCACATGTAAGGATAGTGCCCCCCCCCAAGACAGCATACGGCAAACACGTATGTGGGCGACATTTTTAGTTTGCACCAATTCGTTTCAAACTCGATTTCGATTCTGTAATCCTCGTATCTTCATAAGTTCATTGTCGTTGAACATGGAAGTCGGCAAGGGTGCCAAGCGCGCAGTTCGTGTGAGAATACGAATTCATATTCACATCGTATACAGTCAATATTCCCGGCCATGACGCATTACCAATTGTGATGCGCCTAGCTGTTGCTGATCGGCATGATAACCACCTTAATTGTTTCATTGAAACTTTCCGGCCAGCCACGTTCTTATAGTACCAAATGTACCATCCGGCCCATATAGCTGCCAATGGCGACCGAGTTGACTTCAGTGATTCTCCCAGAGGCTATGTTGACAATGCCCTGAGGGTAACCAGACCATCAATGTTCAGAGGATCATATGGAGGTCTCCAACATTTGTCTAACACGCTCCCTGTACGTTACATCATGCAGATTGAATGCAGCCCGATATCTCTTCTTTAAGGGTCGTCACTTTCAAGGTGGCTGGCTATGTGAAGAACCAGAGCCAACCTTTTCACCCCATCAGTGTCGAGCCGAGATAATCATACGTAAAGACTGACAGAACGGCAGCAATAAGTGAGTATGCTACGCATACTGTTGTGAACGTTATTTAAAAGAAAACGCGTTTATGTTTAACATTATATTTAATTTAGATAGCCAAGAAGATATGTAACTTATCCACACCACTGGCACGGTCGAAGGCCAAGAAATAAAAAAAATAACGTTTAATGCACGATTGAGGCAATGACTGTTTAGTTACGGGGCTTCTACTATGTATCCAAATTATAAAAAAGAATATTAATAATATTTGTTGTACACTTGCTTATAATTATTATTTTTAGATTCAATAGAAGCGGAAGTCGAAGGACGAGGAAAGAAATGGGTTTCGTTTTGTACCAGAGACGACATCATGTTGATGAAAGAAATTATAGTTCACAACCCGTATGCCATTGGTGTTGCCAAAGAACTTGCGGACATTTGGCAAGCAATCGCCGAAAACACAACATTCGAGGTTGGCAGAGAGAGCTTTGCCATTGATATAAGACGTGCCCAGGAGAGCTAGGATCACCCTTCTTCTGGAGCACTTCAGGAAGCAAGACTTGGCTACGTTGCGATGGTAAGGGAGATGACAAATACATTTGCACGCACGCATGCACGCACATATACAAACACACACAGGCGCACATACACACGCACTAACTCACTCATCCAGTCACTAATTCATCACTCACTCGTTCACACACATACAGACGCACATACACACACGCACTAACTCACCCAGTCAGTCACTCACTCATCACCCATTCACTCGCTCACACACACAGACGCACATACACACACTCACTCACTCTCTCATTCAGTCAGTTAGTCAGTCACTCATCACTCACACGCACACACGCACACACGCACACACGCACACACGCACACACGCACACACGCACACACTTGCGTGCATTCTTGTCCTTAATTTTCAGATCTGGCACAGAAGAGGAATGCAATGAGAAAGTTCAACCACTGCAAGAACTTGCAGACATGGTGCATTCCAGAGTGTCTCTCAAACGGAAAGCAACGAATGGCGCCAATAGCAGTGGCAACGATAAGCGAGTTGCACTGTTTTTGAGAGGCATTGCAATGAATAAAGCGAAAGCAAAGCCGTCCATGCCAGCGCGCGCCAATTGTAGTCAAGCAACGGATGCTTCTGATCTGCCAGTAACCCCTGACCTCAATGCAGGCACAGGTTTGTATTATGCTGAGATGTTTGTCATAATAATAATAACATTGTCCATACAACAGTAACATAAATTGTGAAACTATATGAGTGTTGGATTATGTGGTTAAGTTTAAACAGCTGAAAGCTACGTACTGAAATGGTCGTAGCTATAACATATTTTGCTGCATCATTCTTTGCTGATAACGTGACTAAAGGGGTATGATTTAATGTTATCAATAAAGTATCAATTATATTGTTATTGTACAGGTTCTACTATTACTGGCGTCAGCAATGCAGAAGCCGATACAGATGTTACACCATCAAAGAAGAAGGCTTTGAAGGCAGCTAAGCCAGCAGATGCCCTGTTGGTTTATCTACGAGAAAAAAGCAAAGAAGATGCCGATTACAAAAACAAAGAACTGCAGCGCCAGCGTTTGGAGCTGGAACAGTGAAAGTTTGCTCTGGAAGAGCATGAGCGCCGCCAACGCATGGATATCGAACGTCATCAAGCTGAAGTAATGATGCAGCGTCTGCAGAAGAAGATGTGACGTGTTAAACTGTCTTTTTACAGTGTCATTTAAATAAAACGTTAAGCTATGTGCGATTTGGAATGCGTGTACATTTTATTGATCTCCTAAATGAATGCAGCAATGTAGTACATTTCTCACACATGTCTGCTTTGCCGTACAGTCAACACTTGCATCAGCTTGGTAAAATTGCTTCTTCAGGCTAAGTATTCCTCCACAGTTGGAGGAATTAGTTCAAAGTACGATGACGTAAAATTCCATTACAGGCATGTTCTGCAATTAATAAGTATGGCACCAACAAACTACAGTTTTGCAACAGGTTGTCTGAAGAGCTTCAAATTCTTCTAGAAGTCAAAAAATGCGAATGTCCTTGATGTATCTCCGAATCCCCACTCAACACTCTGTTGAAGGGGCGTCATGGATCGATTGAAAGCATTCTGGCCTGGCGTGATGTTTGCACCCCTGTACGGAGATATAATCTGGGGGCATAAAGGGTATGCCGGATCAATGTTCCTGGGCCATTTTCAATAGCTGAAAAGTAAAGTGAATAACATGTTACAGGTCCTCTTCTGGCTTGACTAGGCATTATTGCCTCTGCCTCTTACATGCCAGCTCTCGTCTGAGTCTGGCACTATCCAAGATAGGAGTGGAGCAGTGTATTCAGTTTTCATAAGGTGGTTTTGCTATAACTTATCTATTTTGGTACAAAACTACTGCAACGATGAAGCGTCAACCACAGACTGTGGGAGACTGTTTCATACATCTGTGCGTCGGTATATAAATGAGTTATTTCTAATATTTAGTCGGCATCTTTCTTTAAATATTTTAGGTGGTGCCGTCTCGTATGTGCTTCATTTTCCCTCAATGAAACAAAATTGGATGAGACTGCTGGATCATATTTCCCTGTTAGTATCTTATACATTTCAATCATATCTCCTCCGAGGCGACGGTATGATAGAGTTGGAAATTTCAGTCTCTCTAAACGTTCTTTGTATTCAAGGTCTTTGAAACCAGGAATTAATCAATTCATTCATCGAAATGGCTTTATTAATTTTTTTCTGACATGTGTGCCTCATGCAAAATTAAGCGATGAATTGAAAGTGACTCCAATACCTTTCACCTTGTCCGTACTTGTAAGTGTTGTCTGGTTGCTTCCCATTGGGTAGCCTTTATTCCTTGTGGATGATGATCTAATTCTCACATGGCTACATTTATCTGGATGGAATTACAAAAGTGATGTATCTGCCCAGCGTTCGGTAGAAATGAGATCTTGTTGCAGAATTTAAATCAATACACTTCAACGCAAGAAGCCTAAATGCAAATTTCAAACAAATTGAAAGCTACATTCATAATTCTGACGTAATAGTTGATGTTATTGTCATCTCGGAAACCTGGAGTGATCCTACAAAACTGCAAAACCATCATCTACCTTCATATAAGTCTTTTAATGTTTGTAGAGAAAATGTTAGATGGGATGGTGTTGCCATTTACGTACATAACGACAAATTGTAAACAAACTGAAAATAAATCCTTATGAATAAATGACATCCTCGAATGTATCACAGTGGAATTGATAATTTAAAACAAAAAAACCATAACAGTGGGCTATATCTACCGGAAACTGGGGGATTATAGTTAGTGTAAATGAATGGTGTGCTTGGTTAGTACGGTACAGTGCATAAGGTCTACTGTGATTACAATAGTAATGCTGTTGTTTTATATATCTATAACAATACTGCTAATGTTGTATATGCCGAAATGTGGGCTCTGTCATCCAGCGGTACAGGAGACTAGTATGGGCTCAGTCACAGGCCTGGCCTTGGGATGTAGAGCCCACATTTCTCTCTCTTTAACTTAATCTCTTTAATAAACGTCATTCATTTGGCCTTATTTCATCACTATTCATGACTTGTGTTGGTGCTTGCATAAAAACCATTTATAAAAAAAATTCCAAAACGAACCAGAACGTCGCTACAAAAGTTATAAAAATAAACTTACTACAATACTAAGAAATGCAGAAAAAACATACTATAGAAAACTATTAGATGAACAAAAACAAAACAGTAAAGAAACTTGGAACATCTTAAATAAACTTATTAATAAAAGACAAAAGGAGTCTTCTTATCCTGATTATTTTGTAATGGAGGGTAGACAAATGACCAACAACAAAGACATAGCAGATGGATTTACTAACTTCCTTTTCAAATATTGGTAAAGACTTAGCTACCAAAATAGATCCGCCAGTAAATGGTGCCTCATTTCATGACTATCTTAACAACA
Source organism: Escarpia spicata (assembly GCA_963995525.1). Classification (NCBI taxonomy): domain Eukaryota; kingdom Metazoa; phylum Annelida; class Polychaeta; order Sabellida; family Siboglinidae; genus Escarpia; species Escarpia spicata. The sequence goes on along the minus strand of OZ023205.1, from coordinate 50,148,904 downwards.
AAAATAAAAACAGCATGTTCTTAAATCCAGTAAGTGAACAAGAATTCATTGGGATCATCAGTGCATGTAAAAACAAAACTTCAACAGACAGCAATGATATAAATATGAAAATCATAAAAAGTAATGCAATATTAATGCCATTAACAGCAATATTTAACATGTCTTTTGAAAGTAGAGTTTTTACTTCCCGCATGAAAATAGCAAAAGTTATTCCTGTATTTAAAAAATGGTTCTAAAACATAATTTGACAACTACAGACCAATATCGTTGTTGTGCCAATTTTCCAAAATACTTGAAAAACTCTATAATAAAAGATTAGAAGAATTTATTGAAAAAAATAATATATTGTCCAACACCCAGTATGGCTTTCGATCCTTAATGTCCACTTCACATGCATTGCTTGACCTTGTCGAAGAAATTAGTACGTCATTGGATACCAAAAAGTACACACTTGGTGTTTTTGTTTACCTTAAAGAAAGCTTTTGACACCGTAAATCATTCAATATTACTAAACAAATCCTAAATTTATATGGTGTTCGTGGAATGGCTGAGAAAGTTATTTATGTGATAGAAAACAAGTTGTTAAAATAAATTAATGTTCATCTAATCTTCTAAATGTTTCATGTGGAGTACCAGAGGGGTCTGTGCTAAACCCCAAATTGTTCATCTTATATATAAATGACATGTGTAACGTATCATAACTTCTTAAATTTGTGCTCTTGTAGATTTTAAGATCTTGTCAATTATGTATAAAGCGTATAACAATTTATTAATACCTGTCAATTTGCAGTCTTTGTTTACAAAACAGTCTTCTTCACACTCATCCCGAGTTCAGTATCAATATGTCAGTGTTAGAACAAACGTGAAGTTAAACTGTCTATCAATTTATGGAGTAAAATGCTGGAATTGCCTTCCAGTACTGCAAAGAAGCCCACATTTCATACATTTGTTTGTACATTAAAAAGGCGCATTATCGACAAATATGTGTAAAAAAATACATGTCACTGCTAAAAAAAACTGCTGCAAATCAATATAAAATACCGATTATCACCAAATTACTGTTATTAATGTGTATTTATGTAATATTTGTCATGTGTTGTAAGTAGATAATTCATAGGGGTATACAGATATAACAATTTTCTCTTCGGTATACCCCTTTTTTCTTATATAATTATTTCTTGATTTATCGCACTTTGTGTATTGTTCTTCTTTTTCTTCTTCAGTTCGGCATATCTCTGCGAGACGTAGCTGCCCGGATGATCCCAGGATACGCTGCTCTGTCTGCCGTTCGTCTCCCTGCTCTCACGACGTCGACTTCCAACAAGTCGCTGATGTCCTGCTCCCATCTTCTCCTTGGTCTTACCCTTCCACTCTTTCCCTCCACTTTGCCTTCTAGGATTGTTTTCTCTAAGGAATTGTGTCTTTTTATGTGGTATTGTTCTTATGTTGGAAAAATAAACACAATTATTATATTAGTATTATTGTGCAGTCTTTTTCGGTATAAATAGGATTGAAGAGCTTCATATCATCCACAAATAAGAACGTATGAGAGCTCTTTATAATATCAGGTAAATCATTTATGAATATAATAAAAAGAAGGGGCCAGTCACTAGTCCTTGTGGTATATTCCACTGATTGCCTCCTGCCAATTTGAAAATGTGTTATTTACTCTTGCTCGATGTTTTCTGTGGGCAAGCAGAGCTGTAACCCAGTTAAGAATGTTCCATTTTATGCCATAGCTCTGGAGTTTCTCAATGAGTCGAATATGCGGAACCTTGTCGAAAGCTTTCAAAAAACCACAATATACTATGCCTATGCATCCTCCATTACCCAGTGTTTCAGTCCTTGATTCGAGTACTTTCAATAGTTGAAATACTGTAGAAAGGCCTTTGATGAATCCAAATTGCTTATCGCCCAGCAGGTCATTTTCTTTCGTATATTCAGTGATGGTGTCTCTGATTTTCCCTTCCAATATGTTCCCTACTGCGCTCGCTAAACTGACTGGACGGTAGTTCTGTGCTTGGGTTTGTAGTTCCTTTCTTATGAATGACAGATATGTTAGCTTGTTTCCAGTGTGTGGATAGTTTTTTGTGTGAGTGATATGTCAAGTATGATTAATAATGGAGTGATGACGCTCTTTGCTAATTCGTTTAACACACGAGGATGGAGGCCTGATGATTTAAATGTATTTAGTTTTTATGCCTCTATCGATGGGTTGATATTACAAGATTCCACTGTGTTATAACATCTTAGACCTTCTTGTTTCCTCTGTCTCTGTCTCCTTTCCAGGCGTACTCCTTAGTCTCCTTACTTGTACATATAATGTAAACGTTATTAAATTAGACAACATTAAATAAGTAAACACATCCATGTTGCGACGTGCCGGCATTGCGAATGGCGTCGTTCTTTCCGCCAGCTGCGACGCTGAAGTGAGACGAGCATAGTACATACGCGGCAGTATGCATGCGTTTCACCGCGGTCACTTCTCGCAACCCATGTTAGATCGACCGCCCAAGATTGCTGGTATTTGCTTGCGAACTTTTTTCGTTTAACTCCTGTCCGTAAGGGCGAGCCCGACCTCTTGGCTTTGCCATGTTCAATTACAATGTTGCCAGTTCGTCCAAGGACCAGCGATCACGAATTATGATTCATCTATCGTGATTCGCTATTCGATTAGCAGGTGATCGTTGCCAAACAATGACATTGGGCGTTGCATATTACAGTGTCGTACACCATCCATGATCCAACATCGATCGACAACAAGTTCAGTGGGAAGGTAATAATTAGTATGAGGGCCATTACAGTAAACCTACAATTAAAAAATATATAAAAAACGGGGAAAAGTTATAAAAAAAACCGGGAGATTCCGTCTCCCGTGCGGAAGAACGGGATATGGATAAAAATAACGGGAGCCTCCCGCCCAAAACGAGAGACTTCACAGGTCTGTCCAGGAGGGCACTTTTCGCCCCTAGAGAGGAGATGGCAATGCAGGGTCTTTCACAAGTCACCTGCACAATATGACATCGTTCTACTCCCTTAGCAGATAACATAAAGGATCGTCTGATAGGATTGTCTTAAGTATGCCTTTCCCGGGGATGTAGCAAGTTGACTGACATACACAGTGGACAGGGACACATGTCACACACGCGCACGAACGCACACACACACACACACACACGCACACACACACACATGATGTCATTTCAGAAGCCATGGTTGAGTAGTGGTGGGATTATGAGGGCTACCCATCGGCCAGTTTGAATCGGCCAGAGGTCAGCGTGTTTGATATAGGAAATGGTGTCACAGAGAGCAGCTGACAGGCATTTATAAAGAATGGGATGATGACGAACAAGGGTTAGCGCTGTTTTGTGGACTTAACCATCTACAAGTGCATCACTAGTGAATATAATGTGTTTGGTGTTGAACTTGAAAACACGTCTTGAAAATTTTAATCAGACGCTGTTAAACATATTTTGAGCCAGGTCATAAATGAATAGTAATATATGGACTTGAAATATACATTTGAAAGTGGATACATCTATGCCCTATAACATTAGTATATTCGTATCGTAGCTGCATCGATTCGTTATTTACAGGTAAAATACAATGTAAAACTAATAAAAAAGCAACACATGTTGATGTCTGTGAATATTTAATAAATGTAATGATACATGTAGTAAAGCAATTGATAGTGTTCTGTATATACACTCGTCACATCACAAACACACACTTTTGGTGACGTGTCTTTCCCCTCACTAAATTTCCTCCCAAGGATTCTTTGTGTTGCCCAAGGGGATTACTGGGGTCCAAACACCAATACAGTTTTTGAAATGGGAGATTGCTGTGAGTGTCCACATCATGTCTATCAAGCCACTTCAATTCAACATAATCCATGCACTTCATGGATCGCACATGTGAGTTCCGCGTCATGTTTTGTTGTACTTCTAAATGTTGATATAATAGTAGAGATGGTTTTATGTTGGAATGCTCTTGAAATATATCTGGGGTTTTAATATTTCTAGTGTATGTAGCTGGTTTTCCGTTAAAATGCTTTTGGAATAAAGTTGTGAAATATTACGATTCGTTACGCAAGACTGTTGCAGAGACCCCTCAGACTCATGAAGCGCTGTAGCGAAAAATCCTGCCGTTGAAAAATACTGCCACACCGACCCTTAATTTGCATGTCCATAAGTAGGCCTGTTATATGTTGGCAAGGGCGAAAAATCCTGCCGCTATAAAATACTTGCTAGCACCTGGTCGAGTCGTGTTGATTTGTTTGTTTTTAAGTTTTAAAAACAAACTTAAGTCCGGGAGTAATTTGGCGAATCCTTTTGTTGTTATGGTGATGTGTTTTATACTAGTAATCTAATGATGTGTCTGTGTATACACTGATGAATGTTGCATGTGCATTGTGCACCAAACAATTTTGTATATATATATATATATAAATATTCATTTATTAAACAAAAAATAAAATGTTAGCAGAGCGTGGTTTCGATCCACGGACCTCTGGGTGTCCCTGCACTCGAGTAAACGAGCTTTGTCGGATATGGGCCCAGCACGCTTCCACTGCGCCACTCTGCTGATGAAAAATCTGTCCGCTAAAATACGATATATATATATAATATTACATATATATATATATATTATATCGTAATATTTTGCATATTCCCATGATAATAAGAGTAAAATTATGTTATCTGTGTAACAGTCACACAAGACATAACGTACAATATGCACACTAATTGAAATGTGTAGTCCTTTATATAGTTGGTTTGATGCTAATAAAGAAACAAATATACTGTAGGCATAGTTACTTATACACTGCCCAAGTATACAATCCACATACACTACATTAATTCAGGTATGTTTAATGCATACCATGTTTATGTTTTCAAATAATTTAAATTATCGTAATTATATAATGCATATATGTACTGTAATCATGTAATATAATTGGGGTATGTTTAATATACATTATACACGTTTTCAAATGTTTTATAAATAAATGGACATTGCCATTATGCACCATTACTGAGACTCTTTCACTTTACGAACTGAGCAAAGCGCAGCCCAATTACCATATGATATTTACATATTTAATTAAAGCTAAATATGCATGTGTACATTTCTGAATGTCTGCATGGGCATACGGATGTAAGCAAAAGCCATTTATCAAATTTACATGTATGTAATGTACCATATGACTTTTCTGACAATGTAAACAATATATTTGTGACTGAATGCTGTTAGAGTATTGTGTTGTAAATGCAGACATACTATGTCATTAGTCTGTTTAAAAACTGTTGAACTGTGTTGTTTATAAGAATAGTGTTTCATTGTTGTGTGTGGCAGGTTCTGTCCCTGCTGATGTTCAGTATCCATACACTACTGGTTGTGCACACACACTTATTCCATTCAATAACTTCAGCCGTTTACAATAACTCCACCTAAAGTTAAAATAAGTTAATTCTACTTAAACAGCTATTGGAAATAGCACAGCAAATTAGCATGCCACATATAACATTAGCTAAAACAAATGTCTGTACGACTGACATATCTCGTAAAGTAGCCGTATAAATACCTCCCACAATTCATTTTAAAGCTGCATTCTGAGTTAAATTACCAGTTTAGCTGTTCTAAGAATGTACATGTAGAACTGCATGTAATTATTAATACTACATTAATTAATTACGTTATACTTGCGACCATATGTCGCACTTTTATTTTGTAAATTATTGCTTTGCTACATTACTGGTCAACATGTCCAGTCAGGGGAACAATGAACATATATGACACGCAGATATATAATTGGTCATTATGTGATTAAGTGTGTATGGTGTTTTATACATTCTGTATGGGGCGTGTTGATTCACTGGAAATTTGTATCTAAAAGATGGACTATCTCAGAATCCAACTTTATGAAACATTCTTGAATTGTTTATTAAAATAATACTTTTGACAGGGCACCGAAGAAGGAGAAGTTCGTGTCTTAGCCAAACAAATCCCTACAAAATCTCACACAATCCACTTTCTGTCCTGGAATGTTATATATATATATATATAATATGTTATATATATGTATATATATATATATAATTTTTATATATAAATCGTTTTTTAAACCTCTTTTAAGATCTATTATTAGTTTTCACACGCTGTATCAATTGTTCTTTAAAGAATCAAAACTATATAACAAACATAAGCAAAATAAAGTTTACCCACCTCCAAAAACATCGATCTGGTGTTTAAAAAAAAAAAAATCTTCTCATCCATAATATGAACATGACAGCACAAGCACATGACTAGCGCGGTTACGACCTAGCCACGGCGTTAGGCCATCGCGGAAGGGTTTATACCCTGCTCATGCATATACATCTAAAAGAATAATTATTTTGTAATGAAACAATAATTTGTCCTTGATGTGAAATGTCATGTGTATTATGTGTAACTGTATTTTGGAAAAAATATTCATTTATTAAACAAAAAAATAAAACTTTAGCAGAGCGTGGTTTCGATCCACGGACCTCTGGGTGTCCCTGCACTCGAGTAAACGAGCTTTGTCGGATATGGGCCCAGCACGCTTCCACTGCGCCACTCTGCTGATGGAAAATCTGTCCGCTAAAATACGAACATATCGGATCGCTACATTGCGGTTTCTTAAAAATAGTATTTAAAATGTTATTAATGTTTTGACATTAATAACGTTTCGATAACTAAACTTCCTAATATCAAGTTAAACTCCAAAACAACGTGGATACTAAAAAGATTAGTACACTCAAATCGTTCGTCGCTGCACAACGCCATCTAACGGTGATTTAAATAATGTTATTCAGGGGGAGTCACTGTCCACTGCCACGACTACGTCTACGAGACTATTTCCTGGCAACTTATAAATAATTATTATACTGTAGTCTATGTCTATATTATGTAGCTAACATGAATGAAGGAACATTTACAATTTGAACATTTCATTGTTGAAATGTAAAATTGTGAACACTGTTTTGTTACTTTTAGTTTTGGCCCTACTAAACAGAATTTGGCGGACGATAGGCTATTTATGGAGACGTTCACTCGACCCATTTATTGAACCTATAATTTACGACGATGAGAAAAGACCCCTTGGCCTGAAAATCATCATTTATTATATATATATATTTACCGTATCAGAGTGATGACAATTCCGATGAATATCAAGCTCTTTTAGGCAACATACAGGCTATAATTAAGCGATTCATTTGAATCAGCTAACATATTTCATAATTGGGCATTTTAATGCGGAAATTAACAAGCCCCGTCTGTTTTATCCACTTCTCAGTGCTTTTATTAATGAATGTCACCTTATTCCAAGTGACATTAAGTGTCTCCCTTCTGATGCTTTTACTTATGTCAGTGATGCTCATGGCTCAAGGAGCTGGCTGGACCATATGCTCAGCACTCACTCCAGTCACTCTTCAATCTCTGATATGGTAGTTAATTATGATAGTGTCTCTTCGGACCACCTACCCATATGCTTTACCATATCAGTCAACTTATTACCTACCTCTGAAGCATCCACTCAGGAGCAAATTCGACAGCCTTGTCCTGGGCTATGTGGGGGGCTGCCACTCACCAAGACCTTCACAACTATTACACTCAAACCAGTGTGCTTTTATCTGTCATTGACGTACCTCATGATGTTTTACGCTGTACCGACCCGAATTGTAACGATGAAGCCCATCAGATACTGCTATGCAAATGTTATAAATACATTATTAATTCACCCAGGGATGCCTACTAAGACGCATTTAACATGTCTTCAAAGCACGCCATTCTTGGTTGGAATTATATGGTCACAGACTCCCACCAGGTTGAGTCTTTTCTCATATGGCCGTCTACAGGGAGTCCCCGACGCGGTCCTTTGTATGACATAATGAAAATCAAACGTGCTGAATTTAAACATAATAAAAGACTCTGTGAAAAAACAATGCCAAGTTGCCAAATCCTAGCAATGTTGGCAGTGCATGTGGTGCTGAAAATGTAAAGAATATGTGGCTTCATCATTACCAGTGTCTACTTAATTCTGTACCTGGCTCTCCATCACATACTAAAAAGATTGACATGTATTGCAGCAATATGCAATTTAATGACCAAATGATGGTTGATGCTAAAGAAATACAAGAAATCTGGGGATGCCTACAGGAAAAGCTCCTGGTTATGACTGTATAAGTAATGAACATTTTAAGTATGCTAATGAAAAACTGCATATGTATATGTCACTGCTATTCAGCAGCTTGTTAATTCATGGGTTTTTACCTGATGCTATGATGGTCACAATAATAGCTCCAATAATAAAAAACAAAGCTGGTGATTAGTCTGATAACAGGGTAACTATATTTCTATTAAAAGAACTTTTTCAACACTACATAGTGAATGGCTCTTCTATGTACGTCACTATGTTGGATGCCTCCAAGGCCTTTGACAAAGTGAACCATATCAAGCTATTCACTAAACTAATTGACCATGGCTGTCCTGCTTTCATTGTGCACATTCTGTATCACTGGTACAGTACCCAGAAATTCACTGTCAGATATGGTGTCAGAGCTTTTCTAGATTTTTTACTGTCTCAAATGGTGTTAAACAAGGTGGAATCCTTTCTCCCCACCTTTTTAATGTGCACATGGATGACTTAAGTGTAAATCTTAACAAATTACAAATTGGTCTTTATGCAGGCACCAAAATTCACACTATTAAATGTATATATCTGGGTCATATAATTAACAATAATCTTACTGATGATGACGACATTGCCAGACAGAAAAGATCCCTATATGCTCAGGCCAACGTCTTAGCACGAAAATTTCGCCTTTGCAGCTCTACCATTAAAACTTACCTATTTCTCTCTTACTGTGGTGCTATGTACACCTCAAGTCTTTGGTGTAAATTTAAAAAACAGAGTTTGAAAGATATTACTGTTGCCTATAACAACAGTTTTAGAATTTTACACAATTTGTCATCAAGCTGCAGTGCAAGTTTTATGTTTGCTACAAACTGTGTTAAATCTTTTAATGAACGTATGCATTCATCCATATAGCATATTATGTCGCCTTCAACGGTCTGAAAACCCACTTTTTTAAATAATGTTTATACTGGTGTACATTTTAGAAGTCCTATGTTTAAATATTGGATTACACAATTGTATACTTAAAGTTGAACGCACATTTTATATATATTTTATTAACCATCTATTTTTATTTCATGTGTATCTATATCTTTGTATTTTAGTTATTTAATTTTTTTTATTTACTTGTATGACATATGGACTTTTGTCTAAAATAAAACATTATTTTTATTATTGTCTTCAAAATGAGATACAAACAACCGGTGGGGTGCTGTGCTATGGCGATTTGTGGGTCAGACTCTCAATCGAGAGATTTCGGGTTCAAATCCTCTTCCTGCATTTTCAAACCTTGCTTCAATTAATTCAACTGAATAAATGAGTACCTGGCCATATACAGTGGTGGATAGTTCTTTGAATGAAAATTTTTGCACAGTTATTGCATGCAGAGTTGCTAAATGCTTCCATGAGAAGTTGAGACGGTGTTCTATTGAACAGGTCTGCCAGGGAGAAAAGCACTTTGAGCAGTCGGAAGGACTCGATTGTTAGCTTTATAAAAACATCCTTATTCCTTTTTAATAGAATTGCATTCATAGATCTGTGGTCCTTTCAATAGCTGTATTTAATATTGTATTGTTTGACTCTCTACAATAAAAATATCAAACTGACAAATGTGCATTTTTTTATTAAATTTAAAATCGATTCTATGTATGATTTATAACACAAAAAAGTCAACAAAATAAAAAAATATATATTTATACACTAAGATGACTGTTATGCTTACAATGTAACAGTATTTTAATGTTTAATTGACAACCAATTGTATTGTTATATGGAAAGAAGTATGTCAGACATCACATATCGGGAGAGAAAAACAAACATCTGGGTATAAGAGAGAAGACAAAGGTCATAGATGTGATAGAACAAATCAGAAGACAGAAGTGGATCTGGGCAGGGCACATCACCAGACAACGAGATAACCGATGGACATCACATATCACTACCTGGAGACCTTACGAAGGGAAATGATCTAGAGGAAGACCGGTGAGATGGTGGAGAGATGACCTAGACGAGTACTGGAAAGGCACCATCTGGCAGACGACAACGCAAGGCAGGCAGATCTGGAAATGACAAGCCGAGGCATTCGCCCAACCATGGGACAGTATGGATGATGTATTATTAGTCAAACTAGAAAGCCACTACTGTAATTTCTTTTAGGTCAGACAATAAAATTACCTGCATCTCCACAACAGCTGGTTTGAGTGTCAAAGAGCCAGCTGTTTACCCACCCATGCTGAGCTGCAGATACGCAGCTCATGGAATGTTAATTCATGTTGACACTGGGCCATGAGAATAACTCCAACAAGTAGCTGTGATTCTGATGAAGAATGTACCAAGCTAAGCTGGACTTCCATAATTGTAAAAGACATCCCATATGGACACAGCAATGTTTTCAGAGAAAAGTTGCACCGTTGTTAGAATGAACTGATCCTCTAGGAGTTGAAGTGTATAGGCACAATATCGCTTTGATGCCTGCATACTGTGCTATATAAAAACACATTCTTTTACTCTTTAGTCAGCTAACCCTCCATTTTATGTGCATTTTTTTTATCAGGTGGGAATATTTGTTTTGTCATAAATATTGATGGTAGTTTAATTACTTAACTTGGTTTCCATCTTGCTCATCTTTTTAAAAACTCCATTGAGGTTGTGTCAGTTATATTCATAAAAGCTCAGATCTATTGGTTAGCTGGTGATATTTTTGAGCGACTTTGTCCATTCCTTTAACTGGAATTATCCTCTCAAGATGGAGGTGGAAACAATATTAACAGGAAGTTCACTGAATCGGTCGCACTTTGTTTCATTTGTGGCGTGCAGCGTGAGAACCAGCCAACTTCAAAGGTATTTGTGGTTAATTTATGCCTGCATCAACAATAGCGGCTGTTTTCTTTGTCTACAATTTGAAAATGTTGTGGGTTTAACATTCAAATTGCAAACGTTTTGGGCTTATTAAACTTAAGAGGAACATTTCATAGGAATGTTATATTAAAATCACCAACTAAGGAACAGGCAAGGTCCGTTTAAAAATGCCATATTTTTGTATAAAAAAACTTATAATCAACTACACTGGTCACCACTTCACAAAAATCTCAAGGAATTGATGGATTTGTACTTTACTTGCAGTCTGGGTAATTTGAAACTATAAGAAACATTTATCTGAATTTGTATGCTATATATATTAAAAATAAGTAAGATCTTAGACATTATATTTATAGCTTATCAACATGAAATGATAATGCAAACTTCATGTTAATATCATAACCGACGCTTCATAAATATTTTAATGACATCAAGAATGTAAATACATACACACTTAGTATAAATACATTTGTACTTTATGTATATACCCGGTATACACATACATCACATATACATTGTTGTGTGTGTGTGTGTACTGTATACAATACCTTACTAATATATACATCAACATTTTACATACTTACACAGATACATATGATCTGTGTAAACAGATGTAGGTTTATACATCACATGCAGGGATCATACCCCAATGTCCAACATACCACTAGAGGGAATAACAGCCCAAGTTTTATCTTCTCATAATAATAATGTCACTGTTCTGGATGCAAAAACAAATACTTTCATTGTTAATGATTTTGTCTGTTTATCTCTGGATTATCTGCTCGTGAGACTTAAATACTTTACTGAATAAAGAACACAAATTACAAACAAATTCTTACGAAATAGGTCCTGGATTCTTCATTGGAAAATGTTCCAAACCCAGTTCAGTACCTCGATTATTGGTGAATGTTAAAAGGTAGACCCCAGATTCTTCATTGAATAATGTTCACAAGACAATATCTTTTACAATATAGTCCTTGGAGTATAGTTGTGTGTGATACATTACAAAATAACAATCTTTTACTCTAAATATTGTCCACATTATATAGCTGTGCCCTTGGCATATTTTGCATGCTAGAAGCATTTGTAATGTAAATCCCACGTTCAGGCAACACAACACTGTCAGAACGACGTCAAACAAACACGTATTTGACCCTCTGTATATACACACATACATTCTGTATACATCACATATTTTCTGTACAAAATGCCCTTTACAGCCACAATTTACACAAGCCACTTGGGTGGCCTTCTGCTCCCTCCACTGTCCTAGGGAGCTTGTCATACTATATACATCGCACACACTGTACACGCCAAAACACATTCTGTGTCAGGCATTCGTCCAAACACAGCTGTCAGTTCTTCTGTCAATCGCGACATAGCGCCATTGTTGCAACTCGTGTGTAGCCACGACAACGTGTGTGTAACCATGACAACAACGTGTGTAACAACGACAACGCGCATGTAACCATGACAATGCGTGTGTTACAACAACAACAGTTTTTTGCCTATGTGCGCATGGCTGAACTGTGAATCGGCAGTGACGGTGACGATGACGTGACGACCGCAGAGTTATGCAGGGAGAGGGCACCACTGTTGTTCTGGCTCGCCTTTAGCTTGAACCATGTGTCGCCAAGGGCCTTCGCAAAGTGGTCGTCAACAGAGCCCGACCGAACATCCATGTCCATCTCGTCTTGTTCCTTCAATTTGTTCCATGTCGCGCCGAGTGACTTCGCAAAGTGGTCATCGACAGAGCCTGCGAACAAATGGTTGAGCATTAATAAGCACCGTACTGCAACCCCTGCATGGTGTGTGAGCTCCTTGTGGCTGACAGGAGAACTTCTGCATTCTCATTTTTAAATGACATATCTGTAGTATGGAATCTCTGCCACAGAGAAACTATTTACCATGACAATTTTATATATTTCCTTGAACTTCCATAATATTGATAGACGTATCTGCATACTTATTGAGCTGCTGGGTTAATCACAATGAAGGCAGAATCACCCACAATCAGAAGTGAAGATATCTGAGACATATCGTGAGGAAATGGTTTTTAAGCAGTATGCATATTAAACTTAAACAATACATGCATTTGTGGTTGTGCCTGTCATGTAACATGCTCAACTTTTAATATGACTTTGTTCCATGTATAGTATTATGTGACTCTTAAATCTGGCAAAAATGTTTTGGAAAAACTGTCAACAGCTGTGACAAATGACAGTAATCCCGAAGAGAAAATGGTCAATAAAACAATCGCGGTCTAAACTAACTCCACCTGATGGTACTGACCTGCAACAGATACGGCCGTCGAATCGGTCATGCTAACTACGCACACAGCAGGCGCTGTCGTTGTCCTTGAGATCGGGGGCGGAGCTACCACAGCGGGTGGAGTCAGCGACATGGGCGGAGCAACCATTGTGGGTGGAGTTACGCCTGTGGGCGGGGTCACCGCTGTGGGCTGGGCGGGTGCTGTGGGCGAGTGAGAGGTTGACAACGGGGAGGGTGCCATGTAGCTGGGGTAGTTCTTGCCGAGAGATCGCCGGAAGTGTTCTTCGATGGGGTCACACCCTTCGCCTGCAATGTAACAAAGTTTCATTGTAATCACCATTGGAAGATATTTAAATAATAATATATATTCTATGGAGCCTATATCCTCAGGAACCTTGGCTCAGAGGCACAACAAAACAAGAATCATGAAGTATAATTATGAACCAGGATGTGCAAGAGCCATCATCAAAGCAACGGACTGCCGAAGATTTTCGGTGGGAAAGAAATGTCATACAAATAAGTCCAGTTTCCTACAAAAAGTTGCAAATAGTTACTGATGATTTTAAAGTAACGGAAAGTACATTCCAGATTTTTGGTGCAGGTACCGAGAAAGCTTACTTGCCAATGTTAAGCTTGGTCTTAGGAAGAAAAAAAAGCAGCAGACGTTTTCCAGAATTTTTTTAAGAAACCTCACAAAAATTTGCATGAATGTGAATAAAAAACTGATTGAATTAGAATTTAATAACATTGATAGATTCTACCGCAAACATTAATTTGTCGTAACGACTTGCAAGATACCTCCAAATCTCCACAATTATTATCAACGAGGACACTATTTCCGTGACACACTGGTGGCGTGTCCTGGTGTTGACAGTTTTCACTATACAAGATCACTGTTGATGTGCAAACAAAATGTTATTGAAATTTATGAGCTGATAAGAATGTTAGTGAAACAGCCGATTTCTTTGCTACTTACTGGGCGTGACTTCTTCCCGCCAGCCGTTCCTCAGCTGCTCCCTCTGGTTACGAAGCGACGACGACCTCTTGGCCGACTTGTGATACATGGGCGGTGTGCCTGTGCTGTTGAACGACGATGCCCGCGTGATGATGACGGAGGGTCGCGACTGCGATGGCAAGTTGGACGTCGTTAGGTTCAACGGAACGTTATTCGTGTCCATCTCCTCCTCCTTCGCTAGCGACATCTGCTGGAGCGATGGGTATGATGATGGTCGTGGTGGGCGCTGGTGGGCTTGTGACGGGGGGAGGAAGGAGGGGAAGGGAGACTTGTTGTACTGGTCAAGGTCAAGGATGAAGCGTTCATCGGAGGAAGGGTGTGGCGCCACCAGTCCCACCACGTCGCGCGGCTGTGACGGCGGCAAGCAGGAGCCAGCGGAGCTCGGGAAACTGGAGAACGACCTGGAACCAGACGGACAGGGGTTAATGATAATGTGGAACTTATACAGGGAGGAAGACTGTCTTTCATGCGTTTCGAATTTCTACCGGTAGTTGTGTATTAAGAAAAATCTTTATTTAATCAGTCTTCCAACTTCATGAGCATTTTCACGAATGTCTTTCTCGAGTGTGGAAAACTCAGTGTTTGCTGTATTTATAGTTGTTATTTAGCAGCACTCTTATGATTTTTCAGTGTGTAACAGTAAAATTAGTGGTATTTGTAACCAGATCGATGGGAGAAAGTTGTCAAAACACTGCCTGAAATATATTGTACCAACCACTATTCCTGCCATCCACACCTTTCATTTCACTTTTTTAGAATAAGATTAATGTGTATAACAAATTATGGAAATTATTCATTATTGTTATTTTATAAGACAGTATTTTGTGTTTTTGAGATAGTCTTTAGTGTTGCATGCATCCAATTACAAAAGTAACATGATTGGGTAAATATCAACATTCTATTTTGTTATTTAACATCTATTTAAATCTGGATTTTGCAACCCGAAGAAAACCACTAGAAAGTTTCAATTTACCAGCATACCTCCTTAATTTTTAACCAATATCAATGGGAAAACTTAAGATTTTTGTGCTGTTTGATGCCAATATCCGGCAGCACGTCATAACCAGCCCCAAAACTAGCAATTTGGGTACTCTTTTTTTGTGACCCCACTTGCATGCTACTCAACAAGCCACCACAAACACTGTGCATTGCCCAATGTCTGGGTGCAGATATCAGAAGCTGGCAAGTTTTCAGGACATACCTAACATTCCACAGCATCTACTGTGAGCAGGCTTTGGAGGCTGGCAGCGCCAACACCAGGATAAAGCAACACGGCATACATCTACGCAAATATATCAACAACCCACAGAGGAGAGGCATGCACCTTTTGACCTGTGAGTTTGATGACCCTCTTGACTCCAGTGGAGAAAAATAGGCAGACAGGATGGGTGGCAATAACATTGTGTAGAAAACAACTGAATGTAGACCTCCGATATTTGCACAGTAATTTATATGTTTCGGATATGTAATAACGTTTTTGTTTTCGAAATGTATTTAAATTTGTTGCACCCACACTATTCCTGATGGAGGTTATGCGAACGACAAGTTTTTGAAATGTGTTTCATTTTCTGTACCCGGTTACATTGCATATGACGGTCGTGTGATTGACAATACGTGTATCAAAATAAAGGACAAGACGAGTGAGTATCAAGGAAGGGTAAGTGATTCATCTATCAACTGATATAAACCACTTCAACAGCACTACTGGACATCAAGCACAGTTTCAGTTAATTTACCATTCATACATAACAAACAGTACCTACGATCTAGAAAGTTGTGAAATCTGCCTAAGCCCTGGTTGCCAATCAAAGCCAGCCATGAAAGATCGGCTTTTTTATCTTGGAAGGTGCTACTAGTAATGGGGCTGACAAGTGAATGCATCGCGGATGGAAAGGAATTTGGGAAGATCTAAGCACGATAATATGCAGATAATATGGAACAAATTACTGTGTGCTTTTTGTGGTGGGGATGATGTAATGTCAGCTGAATGCAGCAGGTAAAACACCTGGAAGCTTGAAACCATCCATCATGGATTCATGGCAGTATCTGACAGAGACCTTCTCCAGGGTGAATTATTCACATGCTTTCTTTTCTACTAGATATTAACAGGCAAGAAGACTGCTGACGAACTACTGCACTGTATATTGTACTGTATATTGTACTGTATATTGTACTGTATATTGTACTGTATATTGTACTGTATATTGTACTGTATATTGCACTGTATATTGCACTGTATATTGCACTGTATATTGTACTGTATATTGTACTGTATATTGTACTGTATATTGTGAAAGTAAGTTAAAGAACAAAGTTCTGCGTTTAAGAAATCCAGTGTCTCGTGCCAAGATGCATAGAACTGTTGTGCAAGAATGCTGTCAGTACTGTTACAGACTTGCGGTACACAATGTGAATACTGCAGGTTGAACAAGTTTGCCCTGGGTGGAGGGTAAAGTGACTGGAGACTGTGCAGTATAAGTTACATATTACAATTTTGAAATAAACTGTTAAAATATTTCTAGCATGATTAAGCTGAGATGTGCATGTCTGCTGGTGTGAATGTCTGTGTGTGTCTATTTGAAGGTGAACAATGTCGACTCATAGACAATGGTCTGGACAAAGTCTCTAAAGATGTGGTCTATCATGCATTTACAATGAGTATTACTAGGGTCACTGGGGGTGACTAATTGAGCACTGACACATCATCCCAGTACAAATACCTCATCAGTCATGTGTTGTTTATACTGTAACAACAAACAGCAGTTTATGTTTTCTTAGTAAACAAACACGAATGGAATGCACTGACGGAAAGTAGGGATTATATAAATAGCCTAAGGGAAGGTCAGTTGATGGATTTGATAAGTTTGGCCAATGTCATGAAGCTCGTGATACCATATCATTTCAGTTTTCTGCGTTACCAACACAGAGGAATGGCAAAATTGCCCAGTCAAAATTTGCAACATAGCCGAGGAGTTATGGGCCTATGAAGATGGCGCAAGAAATGTTGGAAGTAGGATTCAAGTTCGAGGAATCGGTGCCTGTAGATGTGCAGTGCTTTGTTGCCAGTCGGTATGCGAAGAATGGAGATTTAATGCAACAAACAGCTGAGAACCACAAACGGCTGAGAACCTGAGAACCGAGGTGGTCTCAAGGCTGTGAAACATGATACACCCACGGAAGACAAATTGTGGATGGCGAGTAGTGCTTATTTATGTGTGTCTTTATCAATCTGCGTTACATAATGGCTTGCATGCAGGTTATATGTGTCACCCAGCTGCCTGTGATCACAGTATCTAAGGCTGGGCTCTGTGCACAGGATGTAGGGATTGAAACCAGAGGAAACCGCAGGAATGCCACGAAATGTGGAAAACAAAAACCTGGGACTTGGTGTCTGGCTGATCTAAATGTTGTCAAATATAACCAAGAAACAACATTTGGGCCAGACAAAACAAATGTGGCTTCTAGCAGTTGAACCGAATTATCCTGCATGAATAGTTCCCTGAGTTGATAAGCATATTTCTAAACAAAATAATGCATTTCAAAAGTGCTGGCATGGACAAAATATATAACACGTCTTTAAACAGCAAGGAAACTATCTCCAATGGACGGTGCCTAACTGTAAGTTTAGCCATTTTAAACCGACAATGAGACACATAAGCTATTTAAAATAAATAATGTAAAGTGTAAATTACTCTAAAAAAGTTAAGTTTTTGGTAGATTAAACAAATTCTTAGTACATCGTACTTACTTTCAAAAGAAATCAATGTTCCATAAAGTTCTGCCAAATGCACATCTACAGTAAACTATTCTAAACCAAAAGCCATATCTGATCTATTACACTATATTTAAAACCTCAACTAACCGAATGAAGCAGCCACTCAACGGCCACAACTAACAAATCTGGCAAACATACTACGGGTCTTTCTAACTTTGTTTTAGACCTGCCAGCAATATTCGACTTCATTTCTAGCTGTGAAGCCGAACCCATTGCCCATTATATGTCGGTCACCACAGCGACGCAAAAACCATTGAGCCGTCTCAGTTTTAGGTCTTCCGAGCCCACCAGGGGGTGCTAGCTGTCACATTCCTGACATACTTCCACAGAGTACATGATGCCAACTGGCCCAGTCTGGCTGTTAGCCGCTCACACACAACTCTGTTGTGTTCCACCCCCCCACTGCTCGTACATGCCCACCCTCAATGGTACACACCTATAGGAAAGGTTATAGAAATCTGTAAGACCTGCAAATTAACCCATATCATTGTCTATGTCCACCGGTTTGCAGCACATGCTTAGAAGCAGCTCATCTTGCAAATTGATAATATATATATATATATATAGTTACATATATAATATTATATATATATTTATATATATACATGTATATAAATATGTATATTGGATTTTGTTGTCTGCATACAGCTAAGGTATTCATCTGTCGTTTGTCAAAAATGCCACTTGTTATTAAGAACATGATCAAATTTAAGAAAATCTGTAATGGTTCACTGTTTACATGTATGACTTTATCAGCCTACATTTACACTGCTGCTAATAAAATGCAGGCAGCTTGAAGGCCACCATTGTTCAGTGACTGCCTAGTGTTGAGAACTCACAACAATGAGAACAAAAGGTTCTAGTGTTGCCTGTCTGCCACATTCCACAACAAACTGGTCACACTCTAGCAAATACAAACTAGTCACGCCACAGTGAACACAGAACTTCACAAATGGTAGCCTCCTACTCTAAGTGACTGGATGTCATATGGATAGGTGTTTATTTAATTTGTACTTCTACATATTAAATAAAAATAAATCACTAAATTTTACGGAAAATTACGATATAACCACTAAACATTTGGGGCGCTCAGTATGAACACATTTTGTTTTAGTTAAACATATAAAAACGACACAGTTAAACAGCCCATGCTGTGAAACAGTTACATTGAGTACAGCACACAAAAGAATTCTCTTCACTTTTTTGTAGGCATTGTTGTGGCAAGCTAAGAAAAGATGGCCCAGCTGCCAGTACATGGAACAGGAGACCACCCAAGGGGAAGTGTGGAAAGCCTGATGTTTAGCTGCTCAACTGCCAAAGTGGGCTTTTCTCAAGGTGTTTGCACCACTGGTCAGCCAATATATGCATATATCACAATAAACAAGTATCCTGGGGTGATAGTGGTCGGTGAACACACGCTCTGTGAACACAGAATTGCACAATAAACCAACACATGTACGTGTTATCTCATGTCAACAACGGCGGACAGATGGAAACAAAGGGTGCCACTCACGTTTGTGTGCCCGCACACTTCCGGTTGCACTCCGCCTGGTGGTTCGACTGTGCGACGTGGAAGTCGAACGCAGGAGGCTGTATGAGACAGGGTGCTTGTTCTCGCAATCGCTTCAACTTCAACGGAGACCCATGATGCTCCATGTTCCTCTTCAGTGCTGCCTCTCCTGGAACATGCAACAACGATGTTTCAATTGTCAAACTATGGTCGATTTACCGATTTCTTTTTAAAACAAAGAAAACAAAACAACAGCAAAACATATACGAACACAAGCAACGTATCAGATGCACTTTCTTGATGGCATCCACGGTAGTAATCGCAACAACAATCTTATAACAATTACTTTTCTACAAATACAAACCTGTGCGAACGGCATAACGCGCACATTAGCATTCACAGAACACTGAGCTTGGAACGGAAAACGACAAAGCATCTGTGAGAAACGCCCTGCACAAGCCACACCTTTGCAACAACTGTCACAAACCCAACCATATGGCAGGCGAAGCCACTTGGTTTCCCCGCAGCACAGGCAGATAACCCCAGAATGTCCAGCCTTGTCTGAGCACTGAACCATGCTCTCATGGTGATGTCACCTCCAAATAGTTACCCTCTTGACCACAGCACAATGAAAAGAAACGGAAGCGATCAAAGACCGACCAAGAGGAAATTGATAATGATCACAACAAAGGTGGCTCAACAACACTGTTAGGTATGGATCAGGCACTCAGGAATGTTCTTTCATCAGACATATTTGTCCGTCCGTGTCGCCGTCATGGTACGACTGGAGCAGACTTGCTACTTAACAACGCGCGTGCGTATTGCTGCACCACTCAAAAATTTTATCCAAATTAAATGCGCAACTCCTATTGAAGTGTCGTCAAGTAAGAAACAACTGGAGAGACTGCACTGGTATGTGAGGAGGGTAGATACGGCTTCCACTGACTTGCTAATACACGAAAGTGGATAACTACGAAACAATTATGATAGATTGAAATGTCAAATGATACCTCCAGTCCAACAATAGGCAGATACCAGTAGCCCTAAAATTTGATTACTACTGTTGGTGTCTAAATTGTGTTAACTGCCCTCCATAGTGAATCGTAAAATTAAATATTCCCTCCAACATGTCTTATGACTATGTAGGGTGTAACATAAACTAATTATTTATCATAAAACTGTACATCATTAATAATACATAATACGTTAATAAAAAAGACTGTGTGATGCATATGCTTGTATACAAATTACGAACAACAGAATTAACACGCATCCTTGCTAACACATAACGCTCTAGGTTGCGATGCTTTTTCAACTAAATATTTACCAGTGAAATTGTTGTACTATTTTCCAGTAATATCGCAGTAAAACTTTCAAAACACAGGTTTCACACAGCATCACAAACCGCTATGCTGAAAATCTGAACCTCCACTCACCTCTGCCTAGAGAAACACCTCAAATACAGGAATCCACTGAATACACAACCACTAGACTACCTGGCTGGTTTGGTAATGGTGCCCACTGCCTCCACACTAGGGCCAGCCGGCGCAGGTCAAACATTCCAGAGAACCAGAGCAACAAGCTAATCCATGATGTAGCATATGGCCGTCTGCAGGCAAGACAATCCCTTCCAGCTTCAATCCACCAATCAGCGCGGCACCGAAACTCTAGAAATCGCTCCGCTTGTCGACCCAATAGAAATAACTGCACGGAGACATGCAAAAAAAACTAGTTTTCAGATCAGAAATACCACGGATGCACACCAAGAGATTCCTGCATGGCGTGTACATCAAAAACCAGGTATGTCTTCGGTCGATTGGTGTGGAACTCGCGCCGAAAACACGAAAAAAAACGAGTGAAATGGGGAAAATCAAGATAGACGGCAGAAAATAGATGGACGACAGAAAAACAGACGAAAGATGTAGGAATAAACAAAGTCAAGATGGCGTGACTCGGAAGGATGGTAGAAAACCAGCCAATGACACAAGTGTGGGCTGCATGCTGTGTTCCCAGTGCTCTCCCAAGGAGGGGACGGGCAATCAAAATCAGTGGCATTTCTGCGAACAAGAGGATAGGAACTGTTTCCAATGTGCTCCTCAATGTGTGCATGTAGTGTCCATCTAGGGACGGCGTCACAAGTTCACAAAGTCTAAAGTTGCTTCTTCCACCCCCCCCTCCCAACAAATACGTGTTGTGGGATTTGCAATTTTTATGATCCAAAACTGCTTTTAGAGTCGATTTGCCTTAACACACATTTCACATGTATTGACGAACAATCACATATTTTGTGTCTTTTGCAAACTTATGCTTGTGCCCCTTGTTAAGATAATACCCGACTGCAATGGTGTTTTTAGTCTGTGCCAACATACATTAAATTTCAAACTTGTCAATCATCAGAAGTTTCAGAACTCACTGTGCACTGTTAAAATGCAGATTTGAAAGCAAGCAAGTGAACACTGTGACTGCCATTGAATTCCCTTTATCGGCTATTGGCGAAGACATCACTCAGCCACATAAGTGTCATGAATAATGGTCATTTGATGTAGAAAATACCTGCATAAGTGACTGGTTGGTAAGACTGAAACTTTCAGTGAAATAGCCATGGCTACACCACCACTATTGCCCAAACAAGAGTGTTTATCTGTGAGGGTGTCCATCCTAAACCCTACTAAAAAAAACTGCATTTTTTCTGTGCAATAAATCAAGTTTTAGAAAAACAGTTTAAATTTATACTGGTGTTCCATTTTCATCAAGTGGGGACATTACACAAAATCTGGGTGTTTTCAAGTGCTGTGTTTGTTGTGGCACACACATACAGTTCCCGTGAGTGCTGACAGCACTAACGATTCCTGATGGCTAACTAATTTATATAGAAGAGGTGTAGGGTGTTTTTATGCAGGAAAGCGGCTCCGCCATCTGACAGAAGGAATTTCAACCAACAAATGTATGCGGCTTCCGTTTTCAAAAACAGTAGCGTCTTTACTGGGTATTCACCATTAAAGTTAGACTTATTAAAAACTGACATACTATTGTTATTATCTTAGTAATTGTAAGCTGGGATCTAAGAAACACACTCCCTAAGAAAGTAATTTAACTCATTGCAATTTATGTTCAAATCTGTAGCTCGTAAATAGTTTAAATGATTGATTATGATGGTTATTTTGGGTAACCTGCAAAAGTGAAAACTGCTTCTTTATAGACAGTCGACCACTTTTGTGATTTCCTGCCGACTTTCAATTGGCCAACTGTAGTCAAAACAACTTTTGTTGTTTATTCAATGACTTCATAAAAACTAAATAACATTTATGCACAAATTAGCTAGCATGTCACAGCAATTACACTGTTTAATTTATCGCAAAACTATTCGAAAATTAGATGAGCAAATAACCAAAATGCGGAGACAGGTTTAACAACAGCTAATAATGTTATATTGCTTTACGGCGGGGTCAGAGCCTCAGAAAACAAACATGTGAAGATACACAAGACAGGATTGTGTTCTGCGTGGGTCTTGAGTTCTCCAAAGACCCATGACTAACTAGCACAGAGGCATGCTGGGTATATAATGCAATGAATGGTTTATAGTGCAACTGATTCTTTCAGTAACTGATACAAGTGGGCGGAGCTACGCTTGGGCGGGTCACATGCCCGTGAGTGGGTTCGGTCATGGGGGTCAGCTAGGGTATGTCAAATATCTCCGCCCTGTCACTGCTCACTTCACACAGACAATTTGACAAGCGAAAAATGAATGACGGGGTGGGGGTGGTGGGGTGTTTATGGAGCTGTTTATGTTGTGCATAACTTGTGTCTACTTAGATAAAACATACTGGTCCTTTGTGTGATTATCTGTACAATGTGTTGATAAATATTTGAAATATTGCATTTTTTAACTTTTGCTTGCAAACCTGGATACACACACATTTCCTTTGTGTTTTACACAATATTGCTTATTAAATGTTATTGGCTACAATTAGACAATTACATTATAAGTTGTTATGTATAGCTCAATGTACATGATTTTCTCAAATATTTATATCATCTTATTTTCCCTTGACAGTTTATGTTACAGGTTAACAACCATGGCATATCATGGACAGGTTTAAAGGATATGAAAAGTCCATAAACATGTCTTTTGGGAGCAGAATCAGTTACTGAAGTCATTCCCCAATCCATCAATAAGATTCACAAGGACGGCTGTTATTTAATCAAAAACCCATAAATTAATCAGAAATCACAAATTTCCCCGGAAATCCCAGAGGTCGCTCCAGAATCTGTCAACAGGCGTTGTGACTTGCGACATAGATCATTCCGCTAATCCACAAAGGCCGATCATATAATCTCGCTGTTAATACACCATATATACACATACAGTAATAGTAATTACAAAAATTATTTTCAATTTAATGTACAACGACTCCCATACAAAGTATATCACTGATAATGTCACTCTCAAAATTCTATTATTCCCCCTGCCAGTTTTGCCCACCAAACTACAAGTAAGAATTAAACCCAGTTCGGTTAAACCCACGTGTGAACATACTCTGGCAGTCGGTGTACTCAAGACAGCTTACTTGTACATGTAACAGGATGTTACACCTGGATTAGCAGGTGTAACACCCACTCTGACTGGTGATTTGGTAAATCCGTAATACTCCAGGGGTCTCCAGCTTTACCTGGACAACATATTTCACCTTCACTTCCCACCCAAATTCTTAAACAGTGCTTGCAAAGTTCATAACTTTATCCATTTTCATGTCAATGCTATATTCTGATTTTGGGACAGCAGATTTCAGTAACATCAATGCAAAGGAGACATGGCTATACTGATTACTGAATAAGTTTCTATTATAATGCTAATTTATATGTGCTTATTTTGATACGCATTCGTTTGGCAAGACTACAATAACTTCCACACAAAGTTTTTCATAAAAAATCTAAATGTCAAAACACAAAATTTCAATGTATAATTTATTATAAACAAAATGGCCATAATCAATACAGTATGCAAACCTTACTGCATGAGTTGAAACAATAGTCAACCGACTTAAAATTATTGTCTTTAAAACTTAAGGTGTTGTGTAATAACGTCGAACAAATGTACTTATTACACATAGAAGGAAAACAAGAACACTACTATTTTTTTAATCATGATATTTTTCATATAAGATATTACAAATATTCACAAAATGCAATAAACTAAATTTGTGCCGCCATTTGTACAAAACACCCCACATATCAATGATGGCTAACGAATGAACAAACAGAAGAATTAATTATATTAAATGAATTCTAATGAATATGACACTTTGTCAGATGAATTTTAGGCTCTATAGTTAAAACTTTGCCTTGTTAAATTCATCAGTGTTAACATGAACAAGAATATATTAGTTGTGAAAATCTCCAGATCCAAACATTAACAATGAGTCACATTTAACATGTTAAAATCTAACTGCATAGTAAGAGGCATTTAACTAAATGCTAGTCCATCGCTGACATTAAACACCAATCGAAACGCAAGAGTTCTAAACCAGTGCATCCGGTACAACGAACCTTTGAAATAACTTAATCAATACAGTTAGCACTTTTGAAGGAAGTACAGAACTAAAGTCTAAGCATTACCTTTCAGATGCCACGGCGTCCAGGCCATGAACGGATACAAATCAGTCATTTTCAGTCAACTTGTACCGTTATCCCGTACTACGTCTGCACACGCAGACAACCCGATTGAAATGAACACTGTTTGCTGGTCAAAGAGCAACACTTGTGTATCAACACCGCCACAATGACTTTCCCCTGTATGCTAGCCACAGCACTAACTTAATTATCAGCAGCGGTATGCGAGGAATGCGACCTACGACCCAGCCAGTCGGAACAGTTAGTTCATGCCTTGTCTAGCCAGAGGGCGCTAGTGGGGCCATATTTCATGGACCAATGAATGGATGAGTGTGTCTTGAATGGAGGGATAGCTCAAGCACAGATAAAGCATTCCCCGCGTGTCTCAGGAGACGATGGTGTCTAGCAACTGCAGCACTCAAAAACCAGGCTCTTGTTCTGTCTGCAGATTAGCCAGAAATTATGAAATTGGATTTGGGTTATCACTGAAACAGGGTGCACGACTGACAAAGGAAACTGAGAGAAAGCAGGAAATGGGTGACCAAACTCACCCTGGATAACAGTTTGATTGTCAGCTGACACCCAGTCATACATACACATTATTTAGCAGTGTTGGTGATGTTGACATTTATTTATTTTATATGTCTACTATGTGCATATACATTATAATATTTTATGCAAGCAACAACACGGAGACAATATAGATATGAAAAAGGCAAAATGGATGACGTTTGTTTATTATGGGTAACCAGTGTATAAGCCTTTTTGGCACACTGTAATATTTAAATAAAAGAAATGTGGACTCTACAACCCAATGCCAGGCCTGTGTTTATTTGTGATGCGACAACCACAATTATGCGATTAGGTTACCACTATTATATAACATGGAGAGAACACATAAAAATGGTTGAATCAAAAGTATCAAAAAACATAGCAGTTTTGTATAAAACTAGGCATGTTCTTGATTGTCAAGCGTTACACACATTATATAATTCACTTGTTGAACCACATGTCATATTGCTGTGAGATCTGGGGAAATACTTATCAATCTAGACTCAGAAAACTATTTATGTTACAGAAAAAAGCTATACGGATTATTTATAATCTTAATTATCATGATCATACATCTGTATTTTTCCATCTCTCAAACATGCTTAAATTTCATGATTTAGTTAAATACAAGACTATGATCATACTTTATAAAGCAAACAACCATTCTTTAAATGGTCGTGTTCAAGCATTATTTGAACCAACCGCAGCTATACACATACATGATACAAGACAAAGCAAACTGTTCTATGTTAAAAAGACAAACACCACCCTCCGACTGCTGTCAATCACCGCCAAGGGTATAAAAACATGGAACAATTTACCAAATAAATTGACTCAGCTTCCAAGTTTAACACAATTTAAAAAAGCAATCAAGTTGTCATTACTTTCTACATATTTGTGAATTGTTAATTGAAGATGACGTTTTGTTAAACCCATGTAATAGTAACACAAACTCTATAGTAAACAGTCTATAAAATTATGAGTTGTGAATATTATTTTGTGATTTATTTATAATTCCTGTTGTATTTATTCAGTTTTCATAGTTCGAGTAGGGCATAGCAACACATAAGTCTATGACTTCAGCTATGTCCTTTCAGCAGCAGCAGCAGCAAACCATACTGTGCATATATTATGTTGTTGTTGTTGTTGAATAAACGTTCATTCATTCATTCATTCATTCATTCATTTCAGACACAGCTTTTTAATTATGTATTTACTTGGTTTTATGGACGCTGCACACAAATGTCCCTTCATGGGTCAATAAAGTATTATTGTATTGTATTGTATTGTATACCACAGACCAGACCACACTGCCATTCACTGTAATCCCCTCACTCTTAGTGCACAGATGACCTGACAGACATCTATGATGCTGTCAATCAATCTAGCCTATAGTGTCTTATAGTAATATATACTGGATAGACAACCAAATAAGGAGGGTACCTAACACCCGTACTAGCCAATCTTCACAAATTCATTATGGTGATATAATCGCAGTTGCAATGTAGATCGGACTAGATCCAGTGTTATTTCCCTCAAAACTGGAGAGTTACCGACATTAAATTGTGCCCCGTAATCTTTTCAAAGCCTACGTATAGTAGTAATTTAAATTAACACCTAAAAGTCTGTTGTCAAACGGCTGCAGTGGGTGCTGAAAAAGTTTAACATCAACTAACCCCCACTCCCAGAAAAACTATAAATACTCCTTTGTAGACCTGTTTTGTCCATCTTGATAGTACATGCGTCATCAACTGACCAGGCCATTGTGTGATTAATTCAGAGCCTGATAAACAAACTCAATTGGTAGATGGCAGCCTCAATTAGCATTCCTGGGTGGGCCAGCAACTTTGTCTAGATGTCTTAATAAAAGACCAATCTATTTCTTTCTTTACCGTTTACACAACTGACTGGCCCTCCTGTCTGCTAGGACTACACAGAGATAAGAAAACAACTAAAACCCTGTTAATTCTTTCCACCCGAAAAAACGGCCAGCTACAATTAAAAAAGAAATTTTTGTGAATGAACCAGAGGCCGGGTGGTGTATGAATTGGCCATTCATGCTGTTACATCAGAAGGTCACACAAGAAACCAGTTGCTGTCACTGATAACATTCTTAATTCTTAAAGAATGCCGTAATCACTCAAAGTGCTAGAGATATCATGTTTTCAGCACTGCACAAGGGACCAACCTCAAATTACACCATTCCAGTTGACAACTGATGGAAGAGTCCATTGTGAACATGAGGGGTGTCCTGGTGCATGTACACTTGGTTCATTGTGCTGAGGAATGTGAGCAGTGTGCTTGTTTTAACAAGATTTAACAAGTTTTAACAAGATTGCCACCCAGAGAATTAACTCTAGATTGCAGGCGAACAAGGAAGCCTTTTGACTTATCAAGTCCAACCCTTCTTATCTATGTGTATCCCACCCTTTTGATGTATACGTCGATTTTATTTTTAAACATTCAAGCTACTAGCACCCACACAATCAGCAGATAATCTGTTCCATTCATTTACAGTCTTTGTGAAAATGAGAACTTTGTTATATCTAATCTACACTGCTCCTTTACTAATGTAACTTCATGTCCTCTAATCCTTCTATCTTTCTTAACTGAGAAAAAATATTTCTATCAATATTTTCATAACCATTCAATATTTTAAATACTTCTATCTGATCTCTCAATCTCCTGGCCTCTAGTGTTGTAAAACCACTTTCTTTTAGGTGTATTTCCTGAGATCCCTCACTTTTGGTATCATTTTAGTCGCTCTCCTCTGTACTCTTTCTAGCATATCTATGTCATTCTTGCGGTATGGCCTCCATGCTTGTATACAATATTCTAAATGAGGCCTAACTATTGTTTTGTACAGTGGTATTATTAGTTCTTTTTCCTTATACATTATATTTCACCTAATTAATCCAAGGATTTGATTTCCCTTCGTACCTTCAATTCCGCACTGCTCTGAAACCTTCATATCAGCACTAATGGTTAACCCTAAGTCGTTTTCTTTTACAGTAGTACTTAGTACAGTACCCCCCATTGTATATTGTACATCTTCACTCCCATGTCCTGTGTGGAGGCATTTACATTTCCCAAAATTGAACATTTGCCACTTTTCAGACCATTTGATTAACCTGTCAAGATCATCTTGTAAATGCTGTCTATCTACATTATCGTCCAAATCGTTGATATACATTAAGAATAATATAGGTCCAAGTACTGATCCCTGTGGTACCCCACTCAAAACCGATTTCCAGTTTGAAGCCTCCCCATCAACTACTACCTGTTGTCTTCTGTCAAACCATTTCCTGTGCCATGGGCCCTTAGTTTAAGCAGTAATCTTTGATGTAGCACTTTGTTGAAATATTTCTGAAAATCTAAGTAGATGAAAATGTTATATACTAGTGATCTTTCTCTACCCACTTCGTGATATCTTCCAAAAAAATTACATTTGTTAAGCATGACCTCACTTTTAGAAACCCTTGTTGAGATGGGTTTATCAAGTTACGTTTAACAAGAATATCCACCATGTGATCTTTAATTAGTCTTTCTAATAATTTGCAAATCACCGATGTTAAACTCACTGGTCTGTAGTTCTCTGACTTTTGTTCTACAATTTCCAATAGTAGTTTGGGCGGAATCCCATCGACTCCAGGTGAATTATTATCCTTCATAGCCCTTATTTTCTTAGCTATCATTTCCGGGGTTACAATTAACTATCCTAAATAGTCTGATCCCGCCCCCTTGAACTTAGCCTCTTGTACTGGCAGTGAACTAATATCTTCCCTGGTAAACATCGAACTAAAATACTCATTCAGGTCTTCTACCATTAAGAATCCCTCTGATATTATATTTCCAGCACTATCTGCTAGAGGACCGACCTTATCCTGCACTTTCTGTTTGCTCCGAACATATGCATAAAAACTCTTGCTGTCATGTTTGATATTACAAGCTAATTTTTGTTCATAGTTTCTCTTTGAATTTCTAATTTTAGTTGTAACTTGGTTAAGTGCTTCTTTATAAGCATTGTAGTCTCCATCATTTCCAGTTCGTCTATATGACTTCCACATCATTTATTTGTACTTAATTTTTCTAAAGGCTTCTTTCAATAAGTGTTTCTTTCAGGACTGTTTCCCTTGTTTTTTCAAGAGGACAAATTTATTGACGATGCACTTAATTTCACTCTAAGATATTCCAGCATTCTGTTGCTGTCTTATTCTTCAGTGTGTTATTCCAGTCTATCTTTGCTAAATATTTCCTCATGTCCTTATATCTTCCTTTGTGAAAATGTCCCCTGTACTGCTTTTTACTATTCCTTTCTGATTTTACTTTGACGGTAAAATGTATCTGGTTGTGATCACTACTCCCCAGTGGCTCAAATATCTTGACATTGTCAACTAATTCATTCTGAGAGGACAAAACTATGTCTAACACATTCTCACCCCTGGTTGGTTCTAGCACATGTTGAGAAAGGAAACTATCTTGTACTAAAACTAAAAACTTGTGGTCCTCACTCCCCATACTCTGTAGAGATTTCCATTGTATATGACCATGGTTAAAATCCTCCATAATAATACAGTCCTGTTTACTCACTTTCCTTATGGCGTTTTGTACTTTTTTATTCCCTTCTATGCGTATGTTTGGCCTTGTGCGTGCGCATGTGTGTGTGAGCGCATGCCTGTGTGAGTGTGACCACATGCCTGTATGTGAGCGCATGCCTGTGTGAGTGTGACCACATGCCTGTGTGTGCACGTGCACGTGGAGTATGCTTGGAGTGTGCATGTATGATTTATGGGCGGAACCTTGCCGACCTACTCAGCATGTCCAGTGCATTATCACTTCAGATTCCTAACATTACTGGGAATACATGACAACCAGGATGTTTATCAGAGCTGGCAGTCTTTCATAACTCAATTATTCCGACAAGTTGCTGTACATAACATGGCACAAACTGCAAGTACTTCCCACAGGAAGTGCCCTACACTTACCACTGACGACTGTCGCACTCATCAAATATCTTCTAAATTTAGCATACTTACTATTTACTAGGAAATCAAGAGAAAACAATAACAAAACTCAATAATACCATCAAAGGTGCCTTCTTATTAGACATACAAATCCTCAGAATTACAATGTCTGTATCATGCAGTGGAAAGCTCTCTACAATAGACACAAGCGTTTATGCAATTGTTTTAGGATAATCAAACATGTCAGCCTTATCACACTGTTGTGGTTTATTTGAATTTCCAGCTAGGACTGATATTCAAGTTTACAGCAAAGTTGGAGTTAACAAAGTTCTAAAATACTTCACAATTACCATTGAGTGTATAACTACTGACCATCCAATCTGCCTCAAAATGTTTGTGATAGAACCGTGGGAATCTACTAAAACAATTCATTTGCTAAAATGAAAAAATACTTGTTTATTTCCAACTGGTAATGAATTAAGGTCAGACAAGCTGAAGAGTAGCACTCGTGATGAATTGTTGTCATCGTCGGCATAGTTGGACACAATGGTCTACATGTAATATTTATATTTACGTCATTGGTTCTTCTCGTGTATAATTGGCGGCCACTTCTCACGATCACGGTCTGACGTCTCACACTATCCTCGGTGTACAGACAAGTATGTGTGTGTGTGTACTACAAGTCATTATTGGGCCTCAACCTTCAAGGGGCTACAAGGGGCACTTGAAAGTCTTCTCAACTATAGTACGGTGCTCAATGTCTGACTCCACCCTAAATATTACTACCTGTGTAGTAGATTTACAAATGTCGTATTCTTGCAGTTATATATTCTATTTAAATTATTGTAATTGCCTGGCAACTTCAACTTGTGACCGCAACTAAGATTACTTTCAAAAACTACTACAAGATTTATCAGCTAAAACAACTTTGCTATAGTTATAAAAGACTTGCTTGAGTTAATTCCTTCAATTGGCTTTCAATGGTTAAGGTAAATTGCTTCCGGATGAACAATTTACAGGTATTACGATTATTATCAAATCTATATTTAATGATAATCTCATATGTCATGTAGCAAACAACACAGGGATAAAAAAGACAACTAACGTATTCGTTACTTGTCCATTGCAATTTCCATATACAGGCATGAAATTACCAAATTGAATACAAACATTTTCAGTAATATGACATTGTATTAATATTTTAATTTTATATCGCTGATAGAATAAATATGCATACATATGTGTCATGTCCATTCACACTGACTATTTGAGTGGACCCCCACCAATAAAACACATAAACCATCAGGAAAAGAATGCATATGCCACATGCAGTGAAAGTCACCAAGAGCTGGAATGTGCGGCTATGTTGTCCTGTGTGATTAGGCTCTTGTAATGTGCAGGTTATTTATAACAAACCCCCCTGGATCTTATCACCCAATTCCACAGCTGACAGAGTCACACAACTGAAAAATGGATACAACCGAATAAACAGTCACAGCCAGACAAAAAGCAGACCAACGTTATAAAAAAATGGAAGGCATCTCTTCTAAAAAAAACTGTGATTATCTGCTTGGAGACAGTTCGTGAATTCTTGACAAAACAGTTCTAATATCTCCCAAAGACTCACACAAACAGTCTGTAGAGTTGACACTATTACTGTGTGTTTTAGCTTGGTTTTTCAGTTTGACTGAGTTAATATACACCCTTTTCCAATTACAAGGAAACCTATATCCAACTACACAGAACTGTACTCCAGAAAGCAAATACATTTATTTTAGCTTCATTCGATTAAAAATGATATAGTGTTTTTTGTCTGTTCAACAATTTATTACTGAATTTACTGCATGTGCCTAAATACAAACTGGTACAAGTTTATATTTGTACAATACAAATATAAGACATGGATAATGTTCTTTAGTTATGAAATAAAAAAAACAAAAAAATGTATGTCAGTATAAATATTTGCATCTAGTACTTCTACAAAAAAGTCTACATATAATTAGTTTCAACAATAAGATTTATTGGATTAACATCAGTCAATGTGTTTAATAATCAGACACAATGATCTCATCTAACAATAATTAAAAACAATGCTGTTCAAATGTATTATTGATTAGTAGTACGACACATAGATGTAAGCCGTTACTTAACTATTTCTTTGATTCTTTGCATTGTTCACTAAAGACCCTCCTACATTCTGTTTATGTAGGCACTAGTGATAACCTATTTATCAGTACCCGATAGCAGCAACAGTTTGCATAACAATACTATAAATATGCAAAATGTTACATTTCTCACCTACCATGTTTATATAACACTCCACCACAAAAATTTGACTTGGCCCCACTGAAAACATGCTCCACCTAAAAAATTGCCTGCACTCACATTGTGACCCTAAAACCCAAATATGCTCAATCTATCAAACGTTTGACGACACAGACAACACACAGATAATGGTGGTATCTTTACTATCCAGAAGTAGAATGTGAGGAAAATATTACATATCAAAAGACAGAACTGTAAGGCTAACTTCTGGAATGGCAACACAGCTAAATGTATGTTTAGCTCGGCAAAATGTGGTGTTATTCAAAATAATAAAGTTCAGGTTATAGACCTTAGGACCATGTCTGGATCCAATTATACACAATCAATCAACCACAATCAATTGCAATTACAATATTTTGCCTGTAATCCATTACAGTTATGTAACAGGACCCATCCCTGGCTGATACTGGTACCAGCATGAGCCTGCAGCCCAGCACAAGTGACAAAGGACCCTTGCACTGCTCACTCTGGATAAAGGCTGTCATAGACATTCCAGCTTTTTTTAGACATTCCAGCTTTTTCTCGCATTTTTCAAGCTCTGTCAGACAACGCGATAAAGAGAGTGATAGCCTAGCTTGCTTACGTAATAGTAGTCTAACAAAACGGATAATTTGGAAATCTTATTTGTGGAACACTGGCTTGTGTTATAACAAAGTCAGGAATACAATAGTAGACAAATCATATTTTGCCTTTTGTAAACTGCTACTCAATAAACAAACTCATTATTAAGTTATGGTACATTATAACTGTAAACCTACCCAACTACATTGCTACAACAGTGATCACTTGCTAAGCTCTCTTAAGCCCATGATACAAAGTGATGCCACCTGGTGGTCATTGGTATGACTACCACATGACACCAGCGCCACCTTGTGGACAATACATTAACTATATTCATTGGCGTGTACATTACTATTACTTTATTAGCTGACAAGGGCACCTGCAAAATCATTTTTTACAATAAGTCTTTGAGAAATCTGTAATATGATTGTTGGGTGACAAAGATGCTTAGGTAGCTGTTTTTCAAATATCATCATAATGCAAACGTTTCTAATTTGTTTCATACATTACTAAAACACAAACCAACCTGGATCTTTCTTATTGCTTAACATTTACGCACGAACAACAGTTGAATATTCTGCTCAATACACATTTAAAAATGACTATCTATTGCAATAAAATAACACTTAACCATCCTACAACCGCAATAATGATTCACCTGGCATTATCCCTTAGAAAGTACGCACTGCGTGTCACAATGACGTAAGGGGTTTTTCCGAACATCTTTGCATTGAAGAAGCTGGTTAGTGGTTAAAATAGAGTCAATGAATGTGCGCGTGTTAACACAGTGGCTATTAGATGGAAGGAGAAAGTCAAATGCGTTACTCGCCAGACGTCATGCACAAATTTATGAGACATCAGGAAGAATGTTTTCTAATAACAAATTGCATATGTCATGTTCACAGGTGACCTACAGGAGATCAGTTGTTTGATGTTTAATGTATAATTAGTAGTAGTAGTAGTGGTGGTGTTAGTAGTAGTATTAATGGTACTCGTTTGTAATGCACTATGTATCTGGGTTAAAAACATGCTCAACGGCAGCAACAAAACAAAAGTTGTTTTTAAATAATTTGCAAAGGTAAAATAAAAATGTGCTAAATATAAATATCACTTAAAAAGAAACCACCAAATCAAAGTAAGATAATTACCAGACATGTAAAACAAAAATGTTCTCCAGATATGTCAAAAGCTCACTCCAAATACCCAATCTGACTAGATCTGGAAGAACATCTCACCTCCCGTTGCATTGCACACATCCACTAGCTGGTGCAAACAATCAGATTCCACAAGAACACAACTTATGAGGCAATGACGCTGACGAACAGAGTGGGCAGAGAACAAAGCAATCCTATGACGACAGATAGACCCAGGTGTTCTCATTTGGTGCTGACTGAAACATCTCGTCATAAATACCTCGCATAATACAGCCTGACACAGCTGCACAGATTGACTTCAGAACATGCTCAACCAGTTCACTGCCAATATCATGCAATTGCCATTCACAGGACTAAAAATTCCTGCTCGTCCAACTGTTTGTGACAAGAGAAATAACTATCAGATAAGTGCAGCTGTTCCAACTTCCTGCTGGTTGTCCTTTGGACAATTGAGACATTTGGAACACAGACTAAAAATGTTATATTAAAAAAATGTTTTTGTTCATTCGTTATGGAGTAGCGGGTTTTGAAAGTCCCTTTGCCATGGGACAAACAAGTTTCTGTATGGACAGGTGAA
Organism: Escarpia spicata; assembly: GCA_963995525.1. Taxonomy (NCBI): domain Eukaryota; kingdom Metazoa; phylum Annelida; class Polychaeta; order Sabellida; family Siboglinidae; genus Escarpia; species Escarpia spicata. Next base: position 50,113,573 of record OZ023205.1, on the reverse strand, counting down.
TTACTGTACGGATACAAGTGAATCCTTTAAGTTTTATTCTGTATTTGTACTTCGGAGAAGTAGATAATTTAATGATTTTATTAACCCTATATTCATATTGTTCATCTACACAGAAAATTAAAAAGAAATCTACATTGCTACTGGCAAAATTATTTTCTAAATTACTGCTACTTTAGTGAAAATATTGTTCAATCTATGTAAATAAAAAAAACTGGCATCTGAAACTCTAAACTATAAATGTGTCCAAAAACGCTTGTCTAAAATTCACCTGATTCATGTGAATCCTGTACACAAACTTGGACAACATTTAATCAATTTGACCTCAAACTGGTCAGCCTTAGGGCAATGGTCTGAGCAGAAATCAACAAACGGCAAACACAATGACTAGTTATTGACAGAACCGCCATTGATCATCACTGTCTACCTAATGGGGGCAGTTAACTGTGGAAATTGTTTAGGAAGAAGCAAACAGCCACAACTTTGGTGCAGTAACTTGAATAGGAACGAAAGAATGCAAGAGCAACAGAGTTAAACAAAACCGATGGTGTGGACGTGTAGAGACACTAGACCACACCCAACTTTACCATGGCTTCTCAATGCCTACCATTCATTGAATAAAACAGCAAGGTGTGGTTACTTTAACTAGCCAGAGAATTAGTGGCTTCAAATTAGCCATTATAACAGTACATAATTTTTGCGTCTCCTAGACAAGTATACATCGGATACCAGCCAGCATAATTGATATGGATATAAATATAAAATATAAATAACTCTTATCATGGCTTTTTCAAGTATATAATACATGTATTCTAATTAACATGGATCATTTAAATGGAATACCTCATCTCGAATATTATATTATTTTGGCAACACTGACATATCTGCAGTGAATGGGCTAAACACTCACAAATTCCATTTATTTTGCGAAAAAATCAAATCTATCTTGTACCCAATATATCCCAGCATAATATATGCAGACAAAATTGGTGCCACCTTAATATTTATACCAGCAACAAAATGCTGTACCATAGTAAGAAGAACTATTGCACCAACAAGAAGAGTCTACCGCAGTAACAATGTTACAACCAAGCAAGTTCTAAGTAACAACTGCAAAATGTCAGTTATGTTGAAGCCCATTGTTGGAGTTAATTGTGCCAAGACATGAGTACACCTGTAGTCATTCACTGTAATTAAAGCTACTTGTCCATAAGGCCATTCCGGACACTTGAAAGTGCTCTTTCTCCAATTACACACTTAGCTACATGGGTGATTGCCCCACTGGTGGGGTGACCCGGTAGTAGATGCAGGGGTTTTCAATTGCAAATTTCAAAAGTAGGGATGACAAAAGAAGAAGCCATGTTTGTATAAATAATGAAGTGAGGCATAATTCAGGCATGTCCACTGACTCTATAAACATATTTAAAATGACTCATAAAAGGAACAACGTACAGGTTTAGTCTCGCTTAACCGACTCTCGCCTGGCTACATGACTTCGCCAGAATGATAGTCTGGATCTGAATGGCCCTTCTGAATGTTACGCCATGAGAGCTGCCACCTAATGAACATACGTGTGATTAAAAGGCATTAAACTACAAAAAAAGGTTAATGTCGGTTTATTTCTGTGTGACATGTTTCAATATAAGTTGAATAGTTGTTATAGTATAGCATTATCTGATAAAAGTGTATCCTTATTTAATTTGTTATTTCATAATTGGCCTGAGAGCCAATCATCATCTCTACCCGAATCTGGGGTAAAGCTCCCTATCGGTAACATTGGCTGGAGTTTAATAATCCAGGCTGTAGTGATGGGACAATGCTGCCACCTCACGGCGCCTGGATAATCAAGGCTAATAGTAGTACGTTTTGTTATAATAAAATCATATACATTGACTCATCAAAGGTATAACGTAAAGTTTTTTTATCATAAAATCCCTATGTGACTATACTACTATATCACTGCCCAAATATTAATTTAATTAAAGCTAAAAAGGTAAACCAGAAAAGCACACACTACCTTCTGAACGGTCCCCACCCTCTGGATCTCTCCCCACCCCCTTGAGGGTCCCCACCCTGTGGACCTTTCCACACACCCTGGAGGGCTCTTCACCATTTAGAGCTCTCACCATTCTTTGGAGGACTTGATACTTCCTGGAGGGCTTGATACTATCTGAGGGCTTGATACTCTCTGGAGGACTTGATACTCTTCTCTGGAGGGCTTGATACTCTTCTCTGGAGGGCTTCATACTCTCTGGAGGACTTCCCACATTCTGAAGGGTCACAACCCTCTGGATGGTCCACCCCCACCACCCTCCCCACCCACCCTGTCTAGCACCAACAGGAGAGCAGACATTACTGGTGATGACGCCATAGTGAGCCATCTAAATACCACTACATTATGTGCAGTGACTGCATGCATGACTGGACACAAGTTATTCGGCCGTCACCATCATCCAGCAATGACTCGCAACTATGCTGAATACATAATTATATTCTTACACAAGTTACTGCCCATGACAAACAACGCACTAACTCATACTGAAGTTTTCAGTATCCATAACCTAACAGTGTGAGTCGCTGGGTATTTCCTCCTCAAGAATTTCAATGGCAGGGTCAAGTTTCCCGAAAGCAATTGTTATGTGTGTGAGCAGTCTCATTTCAAACTGTGTGCGAGTCTGAACTTGTTGTAATCAGACTAGCATCTAACAATAAGATGGAATGTCAACGTACCTGCTTAAGTGTTAAAAACATGCATTCTGACCCAAGGAAAATTTACCGGGTGTGGTGCAGTTTCTGGCCTTGGGCGGGTGGACATCCCTGAACCAAGGGATGCAACCCAGCCACCGTATAATGGGAAAGTTATGAGCTCAGAATAAATATAATTAACTGAAAATTTCCCACTTCAACGAAGACATGAATCTTCATCAATCTGTACTTCTATCACATTTGATTTTATGAATGAGCAAACAAAATACCATTAAATACCATTATTCCATGCAATGGGTTTTTCCCATTTTTCTGCCATGATTTGTAATAATAAAAAATAAATGTTGAATGTAAAACACTGAAAACTCGTGTTTGTCTGTTTCACAATGACTTTTTGTTTCGAAAACCAAGCTTAATATTGGCAAACATGCTTTTTCTGTAGCTGCACCCAAAATCTGGAATCAACTCCCTATCGCTTTAAAATCATCTGAGATTATAAATACCTTCCGTAAAAAACTAGACTTATTTATTTGAAATTGCATTCCCCCTAACCTTCGGTGGTCCCTTGCTCTAATGACGACTCTTGCTTGTCCCTGTTAACGATTTTGCCCAATGATTCTTGTATGTTGCGCCTCTGAGCTCAGATCCTGGGGATTTAGGCACTATAGAAGTTTGTCATTATTATTATTATTAAATGACAATGTGTGTAAGCTTGTTTTATGTAATTAGTAAATAACCATATTTACTAAAAGGTGTTAGTTGTACTTAAATTTGATACACTCTGGTGAGGCATAATTCCACACTGAATATTAACACAATATTACCGCGCCTGTGTCTTCTGGCAAGTTGCCACAGCGAAGTGTCAGACAGAGCACTCTATGTAACAAAGGAAAAACTTCCAAGTATGCGCTCAGCAATGGTCCGCCAAAGAATTATCATTACAAAAAGAAATAGTGTCTTGTGCGCTGATGTTCACTGCCTAAAATACCCACGCTGCATACCTTTAGTCACACGATGTCTGTCTATAAAGCATAATGCTCTGCAGAATTTTGTAAAGTAGTTAACACTACTTTAGAGATGTTTTTGTAATATACAGGTGTCTGTTATTCGGTGTTCACGACCAATTGTACTTCACTTTATGAACACCTCACAATTATGGATACCCCGTGACAGTCCCAAGTTATTTTTCTAAAGTATTTACGAAATTAGTTCCACTAATAGTAATACTCTAAGATCGCCCATAAATGTTCTTGGTTATAAACAGAGTCATGCAAGAAATGTAATCACTGCCACCAGGCCAACCTGGACCACATGTTACTTTCTATGCAACATCAGCACATATATAATAATAAATGTATCCATTGTAGTTATAATTACTTACTATTTCATTTATAAAGTCCATATCATTAATTTTCTAAAGCATGCCCTAATAAGTTAAGCCTCATATAACAGTAATAGACTGTGTACCTTGAAGTTGTGTAAGTAATGAGTGAAATATTGTCAACATGTTCACACTCATAAATATCTTCTGACAACATACATGAATGTAAACAAATATTTTTAAATACTAGGTTTTTCAACCCTATCTAGAACTCTAGATATGTTACATATATATATATATATAATTGGTAATAGCAAAACAAGATCTTCATTACGCAATATTTAGACATGTACTTTAATAGTTTATTACGTTGGTATTATATCATGTTACCTGCATATATATATATGTATATATACATATATATATACATACATAAATACATATATATATATATATATATATATATACATATACATATATATATATGCAGGTAACATGATATAATACCAACGTAATAAACTATTAAAGTACATGTCTAAATATTGCGTAATGAAGATCTTGTTTTGCTATTACCAATGCTTTAATACTTATTTTTTGCCACTATTGATGCAATAAGTGTCAAGAATAATTTCTCTTCATTAATACATTTCTGATGATCATGTCTCCTATTACTTAGTTTCTGTGGGTCGTGGATAATATATCACCATCATGTATGCAATAAGTTGGGATAATGTTTCCCGATTTATTGGTAAGAGTCATCATCATTTCCAATGATTAATCCATTACTAACCAATACAAAAAATATTATGAACTACATCTCACCATTACCTATGTACTGTTGTGGATCATATCTCACCAGATGTCACTGCACTAATTACAGTGGATCACATCTCACCATAATGGATACACTCAGTGGATCATATCTCACCATTACGGATACACTACAGAGGATCATATCTCATGATACTGATGCCGTATGATTGAAGGATTACATTTCACCTTGTTTACCACACTGCATTCGTTTACCATCACCTGTCTGTACATCAATTCACCATTACTCATACAGGATGGATTCACCCCATCCTGGGTAGATTTGACTACTTATTTTATCTAATGCTATATAAGTATAGTTACGAGTTATTCTTTATATTGAAATTCCAACAAACAAACAAACAAACGACTGCTACAGTGCAGCACGATGTGACAATTCAACCAATTCTTTCCTCAAACAAACAAATTTTGTAGCCTTCATAATTATGCAGATCCATCAAAACCAGAACCCACAATACTTTTACTACTAAAAATTAATTACAATAGATAGCAAAGCTCCTTGCAATTTTAATTAATATACCAGTATATTCAATTGCACATATATATATACTGGTTGTATTAATTAATAATAACAAGGTAACTTCTGTTGCACTTAAATCCTTGGAAACCTAGCTCAAAGGCACATCATGTCGAAAAAAGGTTGGTCAATCTCAAAATCGATAAGCAGTATTCATCAAGTTGTCAACATTATCTCTTCATAAGCATTATCATATATCACCGTGCAAACATTGACGTAACTGGTTGACAATATCTTCCTAATCCTTACGTCAACCTAACCAAACCCAAGAATAAGCAGTGCATGTTTACAAGGACTTTGTTAGCCGCAAACCGATCCACTGGTTGTGTGCTATGCCAGGAATGTCTATTCAGCTCAAAATACGTAAAAGCTACAGGAAGCGGCCTGCACTGCTACAAAGAAATGCAGATGCACGGTGACAGCTGAAACCTGTAATTTGTGTCCCCACAAAGTTGCAAACAGTTTCAAAACCCAAGTAAAACTAACCAACCAAGTTCATAATTTTTATGTAAACACGAATTACAGTAAGACATCAGCATATTTATTGTTCAGCCAATTATTTAAGCTGACATATTTGTTTTTATTAATTTAAACATAAACTGTCAACATATTATAACTGTAGCATTAGATAAAATTGAATAAAGTATACAAAATAAATTAACAAGTATGCAAAATAGCGAATTTCAAGAAACATTCTGACCAATAGTTTTAGTACGATGTGTGAAAGTGTACTTCCTGGACGGGTGTATAAAAGGTCAGGAATGTGGTGTTGAAAGATGAACAATGACAGCTTCTGCAGAACCACCCCCACAGGAGGATATCAATGAATGGGACATTGAGGCATTCCATGACACTAGGCAGGTTTAGTGGGCCTCAAGCGACATAGTTTGCGTTACTATGCACCGCCAATTGCATGTTACATGCTACACACCTGCTTCACACTGACAGAAACTAGCCTACACTGTCTCTGTTACTGCTGGCCATCAATGTCATGGTGTTGCAGTCTCTGAGTATCTATGGCACTATCACATTGAAAGATGTTATATTATTATGATGGTAAATGCACATTATTAACCAAAAATATGGTCCATTTAAAAATGTGCATTCATAAATGTTTAATTTAATAAAGCATCATATATTTGTTGATATACATGTATTTCATTTGAAAAGAGGTTTTTAAAATCAATTACATTTTGGTTTCCAGATATAAATATATGGAGGCATGTTTTATATACTGCACTAGTCTACATGTGTTTGTTTCCTAATTTAATTATATTTTTATTGTGTAAATAAAAAAAGGAAAGGTAAGTCTTTATACAGTGCCCAGTAGGACTGCTCAAGTCAAAGTGCAATACTACACTTTACCTCCTGGCAGACTTGTTCAGTTGAACACCATTTCGACTTCTTTGGAAAGCATTCAGCTACGATGCAATTACTGCATGAAAACTATTCATACACAAATATCCACCACTGTACAGCTGAGTGAACTGGAGCAATGTTGATGGAAAGAACTTGCTCAAGATTTTGACTTTCATTTTTAACAAACTTAAAATTATTATTAAACATAAAATAGCAAATTATTATATAATATAATTAATACAATTCAAACAACTAGGTTTTAATGTTTTTTAATGTATCCAGCGTAGTCACACAGTGTTATTACCCTATAGTCTGAGCCTCCACATTGCATAAAATAAATTGTTACCAAGTCTTGTCAAAATTCAACTAACATTATGGGCTATATCTACATACCAAGGAGTGATCCTTAACACATCTTTGAAATTCAGTTGTCATAAATTAGCAAACCAAATTGGCAATTAAATACACACAAAATGCTGAAATGTCACCTATAAAAACATTTTAAAAGTATTGAGAAGGAACTTTTAAATAAATCTTTGCACAGTATCCTAGTAAGACTTTGCTGAGTAATTGTCCAAATCCAGTGCGCACAACAAAACAATTAAACGTTTGCTTAAGAAATAATTGGACTAATTTTTATTTAAAAAACTGTTACAGAATGTATAAAATGATGCTCAACATGTGACATCACATAGTTTTATCTAAAACAATTTTGTGGACACTATGCAATGGTGGGCCCCCTTACAATGCAGGCATGCTGCAATCCTTTGATTATTGTGTGTCCAACAGGAGCATACTAGTATCTTTCATTCAGTCTTAGGATCTTTAATGTGGCACCTTGATTGGTAAATATTGTTGGAATTTCAATATAAAGAATAACTTGTAACTGTACTTATAAACCATTGGCAGTGATTGTGTTTCAGTATTTTCCATTCCACTTGTAAAAATAACTGCAATTATCATTAACATTACCAAAGCCTGAACTACAGCAGGTTTGGTCTAGGACTAGTAGGAGCTTTATCTTTGACTATGTCTAAGACTAAGTCTAAGAGATTGATACAGTAACAATTTCATATTATCATAATTATAAATAATTTATGTTGGATATTTATGTAGACGAAAATGCGAGTGAATGTTGCACATTCGTTTGTAACGGGGAGTTTCACTGTCACAGATTCTGTGTGGTGTTGACGCGTGACAGAGCATGCATACCGACGTATGTTACTCACGCCAGGAGAATGACAGATTCTCGGCTAGTAAGCTAGGCAGTCTGATAAAACACACCAGATTAAATATGCCAAGCATAAAATATACGACCTACCTTTCGCTGCATCGATTTCTATCAACGAAGCCGCCCTGGACAGGACATCTAGTGGCGTCTCCATTGTTGTGAACACAGCGTCTTTGGATGGCGCTAAATTAATTCTGAAACGACCACATACCAACAGCGATTAGGCCCGGAGTGTCACACGCTCGAAGCGGAACGCGAAAATACAACCGCTTCCAAACATAAGAGTGCAAAAATCGGTCAAACAATTTTCTACGCACCAGCCTGCGTGTTGACAGCGAAGAGGTGCCGCTCAGTATGCCATCAAACTAAAGGAATCGTCCCTGCAAACTCCGAATCGACCTAACAACACGAAACGTTATTGCAATATTGTGTTTCGCTCCGTCAGTTTGATCAAGAATGAATGGAATGATGGAATGTCCGCTGTAGCCATGTGACGTGTTCCTGATATCTCATTGGTTCGTTTCGCATGGGCGTGCTTAGAATGCGGTCGAAGTTCAAAGGGTCGCGTGCCACATGCTTATCATTCTTACTTACGCAAAAAGTGAACGGCGGGAACTATTATACAGCCTTCACCAGATTTATTTCAGGAATCAGAGCTGTAATTTGATGCGATAATAACAAGTGTTTCTGCGCAATGCGGTGTAGTTTATTTCCGGAAATACGCAATGTAATAAATTAATAGTAAGAATAACTTTGCTTTTTAGTTTTGTATTTATACCTACATGGTTGTAGGTTATATTGTTTTATGTACCTATTTTGTATGACAGAACTAGAGAACACTGTCTAGTAACCATGCGTTGGCTTAAATTATACAAACATGCTCGTCTAAATAATCTTATGCAGCTTGAAATGATATTGTACAAGTTAACATCTATCAATCCGCCAGATGGCGACACTGGTAATTATTAGGTTGTCATTTGTATCTAGGCGTGGGCGAGGCGAACAGCCCATGCTGTAGGTTAAATAAATATAGGAAACAAAATAAAACTACATTACCAAAGGGGCATCGCATAATCCCCGTCCTAAATATGGCATTGGCAGACACAGTGCCGATATGGGGGTCTATTAAACCATGCTCGTCGACTGGGGTGTGATGGGTGCACATGCATGCGCCCATATGCATCCACTAAGGCTAAGGTAACAACATCGCTTGAGGTCATATTTACTTGAGTAGGGCAGAACCATGTTATGTCTGCCCCCAGCGAGATTCCAAGGGGCTTCCGCCCCCGTTCCCGTGCCTATGGTCTAAGTTACGGGACTGTTAAACCTGCAAGAGCTGGTGACCACAGAATAGGAGTGTGCGTCTTCCACACGTGGGGTGCTGTTTAACTCGCTAGTTGAAGATCCATAGGCGTGAGCCGCGGTGAACTACCCGATAGGCATACAGCGTCTTTGCAGGTTTTTTTGGTTGATTTTTGTTGGGTGCATTTTCTGCTTTGATCACTTTATGGTGTCGGAGGTAGTGTTGGAGATTTTCTCGGTCGCAGGCCTTGGGTAGTGTTGGTGGAGATTTGGGGCAATGTTAGAGATTTCGCGATCGAGTGGGTAGTATTGGAGATTTTCGCAGTCGAGGGAGTGATGTCGAACGTCTTAAACATGGAACCATGGTCTATTTCTCCTACACGGAACTAAGTTACCTCATCGGGGGTTCGTACTCACCCTCAGCCTACAGGCCTGATTTTTGTAAACCATCGTGGACGTTTTATAATCTTTTCACTACAGGTGTCAATTTAGCTCTCGAAAAGGACAAAATGCGCGAACAAAGTTTGCACTGAAGATATATTGTCATAGCGCGAGAGCGCATATTCCAACCCACACGCACGCACGCACGCACGCATATGTGCATAATATGTTCGTAAGCCATTCGTGAATAAAACACAATAATATTATACGTACATACAAATGGGGTCGGTCGGTCGGTCGGTCGTTCGGTCGGTCGGTCGGTCGGTCAGTCGGTCATTTGTTAACAATCAGCGACCATGCACGCAGGTTGTTTTTGGGGGAATCTCAGTCGGAGCTTTTTTTCATGTGGAACATGACATCGAAAGACTGGGGCAGGATGCTGTTCGAGCGTAACCATTTTTCCTCAAACGAAACTTCTCTCAATGGGGTGCGCACGCATCCATCCTACCCCTATCGTACAGACTTGTCGGTACTACCTCTATTGCGCCATCACTCGCTGCTCGCAGCTCGGCGACGACTGGCAGGCAGAGTGAAGGCGAACATCGCTCGCTGTTGACAATAAAAAAAGAGCAGTGCACGCATCATGTTCTGCTGGACCAACTCGCTCACAGAGTCTGCTCTAAACCGTCCTGGACATACGTGGTACGTCATCGTCTCCGCCTCGCTGACGCCGCTAAGCCGCTGTAAACTCATCGCGCCACCCGGGAGAGGTCGGGCATAACCGCACCGCTACGGTGATCTACTTTTGTAGTCTGTAATCAATTTACTTACTTATGCCCATCGCCCCTCCTGGGACATAGGCCGTCGACGACAAATCTCCAGAGTCCTCTGTCCTGGGCACTTCTCTCAAGCTGCTTCCAGGTATATCCCACCTTTCTGGTGTCCACCTGGAGGTCCCATCGCCAAGTATTCTTCGACAGGCCTCTTTTCTGGAATGCGTTGCCGGAAGATTTACGACTGATACAGTGCATAGACACATTTAAAGCTCGTCTTAAAACACACTATTTTAAACTCGCTTTTAATGTTTAGCCGTCATAATTTTATACTTTAGTCGTCATACCACATATTTATTTTTTATCTGACATTTTAATTGAAACTAATAATGTATTACTGTAGTTACTTATTAATTAACTCATATCTATATATTTATAATATATTTATCTCGCAATTTACTATATAGTTGTTTTATATAGTTATGTATTTATATATATACTTATTTTTACTACGTATGATATATAATATAATTTACATCAATATTATCTTTGATTTAATTTCTCTAGTTCAGTTTTGTATTTATATGTTTTACTTGTATTATTATTATTATATTTATTTCTTATAATTTCTAACGACTATTGTCAACACTACTGAACAGAGTTCTACTTTGGATTTTAGTGTATAAATAAAGTTATTATTATTATTATTTATTATTCAATTTGACATGGGGATCCCATGTCAGAGCTTGACTGGCGATTCTTGACGCTGGTTACCGGAGCGCGTGACTGATCCATCCCCATCTTCTTCTTTTGATTTCATCTCCTGCATCTCTGCGATGGACGAAGACGCGATATTCTGAAAATAGAGATGGTAACTATTGCAAAGAGACAAATATGTTTGCACTCAGTTTACAGACATACCTGATGACAGGTAAATTTATAGTGTTCGTACGACAAGTGGTATGGTTGAATGATGGACCTCTACATCGGATTAGTTCGAAACATACGTCCTGTTCCTCGTGTCGTGACCACGCGATGCTTCATCATCCGTGTGACCTTCGCGGATAATAACCCAGCCGGGGCGTGTCAGATTCGGCAAGATATAAGTTTACCTGTTGTTTATCACTGAATTCGAAGAACGTGCTAGTTATAATACTGGTTAAAATTAATGTGCACGTTTAGAATTAAGTTAATTACAAAGGAAATGTCGAATGCTGCCATCGTGCTATAATTAAAGCAGTCGAGCGGACGCAGACATTTGGAAGTGCATTCAATGCGTCGTTTTAAATATTACCTCATGCGGTAAATAGCGTACTGGACCTACGTGCATGCCAATGGGGATTAATTGACTTGACATTATTGAATAAAACTTGTTTCCATTGCAATATGTTGAATATATTATTATTCGTATAACTTACTAGAATTACAACAGTTCTTGGTGGTGCTGCCAAAATACAAATTGTTTAATATAATAACATTAAAAAGGTCATTTCTTATATAGCGCAGCATCCAATCCTTAGAACTGCTCAAAGCACTTTACACTTTCACAATAACCTAAAATGTGTTATATATTATAACACATTATTTATTTTATTAAATGTTAATCAACCATCATTGGAGTGACTCAGATCGTCAGCATAGAACCTGTGTACATAAACGAAATGTGAATAAATAAACATCTTGACAAAGTACTAAATGCCGCCACGAAGGGCGACAAGAGGTGGCCTACCAAAACGCTCAGGCCAACTCAGGACACTTGATCGTGACGACCCTCTTATTTGCTTGTCTAAACATTTGCATCGCCACTCCTGCAGATAAACTCCTCATCAGCCTAAAACCAAGGGCACGTCTGAACGAATATGTGAACATGGTATACAGGGAGAATGCTTCAAAGTGAATATTTACACACATGTCAAAATATACTGAAGGACTTTGCATTTTTTGTTGTGGGGTGTATTTTTCGGGTAATGGTGTTTGTGACATGTCAAATGCGTTCCCAAAACATAATATGGAAGGAACGCATCGATGCACCACTAAACAATTGTTTATCTTGACCATGTCTCCCGACACTGACCACTCCTGAATTAATATTACACACACGTGATAGTCTGAGATTAATGGATGTGGCTATTGAGCATTACTGTACAACAATACATACCTTTGGCCAGGGCTATAAAAGACCGACACAATTGACATCACAAGATGCGGTTGCCAGACGGTTCAGAGTCGCTCCCTCTACCGTTAGTCACCTGCAGAGACGCTATGACGACACTGGGGTGACAAGCGACCGACCGCGACCAGGACAACTACGTGTTACAATAAAATTATGTGGAATATTTAGTTGGGTTTATTTTATTGTGTACAATTTCATCTTGCGCAATTAAAGTCCTTCAATGTAGTATTTGTACAAAGCGAGGCGAAAATATATAGAGTTGCCTACCGGTCGGTGGTCAAGGTTCTGCCATTTAGTATCAACAGTGTATAGTGTGACCAAGTGTAGCTTAGCCGTACAGTTCAAGTGATTCCAAAGACAAATCATTGATTGATTGATTGATTGGTTGATTGATTGATTGATTGATTGATTGATTGATTGATTGATTGATTGATTGATTGATTGATTGATTGATTGATTGATTGATTGATTGATTGATTGATTGATTGATTGATTGATTGATTGATTGATTGATTGATTGATTGATTGATTGATTGATTGATTGATTGATTGATTGATTGATTGATTATTTGGGATCAACAATGTTAAGAAATTGAGTTATCATTGTTTATAGCAGACTGTATAAAAAGATGTTTCAGAATTAAAGATGGAGGAGGAAGACACATAGAAGGAGACGGTTGCCAATCGAGAGAAGTGGAAAAGGACGACAGTGGGACAGTGAAACAGTACAAGCATTGGCCTCGCTCCTTTGAGAAGACTCTCCACCGAGAAGACACACATTCCAAGAAGATAGAAGGAAGATGAAGGAACTGGGAGAAGAGATTGACGTGAAAAAACACCTAACGATAAAAGTAGTCGGAAAAGGAATGATATAAACAGAACAGTGCAAAGGGGGTGACAAACGATGAAGAGGAAGACCAACGCCGAGATGGAACGACAGCATGAAACGGGATGGCGATAATTGCAACTGCCGTTGGTTTGTGACGGACGCCATGCTGGCCCGTAGCGTGGCTGATTTCTGGGGTACGTTTTGTGATCGCAGGCTGCCTAAATTCCTACAACTGCACCCCCTGAGACTTCCAACTGGACTACACACACACGTCAAACCACACTACACCACGCACGCGTGCGTGCGTGCGTGCGTGCGTGCGTGCGTGCGTGCGTGCGTGCGTGCGTGAGTGAGTGTGTGTTCTCCCTCAAAGATCGTTTACGAAAGGATGAATCCGCCCAATCTTCATTATACAGCTGCCCTGCTTTCGATGTCAGTGTTGCTGTTCTGCTTCAGTCGACGTACGTATGTCGGCATTACACACGCTCATAATACCCTGTCATCGATATGTTTTGATAGTGTCCCGTCTCTCGTGAATCCTTTCACCTTCCTCTATATATTCATACCAGCAAGTCACCAAGTGTCCTCCGAGACATCGTTACCTCCCACCAACCATCGTCAATAACCATTCTGCCACAATCCACCAAGCGTTCCTTCGCTTGTGTGGGGTACCTTTCTTTTAACGTCGTGTTCCATTGCAGAAATGTTATGTTCTTCTTAATGATATATTTCGATGCTTATTTTCCTGCTGATAAATGTAGTAAATAGTAATGTGTAACAGGAAATCTGCTGCGTTGAACGTGGAGGAATGGGACATCATTGAAGACCAAAGGATACTGCAGTTAACTCTACCCAGCCACGGCCTTACAGCCAACAGAGCTTGCTTTGAAACGGGGTGTTGTGTTTAATATTTGAACATGCTCCGGAGTCGTACCCATAGACGCGGGAACAGGGGGGAAGGGGGCAGCTGCCTCCTGAAATTGGTCTGGGGGACAGACATAATATGTGGTTCTCCCCCCCCACCCCATTAAATATGAGCGTGAATGTTTGTTTTCATGGCGAGCGTCAATGGCGGGTGGAAATGTAAATTGTATGAAACCACTAATGTGTATTTTTGTCGCCTGTGAAAGATATGTGCAATTGTAGGATAGACATATTGTTTTCTGCCCCCCTCCTCTCCCCCCCACCAGTAACAGGCGGCGTGGTGGCGAAATTTTAACAGCACTCCCTCGTCTTCTGATGTCACAGTCGAGCCAACCGAACCGAGACAGCCACAAGGTGAAGGAAGATGTGAAGATATGCGGCCGCGAAAAATGTTCAGTGGTGTTGAACCTCCGTTAGCCCCCCAATATGGATTTTGTTTCCGCGTCACTGGTCGTACCTTCCAAATCGCGAACGTTGTTACGGGCTTACTAAACACAATGCCTCCTTTTAAGAAACGTACGATGTGCCCATGTACGATGTTGCATGCCATGCCAAAATATTGCGTCTATATACGTCGTGCGTTCGCTGTTCACTTATCACCTCCCGTCGCCGTTCGGAATTAATTGTTGTTGATTAAGTTTGTGATGAATGGCGTATGTTTGTCCTGTCACCATGGGCAGCCATCGGCGGCTCGACCAGCGTAGGCACTTGCTCGCCTCACGCTACCAACCGCCCGTTGCGCGCCTGGGTCAAAGAGAGAGTGGATGTCTGGTTAGGCCAAACTACGGTCACGGCATGTACTGTGTGATTACAACATAGCGAATGTAACCGCGGTCACGGTAACCGTCTACATGTGTGCAGTGGGGATCACTATGCGGTCACGGTCACCATCTAGATGAGTACACTGGGGATATAACTATATTCGGTCATAGTCACCGTGTGGATGTGGACAGTTGTGACATAACCACGGGCACGGTCGTCATCTAAACGTGTAGGCGTACGTTAGACAAAGAGAGCGGTCAATCATCATTCGCCTCCCCGCTGCGATCAACAGTTGGTCATTGCGTCAGGTCTGCCTGCGTCCCTCCCTCAATCGCGTCACGTTTGATCTACTGACTGACCAGCGGGTGAGCATGCTGGCTCTTTTGTGTCTTTATGTTATTGTTATTATAGGGTTACAATAATATGTGATGTTCCCAGTAATTAAACGGGGGTAACGTGTATGGAGCGCAGTGACGCAGTACTTGAGCATCGAACTCTTAATCGAGAGAACCCGGGTTCGAATCCCGTGGAGCCGTTTCGAACCTTGCAAAAGTTTGTTCACTCTACATTGATCCAGTTCACTTAGTTGTACGAGTGAGTACTTGGCTATAGACAGTGGGGGGTATAGACAATTAATGCGCGAAAACTATTCGTACACATATTTGTGTACGAATGGTCTCCGCTCATTAATTACAACGTGGCTGAATGTTTCCCAGAGAAGTCAAGATGGTGTTCGATTGAACAGGTGTACCAAGGAATAAAGTGTAAAGCGCTTTGAGCAGTCCTAATGACTAGATACTGCACTATATAAGAACTTACCGTTTTCGTTTGTCCTTACGCCATGGCCGGCGACTGGTTTTCTTTACGGTACGCGCGAATTCGTGGATGAACGAAACGACAAATAACGCCCACGGACCACTGCATCGCGTGGTGCACGACGACGGTGAAAGTTTCGAAACGAATCAATTGATATATTTAATGTATTTAATTTATTTGGTTTAGGTTTGTTTGTACATAGCAGCGGGTAATCGACTTCGCCGATACGGCGCATTATTTTTTTGGATGATCACCCAACTGATTTCGGCACGCAATCTCCGTCTCGTTTTCTTTGTAAACTCCATTTTGCAGACAACATATCCTCTAAAGGAGGCAACGTGAGGCACTCAGAGCGGTCGTAGTTATAATAATAATAAATAACTTCTAACGCGCCAACATCCTCAGACAATCCGAGCTCAGTGGCGCACCAAAACCAAAAGATTAAGCATTCTCATACTTACGGGGAGCCAATGCGGTGATTTTAGAAGTGGCACTGAGCGGGAGAATCGAGGAGATTGTGTGACTACCCTTGCTAAACAATTTTGGACATGTTGTAGTTTTGCAATATCCTTGATAGCAATATTATGAAGGAGGGAATTGCAATAATCTAATATGCTGCTAACAAGAGCTGTTACGATAGTCTTAGCGACAGAAAGCGACATATGTCGGCGAATGCGGCGAAGATCACGGATATAATAAAAACAGCAACGGCACGTTTGGGATATGTGTTGTCTAAAATTGAAGTCGCAATCAAAGGTCACTCCTAGATTCCGTACTGATGCTGTTGGTGTGATATTTTGACGCAGGATGTATGGAAACAAGCCATTAAGTTTACCTCGCTGCATTGGAGTACGAATGGTGAGGAATTCAGTTTTGTCTGCATTTAACTTTAATTTGCTATCGGTCATCCATGAGAAAACATCTTGGAGACACTAGAAAACATCTTTCACCCTCCTTTATGGTTGCGAGAGGTGGATTTTTAAAATAGAAAAGTAGAGACCAATCAAAACATTTGAAATAAAAGAGCTTCATAATACTCCTTTTATTTCCTACAAATGACACAAAACGAATAACATACATCGTTAGAAAACAAGAGTAGCGCTGTTGTCAGCAGCAAAACATCACAAGGTCTCCTCGTTTGGTCTCATCATCCGTCACAGTAGTTGAACAGCATCTACAACAATGATCGTATTAAATACAGTAGAGGGCAAGAAAAAACGACGTGTTGTTATCTGCCCCCCTCCCCCATTAATAGGCGGCGTGATGGGGAAAATGTTTTCGAAATATCAACCCTGCTGAGCACTGCAGAAGCCAGACACGGTTGGCGCATATTGGCGTTGGGCGTGGTACCACTGTAATGGGTCCGGTAGGTGACGATAGGTGATGATAATAATGACTACCAATGAATTTCATTATACACAGAGTCCAAAAATAGGAATACATTTATAGCAAAATCTGGTCAATTAATTCAGTCGAACATGTCAGAATAATTAACAATAATGTTAACCCTCGATAGGGTTGTGTGGATAGTACAGACTCAAGACTCCGGGATGACGCACTGACTCGGGTAACAGCGTAACACTAATCACACAATTCTAAGTTATTGCACGTAGTAATTACACCCAAACACGGCGTAACTGCTCGACGGCAACGGCAAACCTCGACGGCAAATTACAAATCGCTCTAAATGGATTAACACAGACCCTAGTGCACTGCTCGACGGCAAACGGCTCGACGGCAAATTGTCGAGAATTTAAACAGAAGCAATTTTCCAAAGAAGGCCGCGCGGCAAATTTATGCTTTGACCAATCAGCGTTGTTGTTTGCACGTGTTCCAATATACCGATGTAAACACTGTAAATATAAAATTGCTGATTCATTGTTTTTGTTTAGATTGGTGTAAATTTCATTTGATTTTCAGGAAAATTAAGTAATCCGGTGAATACCATGTCTAATTAGAAGTTCAGCATTACATTAGTTGCAGAAGGAACACAGTTTTTATAATGTTATTCCAACATAACAAAATATGTGAACAATACGTAGTTACATTGATGCAAGGTAATGGATTAGTTTCCGACTGACTTAGCAGCGCCGTCTGTTGATGACCCTGATAAAATTCACGATGTCGACAGAAAAACTTATCGTAGAGGTAGAGAGGACCGCCATCTTTTACAGCATCCACAAACTGTTCACATGACAAATTTGCACATGTCGTCGAAGATTGCCGCGCTCCGTGTACTAGGCTTTGCTCGTGGTTTGCTGCTTTGCCGTCGAGGTTTTGCCGTTGCCGTCGAGCAGTGTACTTGGCCCAGGAGATGACCCCGTTTGTGTTGTATTAACGGCATCTTCTTACGTTTGACTCATCACAAAACTTACGCATACATCGCCGTATATATTTATTGAACTGTCATCGTGATTTACACATTTAATAAACTTGTTTGATAAATGTTTATAAAGATAGAGTGTATTAATCATTACAGTAGGGTATATCGTTTCCCCCGCCCACACGGATATTCCACACACACTCACTCACGCAGACACACGCACTACGTATATGTACGTACGCACGCACTACACATACGCGCGCGTGCACACACACACACACACGCACGCACACACACACACACACACACACACACTCTCTCTCTCTCTCTCAGGCTGAATTGTCTCAGTTCCCCTTACAGGACGTGACTGTGGGACTGCGTGTGCTGAATTGACAGGACGGACTGTGGGACTGCGTGTGCTGAATTGACAGGACGGACTGTGGGACTGCGTGTGCTGAATTGTTTAAGTTCCACAGAGATGGCGAAGCTTTGGTGTTGCTTGGGCTGAATTGTTTCAGTTCCTCAGAGAGGGTGTGAGGCTGTGGGATTGCTTGGGCTGAATCATTTCAGTTCCCCAGAGAGGGTGCGAGGCTGTGGAATTGCTTGGGCTGAATTGTTTCAGTTCCCCAGAGAGGGTGTGAGGCTGTGGGAATGCTTGGGCTGAATCATTTCAGTTCCCCAGAGAGGGTGCGAGGCTGTGGGATTGCTTGGGCTGAATCATTTCAGTTCCCCAGAGAGGGTGCGAGGCTGTGGGATTGCTTGGGCTGAATCATTTCAGTTCCCCAGAGAGGGTGCGAGGCTGTGGGATTGCTTGGGCTGAATTGTTTCAGTTCCCCAGAGAGGGTGTGAGGCTGTGGGATTGCTTGGGCTGAATCATTTCAGTTCCCCAGAGAGGGTGCGAGGCTGTGGGATTGCTTGGGCTGAATCATTTCAGTTCCCCAGAGAGGGTGCCAGGCTGTGGGATTGCTTGGGCTGAATCATTTCAGTTCCCCAGAGAGGGTGCGAGGCTGTGGGATTGCTTGGGCTGAATCATTTCAGTTCCCCAGAGAGGGTGCCAGGCTGTGGGATTGCTTGGGCTGAATCATTTCTGTCCCCGAGAGAGGGCGAGGCTGTGGGATTGCTTGGGCTGAATAATGTCAGTTCCCGAGAGAGGGCGAGGCTGTGGGATTGCTTGGGCTGAATCATTTCTGTTCCCGAGAATGGGCGAGGCTGTGTGACTGCATAATTTATGATGAACTGCAGTTTGATGGACACGTTTGGGTGGCTCGTAGTTTCGCCCTACGCTATTCGTTGGGACTGATTACACACTACCCTTCCGTTGACTAACATTAGCCTAGGCGCATACTCGCCTCTACGTTCTTCCTACTTTCTGCTTCATTTCTCAAATAAGACCCTCTATGAGAACATTGTGTCGTTGGGTTCTAAACATAGAATACTAGCGAGCAACACATAAATAATATCAATAGTACAGTAGAAAATTTAATAAATTCATTTGTTGCATAAAGATCACGTACCAGTATGGCAAAGGTCTCTAATACTTATAAACTGTCTTAGTTAGTTCCTGTGTCTGCTGAACAATTGACAGTTTGTCCGTATAGGCTATAGCTGAGACTGGACCTCTGAAGAAAGCTTACGTAAACGTATAATGTGTATATTTAATAGACAATGACGCCCTTAGTCTACTAGCTGTACTTATCCTTTCCAGTTTCTTGTAACACGTTGCACATTGATTTTTCCTTGTTTGACGTTTACAATAGCCGATTCGTCAACTCAGTCCGTAGTCATCTCCGTCGGTTGACGTTTAGATTGGGTTTCCTAGGGGCGTCTGTGACGTAATTTCCGGGCAGTTACGTGTCTGGACCAGTTGAGATTATTTGTCAATGTTATCCCAAGTTGGCGTGGAAAATACATTTAATTTATTACGTTGATTTGCACTGAAATTTGACAACTTTATTAGCCGACTCCCTCGTCGGCTTTACACAAACGTGAAGTCCGGCGAACGTGACTACATCACATCGATGTACACGTCACGTTTCATTACGTCTATGCATGTCTCCCTCCCTCCCTCTCTCAAGTCCTATATGCATGGCCATATGCTCCTACTACTGCCCTCCTCCAGTCTAGTCCTACCAATACTACCATTGATCATTCATTCATATGATTTTCTGCGAGAGCAAACAGCCTAACTCGATCACAATTTACGCACCATCGCATTAATCAATCAAATCAGATAAGTCATCAAATTGCGCACCAAGGACATGATATAGGTACTACTTGAGCGTGCGTGCGTGCGGCAGCCCTCGTTACGTGAAACGCGACGCACGTTTTCCTATTTATAAATCCTGGTAGCCTCGGTTCAGTGGTCCGCCTGGCGGTGATCGAGGCGATATCGATTAACTTTCCGCGAAATTTGGCAGCTGCCGCGGTTGTTAGCGAGTCACTCGGTAGACGCGATGCAGAAGATCCATGTTTCGTGAACCGTTCGTTTAAAGGTACGGCGCAGCAGCTACACAAACAGTAGATTTTACCGCCTGGAAATCTGCAACGTGCTCCAGTCATCACCCGAATTCGTGAGTTCGAGATTATGCCATAACAGAGACTCTGAGAGAGGGGCGTAACCTTCAGTGATTTCACAACGGAATTAGTTTCGTAATATCGCCCGCTGGTGCGGGCGTTTGGTTCAGGTATCGGCTTGCCTCCGCCGCTGGTCCAGCGACAACGTAACCGGCCGAATGATGTGTCACATCGTATAGACACGCAACACACGCTAACAGCATTCTGGTAAGTGGTAAACTGGCGATCGTATGAGATGAGCACACACTTTGTCTTTTCATGGTAACATCGCTTACATTACAACTACAAGTTACACGTTATCATTCAACATTAGTCGCAGAATACGCCGATAGGCGATACTAGAAATAGCCGATGTGGCTTGTGCCCGTGTCTGGCTGTGCCGGTGTCGCGCCGGCACATAGCACTTGTCATCCCGTGTAACTGTTGCGTCGCAGCATCCGCAGCACGTTGCCCGTTACGTTATAACAAACTTGCCGGGCCTATAGGCATAGCGGCATTACCAGAGCCAGTATACCCGCGACCAACTGCACGTCTGCCCGTGTATTGACAGCACGGGTAACAGCTGACCGACGCTTAACTACCAGTTTCCTTTAAGCCTTCCGTGACGGACACGAGCAACAAAACGATATGTTTTTAACGACGTCACGCTAGCTTAGGCTTAGTTGCTTCCAGACAGTTGGTAGAGGAAATTAACAAAAACACTGCATTCAATTTGTGACATGTAAGGTACATGTGCTTTAGCCTTTAGTGACTAGAGGTAACTTGTAATGTAAACACAGCAGTTCACTTGAAATGCCAGTGGCAGTCTATTCATGCTCAACATTATTGAAAGAAAGAAATGCCCGGGTCTCTGACTCTGATAGCAGTTTCGAACGTGTTGTGCAAAGTTGTGCCAGCTAATGTAAACAACTAGTATAAGGACGCAAGGTCACTCATTCATTAAGAATCTGTTTGGGGGTTTACTAACTGTCGTGTACGAGGTATAGGTATTAGAGACGTATACATGTGTAAATACATGTGATTGCGTATTACTTATATAATGTAAGCAAAAAAAACTTTTTGTTGAATGAACTTCAGAGCAAGTTAATTACAAGTAATGATACTAGTATCATAATTACATGTTGATTTCTAATTGGTTTCTATGAAATTCAATGCAAATTAGTCATCATAATCATTATCATAATAATAGTTAAATGTGTAGTAGGGTTCTGAAACAGCTGTCACTGTGAATACTTTGAGAGTATCATGGAAGTAATGAAGGACAAATTTGTGCTACAGGTCATCTGTTGCTAAAGTAGCTTAATGATGTCAGTTTTAGGGTCAGTAATCTGTACTATAGTGGATTATCCCAGTATGTACTAGGTAATAAGTACAAAGTTAAAAGAACAGGGTCCTAATGTTCTTGTTGCTACTTTGAAGCTTGGGCAGTTGTGTTCATTCTGCATCAGTTCACTCAGCAGTATATATGCTTTCTGATCTGGTTTGGTGTGTATGAACAAATATTTTTTTAGTCAGTAATTTCAATACTTTTATACAGCAAAAACCTTAGTGCTCAGTACATCTCACTACACATCGCAGGGTTACAAAGACAGTATTAGTTGAGATTGAAACCATTCAAATAATACTTAGTAATGCTGAAACATGTGACATTTGCCCAAATAACACAGGAAGTGCTGGACCACCCGGCACTAGTGTAAACATTGTATTTATAGACCATGTTAATCGTGTGCTTGTTTACTTGATAAATGATACAGTTACTCAACTGATGATATAAGATAATGACAGTCATGATGATGAAAGTCTTGATGTTTGGGTGATCCAGTAATAATCCATGTTGAATAGAATAATTCACTAGCTTTTACCCAGTGATGGTACCTTAATACCAGGGTACACTTGTTTAGATTCCACTTAATTGGGTACACGTGCTCCAGGGGTGGTAACCTTGAGATAAGCAGGTTGTGGTGTAATAACACTTGTGTGTAGTTTACAAGTAAATAAGCTTGTGCTATAAATGAATTTGCAAAAACCTCATTTGTCTATATCAATGTGATATTTGTAATAGATGAATACTTAAAGCGAATAGTATCCAAAAGTTTTTACATATTATCATTAAACAGGTATTGTTAGTATTACTATACTATCAAGTATCTATTTAATTGCACTCTAACTAAACAACTTTTATAATTAAATCATTGAGCTAATACGTAATATTTGACATACATGTAATAATTTTAATTTGTATTTGAATAAAAATGTGAGTCTTCAACATGGATATACTGGTATATAATATAGCAACCTGACTGTTTAATTGTAACCTTTCTTCAGGTGCCTATTTTAATTGTTTTGACTGGTAGCACATTTGCAAAGTTACTTTAAATTGATGCCAGATGGTCCTTATCAAAAGGGTGACTAACTGTAGGCAAGTCAGACAATGAGCCTGTTGCATCACGGACTTATAAGGTCATCTTGGCCAAAGTCCATGCTGTGAAAAATGCTGTTATCTCAAATGTCGAATTAAAATGTCCCTGATTCAGCCGTTTTGGTGTGGTTGCTACAATGATTAGCATAATGATTTTGACAATAGAGACAGTGTTTGTTTGTTTGACATTAATGTTATAAATATTGAAACAGTGCTTCTGAAGTCAATTACTGTGCTTCATTTCAGCTGAGTGAATGAATATCTCTGCCAGGAATAATTAATTAGCTATTCAGATGTAACAGCCACTAACTTTTGGTTACACTAATGTCTTGGTATGTCTTTAGTGATAGTACTGCACCTAGACTGTAATTGATTGGAGATTGTAAAAACAACAGTTGGTCTAGAGAAGCACAAGGAGAAAGAAACCACAGCTAGACTCTAGAGAGACACCCCAGTGTAATCCATGGATACCCATAGAGGCCCTGGAATTTCAAGAATGTGTACTAAGTTGGTACTGAAGGGTCTAAAAGATAGATATTGCATAACAAGACACCAGTCTCCATGCATCGTCGGTGCATTTCCCTCCAATGCCACATTTGACATACTCATAGTAGACGTAACTAGTGAATATTCAAAGAATTTATAAACTTGTTACTGTCTAATAACTGAAAGATGTGATCTGATTATTTAAAAATTAATTATTATATATTATAAATTATATATACCATATTTGACCGCATTATCGCCCATGGGCGATTCCACCCAGACTATTAACTGTAGATGGCAGGTGGACAAGGAAGCCTTTTGGCTTATCGAGAGTCCAACCCTTTTTATCTACATGTATCCCACCCTTCTGAGGTATCTGGTATGTGTCAATTTTATTTGTAAACCTATTCATGCTAGTAGCATCCACACAATCATTAGATAATCTGTTCCATTCATTTACAGTCCTTTGTGAAAATGAAAATTTCTTATATCTAATTTACACTGCTCCTTTACTAATGAAACTTCATGTCCTCTGGTCCTTCTATCTATTTTAACTGAGAAACAAATATTTCTATCAATATTTTCATAACCATTCAATATTTTAAACACTTCTATCTGATCTCCTCTCAATCTCCTGGTCTCTAGTGTTGTTAAACCATATTCTTTTAGGCTTATATTTCGTAATTAAGATCCCTCAGTTTTTATATCATTTTAGTCGTTCTCCTCTGTACTCTTTCAAGCATATCTATATCCTTCTTATGATATGGCCTCCACGCTTGTATACAATATTCTAAATGAGGCCTAACTATTGTTTTGTACAGCGGTATTATTACTTCTTTTTCCTTATACGCTATATTTAACCTAATTAATCCAAGAATTTAATTTCCCTTTGAAGCTGCAATTCCACACTGCTCTAACACTTTCATATCAGCACTAATGGTTAACCCTAAGTCCTTTTCTTTTATAGTAGTACTTAGTATAGTACCCCCCCTTGTATATTGTACATCTTCGTTCCTAGGTCCTGTGTGGAGGCATTTCCATTTCCCCAAATTGAACAACATTTGCCACTTTTCAGACCATTTGATCAAGATCATCTTGTAAATGCTGTCTATCCACCATGTTTAATCCTTCTAAACACTTTTGTATCATCCGCAAATTTCAACACCTTGCTTGTTATATCATCGTCCAAATCATTGATATATTAAGAATAAAATAGGTCCCAGTACTGATCCTTGTGGTACCCCACTGAAAACTGATTTCCAGTTTGAAGCCTCCCCATCAATTACTACCCGTTTTCTTCTGTTAATCAACCATTTTTCTATCCAGTTAATTAAACCATTTCCTATGCCATGGGCCTTTAGTTTAAGCAGTAATCTTTGATGTGGCACTTTGTCAAAAGCTTTCTGAAAATCTAAGTAAATGGTATCTACTGGTGATCCCTGGTCTGAAATTCTCTGACTTGTTTCTCGAACCTTTTTTTTGGTACAATGTTTGGTTCTTTCCATTCTAAAGAAACCACTCCCTCTTCTAATGACAAATCGAAAACTGTTGCAAGCGGTATGCTAATTTGTTCTACAATTTCCAATAGTAGTTTCGGTGGAATCCCATCCACTCCAGGTGATTTATTATCCTTCATAGCCCTTATATTTATTTAGCTACCAGTTTTACATGGTTGCAATTAATTGTCCTAAATAGTCTGATTCCGCCCCCTTGAACTTAGCATCTGGCACTGGCAGTGAACTAATATCTTTCCTGGTAAACACTGAACTAAAATACTCATTCAGCTCTTCTGCCATTAAGTATCCCTCTAATATTATATTTCCAGCATTATCTTCTAGAGGGCCGACCTGATCCTGAACTTTCTGTTTGCTCTGAACATATGCATAAAAACTCTTGCTTTCATGTTTTATATCACAAGTAAATTGTTGTTCATAGCTTCTCTTTGAATTTATAATTTCAATTGTAACTTGGTTAAGTGCTTTTTTATAAATGTTGTAGTCTTCATCATTTCCAGTACATCTAAATGACATATACATCATTGTTTGTACTTAATGTTTCTAATGGCTTCTTTCGATAAGCGTTTCTTTCTGGACTGTTTCTCTTGTTTTTTCAAAGGAACAAATTTATCGACGATGCACTCAATTTCACTCTAAGATATCCAGCATTCTGTCTTATTCTTCAGTGTGTTATTCCAGTCTATCTTTGCTAAATATTTCCTCATGTCCTTATATCTTTGTTTGTGGAAATTTCTCGTGTACTGCTTTTTACTATTCCATTCTTTTTACTTTGATGATAAAATGTATCTGGTTGTGATCACTACTCCCCAGTGGCTCACATATGTTGACATTGTCAATTAATTAATTCATTCTGTGAGGACACAACTATGTCTAACCCCTGGATGGTTCTACAGCACATGTTGAGAAAGGAAACTATCTTGTACTAAAACTAAAAACTTGTGGTCCTCACTCCCTGTACTCTGTAGATATCTCCATTGTATATGCCCGTGGTTAAAATCCCCCATAATAATACAGTCCCGTATGTTCACTTCCCTTGTAGCGTTTTGTACTTTTTCATTCTCTTCTATGCTTATGTTTGGACTTTTATAAACTAACCCAACCATTAACGTTGAATTTCCTGTAACTATGTTACACCAAACAGCTTCTTTGCAATCTGTTTCTCTTTCTAATTTTATTTCATAAGCTTGGCTAGATTCTTTAACATATAAAATAACTCCACCTCCCCTTCTTCCTATTCTATCTTTCCTAAACATTACATAGCCTGTTAGTCCCAATTCAGCATCTGATATATCAGTGGTGGCCCATGATTCGGTTATACCTATTATGTGAGGGGTCAATATCTTCTACCATAATGTTTAGTTCACTTTTTTGTTTACTAAGCTCCTTGCATTTAAACAAACACATTTATAGCCATCTTCAGAGCAGTTTTGCAGGATGTTCTTTGCTGATTTATTTCTGCTGTCTTTATCTTTGCCTCCAGTTTCAGGCTTCTCTGTGAATCCCCCCCTGCGAATCTAGTTTAAATAGATGCAGCCTGTCCCACTGTCAACAGATCGCAGCAGGTTCTCTGAGAAAACTGCTGCCCCCTTTCCACTTAGACGGAGGCCATCTCTTATGTACATATCTTCCCTCCCAACAAACTATCCCCATAAATCTACGAATCCCATCCCCTCTTCTTTACACATCTGCTCAACAAGTGCATTGATCATCCTCCTCCTGCAGTTTCTATATGTTGGCCTTCTTTCTCCCATTACTGGCAACATTCCTGAGAGAATAATCTGTTCAATTCTTGTCGTCTTCTTTAACTTCCTCACTAACTGTCTGTACTTCTGTATTATCCCACTTGTTCCCTCCCTGTCTGCATTATTTGTCCCTACGTGTACTAGTGTAGACCCTCCTTTGCCATGCCCCAATACCTTCTCTACATGTTCTATCCTAGCCCCCCCCCCCCCGGGTAAACAAACAACGATGAATTCATCCAGCTGTGGCAGTCATCACACACCAAATGTCGTTTTGCCTTGACTTGCTGCTTGCAAGGCACCATATCAGAATTTATTTAATAATAATGATAATAATCTAATTAGCTATTCAAAATAGTTTATGCCTTTCTACATAGTCTTTAGAAAGACTCCTCCATATAGTTCATATATGTATACGTGTGTGTGTGTATATATATATAATAGATTTCTATCTATAGATCTAGCTATCTATCTATAGATCTAGCTATCTATCTAGCTATCTATATATCTATGCCTACCATATATATATATATATATATATGGTATAGATATATAAATAGCTAGATGGGTAGATAGATCTATAGATAGAAGTCTATTCTATAATGTCTCCACACCCAGATGTGTTAAGAGAACCACAGTTTCTTAAAAAGTAATTTCACTGAACATTGTCTCTTTATGTTCCGTACATTTGTGAACAGCTGTCGATAATTTCCAATACCCAATGTTTATTGACAACATGTCAAGTGTTCTTTGGACCATGTGATGTGCATATATCATTTTGTTAGTAATGCCCATTAATTCCTTTCTCTTCCATGTACAATGTAAACATGATATTCGTAATATGATAATCATTTCTCCGCAAAAAGAAATTAAAGACTATTTTTTGTTAGTAGAATGTATTAGAATGTATTCTATTAGACAAAAATAGTCTATGATTTCTTTATAATGTTTGTAAAGAAACTGTCTAAATTGAACATTATGTAACAATATAAATTTGAATACTGAATATGAGACAAGGTAGCAGTAGTACTACCAGTGGTTAGAACCTTTGACTCAGTTGAAGCCAATCAGCACCCAGTTCATTAGCTGAATAAATGAGATTCTGCCGCGTGCTCCCTGGAGCTAACCAGGGATACACTGATCTTGTTTCCAGGGGATCTCCTACAATTGGGCCAAAGACAAAGCTCTATGCAATATGATTTTATCTCAAATGGTACCTTTCATTCACAAAGGTGCAATATGCTCTGTCAAGTACATTATGCAGTCGGAAATACGTATCTGAGATTACTAAGTTTGTTGACATTGTGATGCAGTCATTGCATGCCACATGCAAGTGAGCTTTAGAAAAAATGGCAGACAAACATTTAATTAGGTTTACACAGTTTTGCTGTACCTCTTTGACATTATCAAATGCTCTTGATGATATATATATATATATATATATATATAGACTCAAAAAAGTTTATGATTAAGGTTCTATATCCCCAATTTTTCGCAACACGTAACCACATGACGGCCACTTGCTGGGATACAAACATTGTCAGCAACATCTGTTTTCTAAAAAAAATAATTCAGTGTGAAATATAAAATGGTACCTTTGCAACCTCTGTGGTAATCATGGTTGGTGGAGTAACCCAAATAATCCAGCCAGCATGCAGCCACCTCTGATTGTTTGTGCTACTCCACCGCTGTTTTGTACAATCAAGGTGGCATGCAATTAACAAGGTTACCATTTGATATACAACTGTCAGGGCATACAGGCCTAAATACCATAGACAGAATTTCAACAATCACATCACAACATTTAACACAACACAACAAGTGGCATTTAGGTTGAATAAGAATGTTGTGTCTGTGAATTATGATTGTCATCGAGTTAATTTGAGTTATAATACCATCAGCTAAAAGGAGTTTTTCCCACTTTACCTACTAAATATAATCATCATGATATTTAATGGAATACCCATCTTTGCTGTAGAAACCACGATGACATCGTCCATCACAAACGTCCCCGACATGTCATCACCGCATCGCAAGCCATCGAAGGTTCGCTCACGGGCTTCGAGTCTCTACATCGGGCACGTACAGACCCATCGCCCTGTCTACACACAGGAGAAATTTGACGCCGGTCACGGTCTGATGGGCGCTCAGGAGATGACGGTAACGGAATACATCCAGAGACAGCTTCAGGGGTGCACATGCTCACTCAAGTGTGTCAAAAAGACCATCTTTGGGTTTTTGCCCTTTCTCGCCGTGCTCTCACACTACAGTCTGCGGCATGATCTTGTGAAGGACGTCATCGCTGGGTTGACAGTGGGGGTTATGCACATACCACAGGGTAAGTTGGGCACGTGTGTGATGTGTCGTGTAAAGGCGTAAAGGATACAGTGTTAGCTCGGGGTAATTTGGAGGGATGTTCTGCTATTCAGAGGGCAGTGATTACACAACACAATTAATGCTGTACTATGATGACAGCACAGAAACTTTGATATACAGTGTGATAGCAGATTAATTTCAGTGCTTTAGAATAAAAGTTTAGATATGAGCATAGACATGAACGATATTTATATATCATCTAATGCTGTGTGCTGTGTTGTGGTCATTTGAAACCGGCCTTTAAATTCAGTAATACTGGTTTTCCATGCGGTATGTTACATTTTCAATTAAGAATACCTAAAAACCATGCACATTGAACAGAAAGCGTATTCAACACTTCCTTGCATTAATAAGATACATTATACACATCTTACTACTATGTGTAGTGTGCAGGTCTGGAAGAGTAAAGTCCTACACTGTGACGACATTGTTATGTCCAATGAATATAACAAATATGATACATACCATACAGAGTATAGAGCAGTAAGGCACACAGCACTGGTATTAGCAGTGTTGGCTGCGAGTGTACCTAGACGTGAGTGTTGGTTGCGAGTGTACCTAGACGCGAGTGTTGGCTGCGAGTGTACCTAGACGCGAGTGTTGGTTGCGAGTGTACCTAGACGTGAGTGTTGGTTGCGAGTGTACCTAGACGTGAGTGTTGGTTGCGCGTGTACCTAGACGTGAGTGTTGGTTGCGAGTGTACCTAGATGTGAGTGTTGGTTGCGAGTGTACCTAGACGTGAGTGCTGGTTGCGAGTGTACCTAGACGTGAGTGTTGGTTGCGAGTGTACCTAGATGTGAGTGTTGGCTACGAGTGTACCTAGACGTGAGTGTTGGTTGCGAGTGTACCTAGACGTGAGTGTTGGCTGCGAGTGTACCTAGACGTGAGTGTTGGCTGCAAGTGTACCTAGACGTGAGTGATAGCTGCGAGTTTACCTAGACATGAGTATCTGTTGCAGGCATGGCCTATGGTCTGTTGTGTGATCTGTTGCAGGCATGGCCTATGGTCTGTTGTGTGGTCTGTTGCAGACATGGCCTATGGTCTGTTGTGTGGTCTGTTGCAGGCATGGCCTATGGTCTGTTGTGTGGTCTGTTGCAGGCACTGCCTATGGTCTGTTGTGTGGTCTGTTGCAGGCATGGCCTATGGTCTGCTGTGTGGTCTGTTGCAGGCATGGCCTATGGTCTGTTGTGTGGTCTGCCGCCCATCTATGGTCTCTACGTCTCCTTCCTACCGCCACTCGTCTACTTCTTCTTCGGTACCTCGAAACACCTCTCCATAGGTGCGTACACGTCACATGTGACTTCTCTATAGGTACGTACACGGCACATGTGACATCTCCATGGGTACGTACACATCAAATGTGACATCTCTATAGGTACGTACACGTCACATGTGTCATCTCTATAGGTACGTACACGTCACATGTCACATCTCTGTAGGTACGTACACGTCCCATGTCACATCTCTATAGGTATGTACACGTCACATGTCACATCTTTATAGGTACGTACACATCACATGTGACATCTCTATAGGTATGTACATGTCACATGTGACATCTCTGTAGGTATGTACACGTCACATGTGACATCTCTATAGGTATGTACACGTCACATGTGACATCTCCATAGGTACGCATACATCACATGTGACATCTCTATAGATACGTACACGTCACATGTCACTTCTATGTAGGTACGTACACGTCACATGTCACATCTCTATAGGTATGTACACGTCACATGTCACATCTCCATAGGTATGTACATGTCACATGTCACATCTCTATAGATACATACACGTCACATGTGACATCTCTATAGGTACGTACACGTCACAGTTGACATCTCTATAGGTATGTACACATCACATGTCACATCTCTATAGGTATGTACACGTCACATGTCACATCTCTATAGGTACGTACACGTCACATGTCACATCTCTATAGGTATGTACACGTCGCATGTCAACACTCCATAGGTACATATACAAGCCATATTTTACACCTGCATAGGTAGGTAAATACACGTCATATGTCACATATCCGTAGGTACGTTAGTAGACGTCACACACACAAAGTGTCTATGGGATCACATGATGAGTTTATAATTAACATAGTAAATTCTGTTCCTTGTTACATGCAATATAAACACAGTATTCACCCCAAAACATTCGAATTAAACTAAACAGATAATGGTCACATTTATATTATGGTCGATTGAAAGACATTTCGGTGGTCAGAGAGAGTTAGAATAAATACACTTTATATAATGTAATAACACAATTTGATGAAAAATCTATCAGACTTTGCACTGTCAACCATAAGGAGGCAAACCGCTATAATTTATTACGAGTGATTGCATGTAAGAGACACGCCAGTTTTGAGCGGAGTCAGAGCTGTGGAGCATGCTCCAAGGTTGGGAGGACCATGAAGTGCTGAGACTGCCAGACTCCCCCATTGCTTGATTGTAACCTGTCACAAACGTATGGCTTCGTTATTTGTTTAGCGGCAGACGGAGAGATTGTCCGGGCCGCCTGGTGACAGGCGAGAATCGAATGAAGCATGCCCGGTGTTGCTGTTTAATACACCATTGATTGGGTTGGAGAGAGTAACTCATTTGCCCACCCCAAGATGTATTATGCCTGAACACATGTCAATCTCTTTCCAGGCGTTAGCAAGGTCACCAGTAACGTCTTTTGCCATAGTCGGTCTGACTCTAATTTCTTACCACGTAGTGTCTTACACTAATCATTGACTTGGCACCCGTTCAATTCCTGTTTCGTCTATCTTGAAGGGGTCAGTGCCATTCACAGCAATCACATTTGTATTCATATCATTGATTTTTAGACCAAAACTCTCCGTCTTTTCACTGCGCGTACTAGTTTTCTTAGTTCCTCCTTTGGCGTTTGTCATATTTATGTTGAAATTCGTTCATTTTTCGTGGATGCAAAAATCAAATTCATTTTAAAAATCACTCTTTGTTCACTAAAATTGGATTACAATATTTTTGTGGTTGACATTTTTAAAAATATGATGTCAATTATTTGACAGGAAACACCTGGCTGGTTATGATATGAATTATGTGACATCTTAATTAAAGCTACCAGGTATTAATGTTGTCTAATCAAAATTGGCTGTGTTATCTATTGCATGATCATAACAATGATAACTATATAATTTAAGAAATGGTGGGGGATTTGTGGGAAGTTCCATGAAAAGTTGGGTAAATATATATATCTATATGTATTTTTTATTGTAATGGATATATCAGATTAATATACACATAAATTTTATTTTAGAAAACTAAAACTCACATAAAAATATTACTGTTTGTTTAGCAAAAAAATAATTCTTTGCACAATTTGAGTATTATTTTATTTTACTATCAAGTGTGATTTGATCAACATTTTGTTTATCGTCAGCACTCGCCAGTGGTATAAATGCAATGCCGCTGTCCGATGTTCACAATTAATAATTTAGTAGAACACCACTTTAAACCACACTGGATTGTAAAAAAAATTGTATAGGTCTCATCAGCACAACTTGCTTGTTCCAATACCACAGAAAAGAAGCCAGTCTAATGCGAAACACTGCATGTATCAGCACACTGTAGTCTGAATGTCCTGCCACTTCAGTATTCATGGCCTCATGGGTACAACATACAGTGACACGGTCTGTTGATCTAGCTGCCTTAATTTCATTGGCAGGTCATTTCATGTCAAATAGACTGACCGGTTTACTGGTTTCCCTCACAGATAGCATTTAGCAAGTTGCAGATGTATCTAAATGGGTAAATCGGAAGGTCCGTTTTATATCTGCATCAGAGGAAAGTGCAGAGGCGCAGTCAATCGATCTGTTTGCTTTGATTTGCCATCAAGTCAAATAAGGCAATAATCACTGGTTTAGTGGTTTCCTCCTCAGATGGCTTTGATCAGTCACTGATGTGTCGAAATGGATCAATCTGAAGTTTGCGTTAAAGCTTCCTACATTAGAAGAAAGTGTGGTGAAGCGTTCTGCCAATCTGACTGTCATTATCTTGGTGTCAAGTCATTGCAATGGCAGGGATTCTAACAAATGTGACAAAGAAATGTGATTATGTGGGGGGGTGGGAGGGTGGGTGAAGGACATAGTGTCTGTTTTATAGTCCCATGTATGCTGTGTTATATAAGGTTATGTATATGTAAGTTCTTCATATCTGTTTTTGATCGGAATGATAGTTATTCATATTATAGCAAGATTGTTCTATAATAACTACAGGGGTAGGCAATTATTTAAAGTTTAGACATAACCTGTAATTTTATATGTTAACTAACAGTGGGATTTACATATCCATAATCATCAGAGATGTTTTAGTACAGTTGCTGTCTGTTGGGACGTAGAACATTTACTGTCGGTTGACAGAATACAGTTGAGTTTCGAAGCCTCTTGCCGATATTTTTAAACGCAGAACTTTTGTTCACTCCACTTCGCTTCAGTTCACTCAGCTGACTTTAGACAGCGGCAGATATGTCTACATCTATGTGTATCAGTCTTTGTGCAGGATTTGCAGTGTGGCCGAATGCTTAATTGTCAGAGAAGTCGAGATGGTGTTTGAAGATCTGTGGAGGGTTGAAATATAACATGTTTCAAACAGTCCCAAGGACTGGACTACTTGTGTAATAACACATCCTCGCAAGTCAGGGACGGTAGTTGACTACACTATCTACCGTATGTCTTGGGACACCGTATGGATTGAGACACCATATGGATTGGGACACATATACATATAGCATTTGCTACACGGGATATAGGACCATTCAGCCACTCACAAAATAATTGGTAGCAGGGTAATAAACAAAGTAACCATGGTGAAGTTACAAAGCCAGGGTAATAAAACTGGGACGACATGACGGCAGGATTCGTTCGTGTCCCTAAGTATTGGGACAGTGAATCTGTGAATTATTTTTGTGCACCCTATGTTTTTTGACAGCTGATTATTTAATTATTTTTAAGTGTCCCAAAACGTACGGCCGTTACGGTAACTTCATTTTTAGCACATCAATATGCCAAGGGGTGTTAAGACTGGTGTAGTCAGCAGTGTGCCCTGGCGTACAATGATGTAACAAACCTGCACGAGAACTGATCCATCACATACGTTGCAGGTACATTTGCCGTGGTCAGCCTCATGATTGGTACAGTAGTGGAGAGAGAGCCATGTGATGAATATATCCGCAGCGATGGCAACCACACGGCGTTGTTCGAGACTGATCTTCAGTGCAGACTTGGTATCGCCACAGCTGTCACGTTTCTAGCCGCCCTCATGCAGGTAGGCAAACTGGAGTTCCATAGCCACCGGGAAGCATCGTCCAATTAGGCAAATCTGTTTTCCGTGACTGCAGGGGCCAACATATTCTACTTAGTTGGTAAGCAATCGAGAATTCCCCTGTGTAATGGCTGATTCTCTAAGCATTCTGTTGGTATTAATGGGATTAGCGAATTAAATGTTTGTAAGCGGAATGCATTTTGTATCAGTATTAAACACAATCTAGTTGTCTCTTTCAGATTTGTGTTTTCCCTCAATAAAATAGTACTGGGACCACAATACAGTAAAATGATCAAAGCTTCACTCCCATTTTTAACGTTTCAAGATTGCTCATGGGGGCATTTTATATCAAATCAATCAAGAATTTACTTATGGCAGGTATTGTTCATGGCTCCAAGATTCAATTAGACAGCAAGAATTAAACACAGTTAGGAGCAATTGTTGATACATGCAATGTTTTGATCCATCTACAGCGAATCTTGCTGACATAAGTGCATGAACATGATCGCTCTAGACCGTTCGAAACGTTGCATGTTTCAACAATTGCTCCAAAGTAAGTTTAAATGTTGCTGTCTAAGAATTTACTTGTCTGTCTTCATTTTTAGTCCTTTGGCTAAAGGTCCAAGGGACTATTGCCATCACTCTGCGTCCGCCGTCCGCCGTTAGCTGGCGTATCCCAGAAACTGTTCAGCAACTTTTTCTCTAATTTTGCATAGACATATCTGTATGCTGCCACTATGCATAAGAAATCTGTATTTTATTGAATCATTCTAAGGGCTCCCTAGGGCCTTCAAGGACCCCAAAACTGGTAAAAATGTAACATTTGGCCTATTTTTTCAAAAACTGTTCAGCAACTTTTTCTCTAATTTTACATATACATTTCATGTGGTAGTGTCACTGTACACAAGAAATCTGTATTTGATTTAATCATTCTAAGGGCACCTAATAACCCCCCCTTAAAAGGATCCCAAAACTGGTAAATTTTCACATTTTGCCTATTTTTTCAAAAACTCTTAGGGCCACCAAAGGTCCCCTAAATACTAAATTTGCTAACTAAATTGTCTACTGCAGGAGCAGCTGCTGCAGCTCTGTCTGGCTAATCCCTTTTCCTACAACATCTGTCACACCTCACTGTGGAGGGCCAGCCTGCCTGACTGAAACTGTCTGTAATTGTGCAGTGTATACTAATCTGTAATTGGTCACTGGCAGAGGCTTCCAGGTTCCTTTTCTGACACAATACACAACATCTATTGCTAGGGGATAGTCTAAAGGGCCCTGCTCAAAACCACATCACTAGATAGTGTACAAATTCTGCATTTTTGGGGACTGTCAGCGTTCTTCTGATGTGATGTAGAGTTACCACAAGGAGGAACCTTGTCTCCTTTGTTATTTGCTATTTACCTGAATGATTTTGAACAGTGTTAGTCATAATTATAAGGGACTTGACATGGCAGCTGGTGAAATTTACCACAACCTTAGTAATCATGATGATGAAATGTATGTTCTAATATATGCTGATGATACTATAATGATTCAATAAAATACAGATTTCTTGTGTATAGCGGAAATATATCAACTCTTCTAATGGTTGACATTTGGTTGTTTCAGAATGACCCCTTAAAATGTAAGCCCCTACTGTCCAGGGGTCTAGTGGGTGCCGGCTGGGAAGCTATTCCCCTTCCCAAAACATCTGTCACATGCGGAGTCAGTGTCTTGCATGGATATCTAATTTTATGCAGTTGTTTTATATAAGCAGGAAGTTTGTGAAATTAGTTATTCTTAGGCCACAGAAAAGTAATTCCCAGTTTCTCAACAATGCATGTACTTAAAAACAACATTTTATTTTCTATTATAATTATACCTCTAAATGCAAGACATGGTGCAATAAGTGAACAGTAAACATGTCAACATTTTACTTCCATCATAACCCTTTATGGTCTGTAACTATGATTCACCAAAAACATTTGATTAATAACTACCTACGGGGTTGTGTGATTTCTGCCCGGCAGAAACGGCAACAATAGGAAATACATGCCATTGATAGGCAAACGTGTTCTTTTTATAGAAAACGTTAGTTTCTTTCTGTACCTGTCTACGTATGATAACCATTTGTCCGCCCTGCTCACAATAAACATCACATGAATGATAAAAAGAAGATCACTGCCACTTAACTTGTTGATTAGTATTATAAAACTACTCTGCTACTGCTTGGTGGACAGTTAATTAGTGGCTCAAGTTCAAATATATCAGGACATTTTTCACACCTGCACGGTAGCTTAGGCTCAGTAGTGTGCTGGCAGCCACAAAACCTATAGGCTTGTGTGAAAAGGATAGTTGGCAGAAGAACTAACTTCAAAGCACCATTGCATCCATTTAGCCAGACAGCAGTCACACGGTCCCAGTGTCTGATGCTACTTTTTCCTCTTAGGTTTTATACATAAAGACATAATTTGGCATAACTTGATAAGTTTTTGTAGCAGCACATTTGTACTTTTAGTGTATCAGTGCAACATAACATGCACACTGTGTGCCACATTTGAATGTCATGCATGTAATATTTCCATGCAATCCATTTGTATATATAATGTAAAACTTCAACAGCCGTTTTCTTCATTTTCATTTTTTGAACCCTACCATGTTCAATGCTCCGTAACTTTGACAATTTTTGTAGGAGTCATAATTTTTGAAACCGTGTAAAGCACTCTACCTAACCTTTACAAGGATGTAAGAAAACAATATTACAATTTTTTCGACTTATCACTCATTTGGTCAGCAGGGGTCACATATAGACGTATTAGTCCAAAGGACCACTTGGCCCATTTTTAGTCCTTTGGCTGTGGAGCTAAGATTCTCTGCCTGCTATTGTTTGATGGAAACTGTGACAAATCTGTAATTGGTCACTGGCAGTAGCTTGTGTCAACAGACAGCATTAAGCCACTAGACCCCTGTTAAACTGGACAGTTGTCTGTAGGTTTTAAACTGTGTCAAACAGTGAGTCTACCTTTTCCTCTCAGATAATCTGTCCTCTTAGTTTTACACATGAAGACATAATCTGGCATAACTTGATAAGTCTTTGTAGCAGCACATTTGTACTTCCAGTGTATCATTGCAACATAACATACATATTACATACTGTGTGCCACATTTGAATGTTGTGCATATAATATTTCCATGCAATCCATTTGCATATATAATGTAAAACTTCAACAGCCGTTTTCTTAATTTTCACTTTTTGATCCCTACCATGTTCAATGCTCCATAACTTTGCAATTTTTGTAGCAGTCATATTTTTTGAAACCGTATAAAGCACTCTACCAAACCTTTACAAGGATGTAAGAAAACAATGTTACAATTTTTCCGACTTATCACTCATTTGGTCAGCCGGGGTCACATGTAGACGTATTAGTCCAAAGGACTTCAGGGCCACTTGACCCATTTTTTATGAAATGGCAGCTTGTTTCAGCTGGAGGTAGGGTTGGGTCTGTTACATATGGACATTGTTGTTTCAACCACAGATAGGGATTGGTCTGTTACATATGGACATTGTTGTTTCTACCACAGATAGGGATAGGCCTGTTACGTATGGACATTGTTGTTTCTACCACAGATAGGGACGGGTCTGTTACATATGGACATTGTTGTTTCTACCACAGATAGGGATTGGTCTGTTACATATGGACATTGTTGTTTCTACCACAGATAGGGATTGGTCTGTTACATGTGGACATTGTTGTTTCTACCACAGATAGGGATTGGTCTGTTACATATGGACATTGTTGTTTCTACCACAGATAGGGATTGGTCTGTTACATATGGACATTGCTCTTTCTACCACAGATAGGGATTGGTCTGTTACATATGGACATTGTTGTTTCTACCACAGATGGGGATTGGTCTGTTACATATGGACATTGTTGTTTCTACCACAGATGGGGATTGGTCTGTTACACATGGACATTGTTGTTTCTACCACAGATAGGGACGGGTCTGTTACATATGGACATTGTTGTTTCTACCACAGATAGGGATTGGTCTGTTACATATGGACATTGTTGTTTCTACCACAGATAGGGACGGGTCTGTTACATATGGACATTGTTGTTTCTACCACAGATAGGGATTGGTCTGTTACATATGGACTACTGTGGTAGAAACAACAAATACCATATGTAACAGGCCCATCCCTATCTGTTGTTTCTACCACAGATAGGGATGGGCCTGTTACATATGGTCTTTGTTGTTTCTACCACAGATAGGGATGGGCCTGTTACATATGAGCTTTGTTGTTTCTACCACAGATAGGGATGGGCCTGTTACGTATGAGCTTTGTTGTTTTTACTACAGATAGGGATGGACCTATTGTATATGGGCTTCATTGCTTCTACTACAGACAGGGATGGGCCTGTTACCTACATAGGCTTTGTTGTTTCTACCACACATGGTTGTTTTTTTTTCTTTTTTTTCTACTACAATAATGATGAAATCTTATATAATAATGAAATCTTGTATAATAATGAAATCTTATATAGCGCCGGTGTCCCTAGTATTTGACCATTGGTGTTTTAAAAATAGTAATTTTAAGAATTTTAAAGCACTGTTCTAAAATATAATAAGAGCAACGTTCTAAAAATTATAAAATGAATATAATGAATTATACATCATAAAATCAATAAAAATTATCGTTATCAGTGTAATGTAGACTCGTTAATACAATCTTTCTAGAAATCTATATCTAGTATACAACAAAATTATAATAACTGTTATGGTATTATAAGTAATATAATAAATACAACAAAATCATATTCACAAATAGTACAAGAGAGTATTATACAATGTCCACAATAATGTCTTATTCTAAATATACTTTAAAGAGGTGGGTTGTCAGGGCTTTTTGAAGGTGTTGATTGTTGTAGTAGGTCTACCATTGTTTGGAAGCGCATTCCAGATCTTTGCTGCGGATGCTATAATCGATCGTGCTCACCACGAGTTTTTCGGTTTGTATTCTACTAGGAGTAACTTGTTTACAAAGCGCAGATTTTCATGGGATGGCACTTACTGTTTAACAAGGTTAATAATAATAATAAGGTCTTATATAGTGTTGTATCCAGTCCTTAGTTCTGTTCAAAAAAGATTTTAAAAAGTTGTATTCAGCGCCGTCTTAAACGACGCAATAGTGTCACACTGTCTGACTGACTGTGGGAGATTGTTCCAAAGTACTGGGGCCACTTTGGAGAACGCACGGTCTCCGAAAGACTTGAGGCGTGTGGTTGGCACTGTCAGCAGACCAGCAGAATTTTATCGGAGGGAGTGTGTGGGCTGATATTCAACAAGAAGCTTGGAAATGTATTGCGGTGCAAATCCGTGGAGTGCCTTGAAGGTGATCAGGAGAATTTTAAACGTAATTCTTTCTTGGATGGGAAGCCAATGGAGAGATTTCAGGACTGGTGTAACATGCTTGTGTTTCCTTGTTCGTGTGATTAGACGAGCAGTCGTGTTCTGAATGCACTGCAGTCTACATAGCTGACACTTGTTAGTTCAGAAGGTTGCACAAGTAGCTATGAGAGACACAATGGATTGTCTTGAATACAACCATGGACATGTTGTAGATGATCCCCTGTTCGATTGGCAGCCAGTGTAATTGTTTGAGGATAAGTGTGATGTGTGTGCATTTCCTGGAGAGTGTGGCCAGTCTGGCAGCAGTGTTTTGTAGTCGCTGGAGTCATGTGATTTGTTGAGGCTGTGAAGCAGAGCATTGTCCAGTCTAGAAGTAATGAGAGCATGAGTAAGTAGTTCTGCGACCGGCTGATTGATGTGCTTACGAGTCAGGCCAATATTTCGAATTGACAGACAGACAGCTCTGGATACAGCGGCGATGTGTTTATCCATGGAAAGGTCCTCATCAAAGATAACACCGAGATTCCTGACGGGTCTGAAGGAGTAACCATGGTGTCGCCCACTCTGATCTGTGTGATGCTGATCTTCTATCTCTGTTATTTGGATCCGATTGACAATGCATTACGTTTTTCCATCATTCCAAATGTACAGGAAGTTCAGCGACATCCATTGACTTAGCTCGTCAAGGCAGGTATCAATTTGCTGTATTGCGACACTAACTTTTGACTGTGTGGGACAGTGGGATTGGCTGAGAGGTATATTTGTGTATCGTCAGCGTAGCAATGATATTTGAGGCCATGCTTCCTGATGATATCAACAATGGGTATCATATATCACATATATAGAAAAGTATTGGCCCTACAGATAGGAATGGGCCTGTTACATATGGTCTTTGTTGTTTCTCCTACAGATAGGAATGGGCCTGTTACATATGGTCTTTGTTGTTTCTCCTACAGATAGGGATGGGCCTGTTACATATGGTCTTTGTTGTGTTTACTTTATATAGGGATGGGCCTGTTACAGATACATGACATGTAATTATATGTGACATGCTCATGTGGAGCGCAGTGGCACAGTAATTAGAACACTGCACTCATTTGAGAGAACCCGGGTTCGAATCCTGTGCTGCGGTGTCGAACCTTGAGCAAGTTTGTTCACTCAGCTGTATAAATGAGTACCTGGTTATATACAGTGTTGGGTATTTGTGTACAAACAGTCTTCGCTCATTAATTGCAGCATTGCTGAATGCTTCCCAGAGAAGTTGAGATGGTGTTTGATTGAATGGGTCTGCCAGGGAATAAAATATAAAGCACTTTGAGCAGTCGTGAGGGCTGGATACTTCTATATAAGAACCCACCTTTTTACTCTATATATGGACTTTGTTTATTTAAAAAATGGCGTTGGGCCTGTTACGTATGGACATTGTTGTTTCTACCACAGATAGGGATAGGCCTGTTACGTATGGACATTGTTGTTTCTACCACAGATAGGGATAGGCCTGTTACGTATGGACATTGTTGTTTCTACCACAGATAGGGATAGGTCTGTTACATATGGACTTTGTTTGTTCTACCACAGATAGGGATGGGCCTGTTACACATGGGCTTTGTGACGATCTACCTGTCGGAGCCTCTGACACGGGGTCTTACGACGGGCGCGGCCGTACACGTCCTTACCAGTCAGATCAAGTTCATCCTTGGCATCAAGTCGGAAAGCTTCGGTGGACCTCTCAAACTCATCTATGTAAGCATCACTCAGTGTCACGTGTTCTGGTTGTAATAGTTACCAACATACTTAATAGGCCATTTTCTCTAGAAATATTTGTGAAAGAGATCCGTATTTTTAAATTAAATCTTTATCAGTTATTCCATCAATTCTGTGCAAATATGGTTGGTTAAAAAAAGTTGTTTTTAGTTAAATTCTTATGATTATTGAACAACAAAAACACCTTTTAAAATTATTTTAAAAGCTTGTCAAATCAAATGCCTCCGTCACCAAGGTCACAAACTTTAAAGAAAAAGAATGTAAGTTTTACGTCAGTTGTGTCTATGCATGCATGTGGGTGTGTAAAAAAATATACTCTTTCTACCCTAGTTAGTTCAAAAGACCATAAACAATTTATTTTACCAGCAATGTATTTGTAAATAAAGCGGGTCTGGCGATCATTTTCATACATTGCGGAAATGTGAAACACTCCGATGTGTGGTACGCTCTGATTGGGTGGATAGTAGAGTGACTGTGATTGGTTCCTCTTTCTTACAGACCTACGTAGCACTGTTCAAGGTGATCGCTGAGACCAACTGGGCAACGGTCATCCTAGCTGTCTTGTCCATGATCATTCTCATCATCACAAAGGAGTTCATCAACCCCAAGGTCAAGGCTAAGATCCACGCCCCAGTGCCCATAGAACTCATCATTGTAAGTGTGTTGTGTCCTTGCCGCGAAGTGGGGGAGGAGGGGTAGTGGGGGGAGGATGGATGGGGGTAGTGGGGGGAGGATGGGTTGGGGTAGTGAGAGGAGGATGGGTGGGGTAGTGGGGAGGTGGATGGTGGGGGTTAGTGCAGGGAGGATGAGTGGGGGTAGTGGGGAAGGATGGGTGAGGGTAGTGAGAGGAGGATGGGTGGGGGTAGTGGAGGAGGATGAGTGGGGGTAGTGGGGAAGGATGGGTGGGGGTGGTGAGGGGAGGATGGGTGGGGGTAGTGGGGGGACGATGAGTGGGGTAGTGGGGGTTGTGGGGGAGGATGAGTGGGGGTAGTGGGGAAGGATGGGTGGGGTAGTGGGGGGAGGATGGGTGGGGGTAGTGGTGAAGGATGGGTGGGGGTAGGATGGGTGGGGGGTAGTGGGGAAGGATGGGTGGGTTAGTGAGGGGAGGATGAGTGGGGTGTAGTAGGAGGGTGAGTGGTGAAGGTGGGTAGCGAGAGGGGGATAATGGCATATATGTTAAGCCTCCCGGATTCGCTGGGAGTCTCCCGGAAATCTATCATATCTCCCGATCTCCTGGCATTAATTTCCCCGAATCTCCCCGAATTCTATGCCAATGAAACAAAGGAAATTTGTTGTGGCCTGAGAAAGCCAGCGAATTAACCGCAATTGAATTGGTCTGAGCCTGACCTAATTCTCACAAACAGGGACACTGAACTAAGGCCAGTCGGACAACAAAGGGGATTGTTTAAATCACACCTCCGGTTGACTTGACAACAACAGTTAACTATAATCTTCTTGGGTCTTACCTGTAGATGACATTGCATTGTAAGCTTTAGACGAGCACCGTAAACTTGTAGAATAAAATGTACGTAATAAGTTTCAATCTTTATTAAAATAATGTCAATCGACGCATCTAAACTATATATACCTGTACGATTTATTTAATCAATGTATATCTGTAAATGTTTGTAACATATTATAAATGAAAAGATGTATTTTATAACACAATTTGCAATTGCTCCATCAGCAAAGCCAAAGGTCACAAATAGTAAATTCATCACATATGCCTGTGTCACCCAGGCCATGGTGACAAACTTTGAAGACAACTACCATGCTAAGTTCTGGTCCTATACCTGTGAATATTATGTCAGTTATATTTGTAATAAAATAATATGTAAATTGACTACCTATTTGCAAGGTTTTGTTGTACCATAATAATAATATTTTAATGTATGAACACACATGCTTAGAACATCATATTAGTAAACTTGTTCTTCTTTTTATCATACCTATAAAACAACAAACATCTTAGTTTGCTTGTCCTTATATAATTTCTTTAATGTAACACATTAAATACATATTAACATGCTGTTATGTGCCATTGATTTAAGATCACACGTGCAGTGCATTTAGAAATAAAGCTGATCTGTGACCATTTTCATAACATGAAATACTCTGATTTATAAGCAATTCCACGATACCCTGACACCCCAAATTATGCACAATTCCCCGATACCACAAATCCCTCCATTTTATGCATAAATCTCATGCATAGTTATTTCTGAAACGTGACATGTTTTATTAAAACATGGTTGTTAATGTCTATGGAAAGTATTCTTTTTTTGTTATATTTTACGCCGATTTATGTGTAAGTGCCCGATTTTCTGAGAACCTCCGATTTACGTATAAATGCCCGATTTTCTGAGACCTTCTGATTGATGTATTAATGCCTGATTTTTCGACACCCTCCGATTTACACATAAATCTCCTGCATTGGCGTTTCTGAAACTTAACAAGCGTAGGTGATGGGGTGGGAGAGAGGTTGTAGGTAGCGACAGGAAGGTGGTGAAGGGTAG
Source organism: Escarpia spicata (assembly GCA_963995525.1). Classification (NCBI taxonomy): domain Eukaryota; kingdom Metazoa; phylum Annelida; class Polychaeta; order Sabellida; family Siboglinidae; genus Escarpia; species Escarpia spicata. The sequence continues at coordinate 50,069,237 of OZ023205.1, read as the reverse complement.
GTAGGTAGCAGAAGGGTGAAAATCAATGCGAAATAAATATTGCATGACAAATTTTACTTAGGTAAAAACATGTGCACATAAATGTGCAAAGTAGAGGATTGGCTCACAAGTCCACACAGTAAAGACAAGTGGCCATGAGAGTTGCACTTCTGAAGTTCAGGTTTCCTTTGAACTGTTCTCTTGTTTGCATGTGAAAGATGTAATGTACCTTGCAAAAAATAGATGAGGAGACTAGTTATTATCCAGCCACTCGGTATACCACCTAACTAGACCGGTAGTGTCATGTTTGCTGCAGCTCAAACATGATTTACCTTGGTACTAGCAGTGTCTCATGCTGTGTACTTTTTCCTTGATGAAGCCATCTTAGCAGCACACACACACACACACACACACACACACACACACACACACACACACACACACACACACACACACACACACACACACACACACACACACACACACACACACACACACACACACACACCACACACACGCATGCACACATTTATAAAGGGGGTAAGATGTTGAGGGTGGGGAAAGATACCCAGGTTTTCTATCCCAGTGAAAAATGTCTAGGGGATACCCATAAAAGGGGGTGAATTTCAAAGACTCGGTGCAGCTACCGAGAAAGCCCTAGTTCCACAGTTTGTTTCAACTCTAGGTAATTAATCAGAGTTTAACTCTTGACTTCCATTTTGCCTGTTTTCGATGCAGCCAGGTTGTGATTACAAAATGTGAGCACCAACACATATAGATACAGGTGTAATAGACAGCCAACTGTTAGGGTGATGTCAGTCACTAGGGTGATGTCAGTCACTAGGGTGATGTCAGTCACGGGACATCAACTAATTACTATCAGTCTAGACAACACATGTCATTGTGGTTATCTACGACTGCCTGGGTATTCTGGTAGTCTGGTTCAGAGGTTTATATGTCACAGCAGAATAGGAACTCGGCTGCAGATAGTTGGCAGCTAGCCAGCTACCCAGCAGTCTCGTACAAAAGGTTCAGTTGATTATCCTGGCTATAGACGGTAATGGATATTTTTATATGAATAGCGTTCATGTATTAATTGCACTATGGCTGAATGTTTCCAAGAGAAGTTGAGATGGTGTTTGATTGAACAGGTCTTCCAGGCAGTGGACTGTAAAGCGTTTTGAGCAGGACTGGATACTACATTATATAAAAACTTAATTTAGCTACTTATAAACTCAATCTTTGATCAGCCCAATTTGTTGACTACAAGCATAATCTTTTAATATTCACCTTTTTATTAGTTATTTTATATAGATGTATCACTTCATCAAACTTTATATATATATATTTTTTTTGTAATGTTTTATGGACATTATTCAGACATTTGGTATTACCTGTTCTATCACATTTAATTTTTTTTTAAATATATTTTTGTATTTTTATTGTACTGTACAACATAAATTATATTAATGGTTGTAGTTCTTTTTGTATAATATTATTTGTACAGTGCATTGATCCATTAAGTGAACAATGTGTCATTTATATGTCATTGGGATCGGAAATGTCCATTCTGTAAGGTTCTTTTGTCAAAGAAAGTATATATTTGACTATTATGTCATTTTTATTTATGACTTACATTTGTTATTTTTCATATAGATCATTTATGTTAATTGCATCTTTGTAATTTGTATGTAATATTACTATGTTGAAAGGTGTACACTGCATTAATCAGTATTTGGATGACGTTACAATTAATACATCCATAATGTGATTTATTGCTTCGATAATTCAAGCTTACAAAATGGCTGACATACATGTGAATTTGTTAAACATTCCGTTATATATTTTGTTGAAATTCTGGCTCTAAATATTTTTCTTTGTGACAAAACAATTTAAAATTGTTTAAGTAAGAACTGTATGTGGGGAAAACAGTGTTGGTAAGTAAGGGAAAGCGTGGGAGAAGTGACGCTCGTAATTATGAATGTGATGTCAGTTTGTGGATGCGTCAATGAATGTGTCGCTGCGATGTGCTTCAGGTGATTCTAGCCACCGTGGTGTCTTTCGTCCTTGGCAAGCTGGGAAACACGTACGGCATTGCTGTTGTGGGCAAGATTCCCACAGGGTAAGTTGTTTGCCTTACATCTTTTTGTTGATCACATATTTTGTAGCCTGGCACATAGAATGCAGCAGTTTAGTAGTTAGAAGATTAGACTCTCAGTCAAGAGAATCCGGGTTTAATTTCTTTTGTAGCCGGGGCAATTTTTTCACTCCACATTGCTTTAAGTTCACTCGGATGTATTAATGAGTACCTGGCTGTAGACAGGAGGTGGATATATGAAAATAGTGTCTGGTTGAATGCTTCCCAGAGAATCAACATTTTTTTTGAATGAATAGGTCTGTCGGGAGTTTGAGCTTTTTTACTTTGATGTTGTCAGTCTCAAAACTTTAATTCTGCAGGTACCCGGGGAGGTAGGTCAGTTCAACCGCCCTTAACTTCACAACAACTTGACTTACACGTACAGATGTCGGACAAGTTCAAAAGTAAAATGTTTGAAATCATAGACCTAAATTTGGACACAAAAATTATTGCCCTAGGTGATGTACTTATTAAGATATCAAGAAATTGGATTTGGGAGCCATTTAAAAATGTAATTGACTGTTTGCCTACTGTAACGCAGTATCCCGGCGCCCGCCGTGCCTCCCATGTGGATGCTTCCCAACCTCGTCTCTGACGCCTTCAGTGTCGCCATCGTCACATTCGCCATCAACGTCTCCCTCGCCAAGTTGTTCTCCAAGAAACATGGCTACAGCATGGACTCGAACCAGGCAAGGATGCACTTACCTAGCTAGAGTCGATGTATATATGTGTTAAGTTACCCCTCGTAGATACTTTTCATGATGGGTGCCAAGTTTTCAGGTGTTTATCTAGGATCCATGGAAAAAACGTGACAGTTTTATTTTTTTGAAATTCCCTGTAGGTTAAGAATTCATACTGGACTTTCCATGAGTGTTTGCAGAGTTGCATATTTTTTCTACGATTTTTAAGACACGTAAATTTTCCAGTTTGATTTCTGACCTGACCGTGAACATAATAATCTAGAGCTGCGTACAAACTATTCCAAGTCATCCCGTCTGGTGGGTGAGTATTTTTTATTTCTCTCGTGTGTCCAGGTGTGGGTTTGAATCCTACCTCTGACACCATGTAGTGTTGTTGGTTCTCTCTAGCTCTGTGGTCTGTTGCAGGAGTTGATTGCGTACGGTATATCAAATGTTGCTGGGTCGTTCTTCAGTTGTTTTATGGCAGCAGCGTCGTTGTCTCGCAGTCTGGTACAGGATGGTGTCGGTGGACAAACCCAGGTAGGGTAGATACCCCCTATCTGGCATAGACACACCCATTACTCCCCCTTTAAGGGGTCAGATATAACATAGCTAGAGTTTGAACTCAGTATTACTCATTCTTGGCAGTACATAGGCAGATTTGCATAAAGACCGACCAAGGTGGATATGTATATGTTTGTATATTTTGTTTTTGTGAATTCTATTAAATGTTAGCTACACCTGTGCCTGTGTCTTTCATATAATAAATTGCTTTTTTTAGGTTATATTAACTAATTTGCTTTAAAATACTGTGTATATGTAAACAATTTTGATAATAAAACAATTTTGTGTAGTTGAAAAAAATGTGCTGGTACATTTAGTTACTTAAGAATAATAAGTATCTTTCAAGAATCGTCTGTCTTGTTTAGCTTCCTTCAGCAGATGAACTCTATGGCTACTAAAAAAAATTCTTGTTTCCCTGTACAAGAAGAGTGTAGTGATTGATCGCTCGTATCTCTGTCCAGTGTGACAAAACGTCTGTCCGCAATGATTGACCGGTTGTATCTGTGTGCAGGTCACCTCTGTTGTGTCCAGTGGTCTACTGCTGGTCGTGTTGTTTGCTATTGGGCCACTGTTTGAGACTCTACCAAAGGCAAGTCCTGCTGTCGTTTCAAGTGCTCATAATACATTTCATCTCTAAGTGTTGGTCTCAGAAGTTTGCAAAGTGAAAAAAGTTTGGTGTTTAATTTCTATTCAAACCACCATCTATTCTCACCAATATATGGTGGGGAACTTTAGGTTTGGAATGATCCAAAATCGCATCCAAAACCAACAGCTGATAACTGCCTGATTTAACTGATGTGACTCGGTTGCCAAGACACTATCCACCATGCTGCCTGGTTCTCACATCAACATTGGTTTCAATGTTGATGATGCTATGCGTTTTTGGACACTGAATTTAATCAACCACTCTGATGGTCTTTCATAAAATTGGCAGTTTTGAGATGTATGAAACATTCCTTTGTGCATTTTGAACATGACATCTTAATTTGATTTTAGAGATATATTCTGGCATTAAATAAACGTTAAATTATAGCGATGCATACATGTCAGATTTCTTATACATATGATATAGTCAACTTTCGTAGTCACTGTGATACTTTGAAATCACAATCAGATGTTGAAACATCAATTATTTCCCCACTGGATGCATCAGCATTTAGCTGTTTGCTACATATATGTAGCAGTCACTATCAATGTGGATAGTAACTTCAGCATGAGAAGCTTTAAATTAGGGAAGTAGACATGAAGTTAGAAACCACTCTGGTAGTTCTTGGCATGTGTGATTACTTGGACATGTACCTTGTGATTGCAGTGTGCTCTTGCAGCAATCATCATTGTCAACCTCAAGGGAATGTTTGTCCAGATCTGCGATCTTAAGAAACTCTGGTACATCTCCAAGTATGATTTTGTAAGTACGGCTGACCTTAAGAAACCCTGGTACATCTCCAAGTATGATTTTGTAAGTACGGCTGACCTTAAGAAACTCTGGTACATCTCCAGGTATGATTTTGTAAGTACGGCTGACCTTAAGAAACTGGTACATCTCCAGGTATGATTTTGTAAGTACGGCTGACCTTAAGAAACCCTGGTACATCTCAAAGTATGATTTTGTAAGTACGGCTGACCTTAAGAAACTGGTACATCTCAAAGTATGATTGTGTAAGTATCTGAATGAAATATACTCCAAAATAGTGTCCTGATTTTCAACTAATTTTTAACCCCTTCTGTCACCCTGCTCAAGGCCTCTTGGTCATGCTGTTCTAAATGTTTTCTGCACAGTTTGTTGCGACACCTAGCGGTCGTTGTGACATCACTGGAGGTAGCACCGCTAGGATTTAACATGGTGGTCATCTATGCGGGTTGGTGTTTCTGGCCGTACCTAAAATTGCAATCGCGGAATTTAATATTATTTTATATCACCGTAAAGATGATAATTTTACCTATAAGTGTTGCAGGTTGCACACAGGATTTTTTTTTACTTTTTGATTTATTGTAATTTGAACATTGCAAATATTCAAACTTGCAATGGGATTTAATATTTGTTGATATCACAGTAAAGATAATAACCATATCTACAAATATGCCGTTGGATGTACCCATGATTTGTTTTTACTTTTAGAGATATTGCCATTTGAACATCACAAATGCTTAATACGCAGCAGCGGATATAATGCAACATTGAGCATTTGTGATGTTCAAACAGCACTAACAAAAAAAGTTAACACAATTCCTGTGTACACACGGCGACATACCTGTAGATAAGATTATTATCTTTACAATGATATAAACAAATGTAAAATTCCGCAGTTGCAATTTCACAAGCTGAAACAACAGGCTGCACTGCCGCTCGGCGTGCTAAGGGATAGGGCGCGCTCAGTGGCATTGCCTGTGGTGATGTCAGCAACAACTGATGGGCTGGTTGCTTTGTGACACGTAAATTACCATGTTTGAGCGGACTTAGTGACATGAGTTCGCAATGAACAGTCTTCATATTGACAAGAGCATTAAGTTTACTTGACAAGTTTACATTTATGAAGTTTCAAAGACATTTAAAATTTCATTTCATTTAGTGTTCAGTAATTATTTTACATATTCAAACATGTACATGTAATAAGAATATGACAAAAAATTTAAATGTCCATTTGTAAATAAATAACTTATGTAAAATAAAATATCGGCTAAATATTTACTAGAGTTAACTAACTAAAATTACACTATTTAAAACTAAACATTGTCTTTTAGTAAACACACAGTAAACACACATTCAGTAACTACTTATTAATTTGAGAGGAATAAAACTAAACATATTTCTTGTAGGCGGTGTGGCTAGTCATCTTCCTCTCCGTTGTCCTCCTGGATGTAGACATGGGGCTGCTCGTTGGTTTCATCTTCTGTCTCCTCACAGTTGTCTTCCGCACACAGAAGTAAGTCTCATTATGAATAGCCATCCTCTCACACGAGGGGGTGCTGCTGATTACACCAGTCTCAGTACCGCCGCGTGGTTTGGAATGTGGAAACGCTGCCAGTATCCAATCATCTTGGTGCCAGTCTAGAATCTGTGATTGGGTTTTAGCCAATCGTGGCTGATGTTACATGTAGTGTTCAGGAAGTAGAATTATTTGAAAATGCACTGCCACTGGTGTGTGTGAGTGGTTGGACTGATAATTAAATTGTGGATTTTTCTGGGGTTTCCCCCTGATATAGGGGACGCACATCTGCAGGTTGTCATGGTTACAGTTGCAACTGATGGAGTCCACTAGTAGGACAAAGTACAGACAATAATGTCCATACATTGCGTAGGATATCTGCCAGGGGTATAGTCAATTACCACCCCGGCTTATAAAGATATGAGTAGCCTTTAAATATGTTCTACTGGTATTTGTAAATCCTGTTTTTTCATTTTCGTGCAGTTTTCTATGTTTCCCAGCAGTAACAATGTTACAGAATCCAGCATCTTTTAGAGACACTTTCAAGTAAGATAATTGCACATGTTGTTGAAAAATTTTCTTTTCACCATCCTAATACAGCGTCTGTCTGTTTATAATGATTTCGTCATAGTGCGCTGAGACTAAGGCTGCATGTTTCAGGCCCTACACGTGTCTGTTGGGTCGAGTTCCACACACAGACATATACAATGATCTCAGTGTGTATGAGGCGGTAAGTATTCAAACAACAGCAAACAGTAGAATGACACGTATCTTGCAAGACCAACGGTCAGGGGAATAAATTAACCCAACCAAACTTTCGTTTCCACCATTAAAATTTGCATTTTACCTGGATCTTAGTGGGTAACACCCATTAAAATTAAAATTCTTTCTTATCCATGACGGATTCAGCCGGCCAATCTAATGGAGTGATGGTTTTCTCGATCAGTCCCTGTCTCTTTGTTTTGAATGGCAGAGAGTTATAAAGTATCTTGGATACATTATTAATTAAGATATGATTAATGATGATGTAAATAGTCAGATTAAAGCACGCTATAAGAGGAAACATTTTATGTAGAAAATTCAGAAATGTTAGCACTAATATTAAGTTACGTTTAGTTGTGTTTAAAATTTACTGTGCATGCATCTATACTTCTCATTTATGGAGCAGATGTTACAAATATGAACAAATTAACTTTAGTGTACAACAATTCGCTGAGAATGCTTTTAGGAATTCCAAAAAATTGTAGTTTGAGTGAAATGTTTGCCTATAGGTCTACTAATGTGCCAACTTACCATTGTGTTATAAGAAGGAATGTATGTATTTTATGAAACATGGAGAATATGAGCAAGTATACAGGTTCTTCACAATTCCGCATATTTAGTCAAATTTGTACAAACAAATTATTAGAACCTTGAAAGTAGGGATGATCCGGTTTCTTGGTTATTCATGTTGGGTAAATTTATCTCTCAAGAAACTTTTGCTTTCTCTCGGTATAATTTTGACCGCATCTTGTGGCCTTCTTCAGTAGACTGACTTTACGGTCATGTCACATGACCTATGTCATGTGACACAAGCTGGAGCAGCGATAAGCGAATACAAGTTGAAGACAGGCCACCAGTGTTCGATGAAAGATGTAAAAATCTTAGACCTTGAGGAGAACTGGCATAGGAGAAAGATCAAGGAGGCGATTAACATCTACAGGGGGAAGCCTTCACTGAACAGAGACGTCGGCTGGGAACTCCCGCCAGTCATGCTCCAGCTTGTGTCACATGACCTATGTCACATGACCTGTCACATGACCGTAAATTCAGTCTGCTGAAGAAGGCCACGAGATGTAATAAAAATTATACAGAGAAAAAACTAATTTTTTTAGAAGATCTAACATTTAATTTTAAACGAAACGAAACTTTCTTCATTGTTTCCACCAATATATTTATACATGTGAAAACACAGACAAGTGACTCCTCTGGCCCGAGATCAAGGCTTTTCCAAACGAGATGTTAAAGTGGTGGATTCTAACATGCAACAGAACTGACCAGCATAACTATTCTGTAGAAAATTCAGATATGTTAGCACTAATGTTAATTTACTTGTATTTAAGACTTACTGTGCATGCATGTATCATGTATCATAACTGTGAACATCGACTGTCGCCTACAACAATTTGCTGGGAATGTCTTCAGGAATACAAAATACTGTTGTGTGAGTGAAATGTTTGCTTAATGTGCCAAATATCTAAGAGGGAATACATGTAATTTTATTAAACATATGGAGAATATAGGCAATTATATTGTTCACAGTACTGTAAAAAGTGACATAATGTGTGTTTCTGCTCCTCGCGTGACAGACCAAGGAGGTGAGTGGTATCAAGATCTTCCGCTTTGAGGCGCCTCTCTACTTTGCCAACGCTGACCACTTTGCGAAGAAGTTGTTCAAGAAGACTGGTCTCAATGCCATGGTACTCAAGGCTGAAGCCGAAGCAAGAGAGAAACGGAATGGACTCAACACAAAAATCGACAATGTAAGTTGCACCAAGTCTCATATAGTGTGATGTTAGTTTGTAATGCTGGCCAATTTTAAGATTGATTCGATGGCCGAATTTTAGATGGTTTTAGACATGCGAGCGCGATTGTGTAGTGGTTAGCACATCTGTCTGACATGTCAGCGCACTGAGTTCAAAACCCGGATTGGGCAGACATGATATTTGGTGTAAAAACCAGGCTCTCAACATTGGGGACTGTATATCCCTCGTGACTCGGAGATCACATTAATGTTGGTCTCAATTATGATGTAAAAGAACCACTGAGGATGACAAGCAGCCTAGCAGTGACAACACTCAGTGCCAGCATAGAAAGGTCGGCTTGGCAGTAATGTTCTGGAAAAGGCTGACTAGTTGAATGATATCTCATAAGACCATAACATTGCAACCACAATATATACAGACTAATCAGTTAATAGAACGTTGCCGAATGCTGGAAACAATGTTTATAACCCGAAAAATTTAAGCAACAAATATTTTTTTATTCCAAATATACAGCACAACAGCCCAATACAATTATACAACAGTATTAATTAAACTAAAGTGAAGCTAATTTTAGTGAAATCGTAATTTTGATAGTTTGATCCCATTGTCATCTCTGTGTTGTGCAGAGGGGTTTAATTTTACACCTGTAAAATGAAAGCATGTCTGTTGTAAATAATAAAGTTTTAGTGCAATTCTATCCATATTTATGTATCTAGGCGCGAAACTCATTGAGAACATGTGACCAGCACATTCTGCTGGCGTCAGTGCCTTAAGTTACAAAATTAGTGATGCATAGAGTGAAAAACGTATCGGTGAATCTGTCCACAAACACGACACTTGCTCCATTGTGACATCATCCTTCAGGACGGCACTGTAGTGAGCATGGATAGCCGGGGCGAGGAACAGAACGGCCGCTTGGCGGACACACACACTGACGTACACAACATCATCATTGACTGCAGTACCATGGGATACATCGACTGGACGGGCATGAACATGTTCAGTCAGGTGGGTGACAAAAAGTACTGTAAAGAAATAGATAAATTTCACAAGTTTTAATTATACATTTATACGTTGATACAATTATATAATTATACAGTTGATCTTTTTACTTATGCTTTCAACTTCTAGACTGGGTCGGAATAAATATGTCTGTCTGTCTATAACCAACATAAGCGCAGTGTATTACAGTACCAGACTTTATAATGGCAGCGTGGCCGGATGCTTCTCAGAGAAGTTGAGGTGGTGTTTGATTGTACAGGTCTGCCAGGGAGTGAAGTGTCTAGCGCCTTGAGCTTTCCTAAGGACTGGATACTGCTTTACAACTTACATTTACCGTTTTCATTATTACTGTCTCCCTCAAAACTGGGCCAAACTAACCTGATTAGCGAGGTGGTCAACACTATATTAGAACGCCTAGTATGTTATACTTCATTGTTACAAAAATAATTTGACTGTCCTAGCATGATAATAATTGCGAGGTGGAAGCACATGTTACCGAGGTTCAACTGCATACTTTAATGTAAGTAAATATAATGTATTAAATGCTGTATTTATTATGCGTACACACATGCATACACATGCATACACATGCATACACATGTACACTTTTGGGGGATACCATAGCCAGAGGAAAGCACAGCGTCGGAAGTATCCATGCAAAAGCATACTTTGTGGTGATACTCTCTGTGAATGTTTGCAGGTGATCGTCAACTACAAGCAGGCTGGCATCAAGGTCTATATCACTGGCTGTAAATGTAGGTTATTTCTCTTCCCCGTTTTGTACATATTAATTAGATCAATCTAGGTTCACTTGTATGATGCTTGTTTTTTTGTATGCAACAAAGTTGCTATACCAATATCAACGTCTACTGCCAAAAAGGCCATTTCTGATTTATTTTCGATTTTAATATAATTTGCCTGCCTCGTAAGGTCACCAATGCTGTATTAATACTATAATCTGACCTTCACAAAGTTTAGAAGTGTTTTGATTTATTGACTTTGATATGTGTTCTAGTTGCAAATTTTTGTTGGCAAATTCCTTTGGCAGTTGTTTAACTTAATAAGGTATTGCACATTTAAAAAAAAAAAATGCAGGGTAGTTATGCTCATATTTCTGCCTCTATTTGACCAGGCATCCGATTGATACAGATATCAAAATGTCGTATTACACAGAAAGATAGTGGGTAATGCCTTGGCAACCTTGTCACTTCAGTTCACTCCGGTGGTTAATGGCCATGGTTTTGGAAACCATTTTGGATCACTCAAAATCACCCCACACCGCATATTAGTGGGGTGGATGGGGACTTAAACGGTTGAACCAGTACCAAAGACACTACTTTTTTCTGGACGTTGCTAACTTATGAGACCATCCCTTAGTACTTACAAGATCATCCCTTAGTACTTCTGAGACCATCCCTTAGTGCTTACGATACCATCCCTTAGTATTTATGAGACCATCCCTTAGTACTTACAACACCACCCCTCAGTGCTTATGAGACCATCCCTTAGTACTTATGAGACCATTCCTTAGTGGTTATGAGATCATCCCTTAGTGCAGTGGTTCCCAAACTAGGGTACGCGTACCCCTGGGGGTACGCGAGAGGTTTTCCAGGGGGTTCGCAAAGGTTGGCTGAAAGTAAGAATTTCGCCATCTTGTGTGCTACTCGTGGACGTGCTTTGCAGCAAAGATGGAGAGTTCAAGGAGACTTCATCTCTTAGAATTCACTTGGAAGGGTGAGGACATATTTTGAGGCCGAGGGATTATCATGGGACAATGTGCATTCGTGTGTGTGGACTGTGTGCTGGCCATTCTTAGTACTTTTCCCCCAAGTGAACAAAGGATGTGATACGTTTCACCATTAAAACATACTTCACTGCACTATCCTCGCATCAATGAGCGAAGAGCATACCTTGATGATGTTGTCAATATGTAAATACAACCAAATCCAACACTCTCAGTACTCGATTCTGCTTTTGCCAAGAGTTGCATGCGGACAAAGAGACCCAGCTGTTCCACACTGCGGTCTATTCACTGTCATGGAGAATGTGGACCTAAAGAGGAATGGCTAAAAGATGAAATCGCCGAATTATTTGACCAATTCTGTAAGGCAGTCTCAACAATTTGTGGAGAAACTATACGAAAAAGGTTTAATGCTTATGAGACCATCCCTTAGTGCTTATGAGACCGTCCCTTAGTGCTTATGAGACCATCCCTTAGTGCTTATGAGACCATCCCTTAGTGCTTATGAGTCCACCCCGTAGTGATTGAGACTATTCCTTAGTGCCTTATAAGACCACCCCTTAGTGTCTTATGATACCACCCCTTAGTGCCTTATAAGACCACCCCTTAGTGCCTTATAATACAACCCCTTAGTGTCTTATGAGACCACCCCCTTAGTGCTTATTACTGCATGTGTTTTCAGGGAATATCCGCCGCATGCTCCAGAAGGCGGGTTTCTTTGACAAGGTTGACCCAGGCTGCATGTATGTGTCTGTCCATGACGCTGTCCTCGCTGTGGTCAGCGGTGACGGTCAACCCTCGTCCAAGCGCCCATCGTTTTCATCTCAGGTATACAAAACATTCCATATTTGTGACCTGCCACAGCGAAGTGGATATTAAGTCGTAACATTTTTAAATGGAATGTACCGTTTTTGATTCCACAGATGATGAGCTTCAAAAATATGTTCAGTATTTTTTGACATGTTGCCAAAACTGAACCAAACTTTTAAAAAGTTGTTTGAGAAACGAGGTCACTTTGGTTCTTAATGCCTATTGCTTCTTAATATTTTAAACACATATTTTATAACTTTTTATTTAATTTTTGAGTAAAATAAATCAGACTTTGAAAGATGAGATTATGATGTATACATTCCTGCCAAAATCACAACACTGGTGGGACCTCATCTAGCCAGCTATTCGTGGCTCGTGCGCAGCGTAGGCCTGTGTGACTTCATACTCGGCTCGCTGCGGCGGGTCGTATTTGTCCTATTAAATATACATGCTCTAATTGGCGTACACCACCTTTTTTAGCAACGTCACAGTGACAGCGACCTTCAGAGCCGACACTCACTGTTGAATCCATTGTTTAACTAATAATGTCACACTAGATACAAAGCTCAGTGGTGATAAAAGATCAAGAGTTCTACATAAATTATCAGACTTTACAGTGTTCGGGTATCCTTTCATTCATTTGGATGCAGACATTTATATTTATATCTTTAATACATTGCATATACAATGTATATATATATGTATTTGATAAAACACTGTATGTATGTTTGAGTGGTTATGCATGAACACATTGTACCTCCGAATGCCGAACTATTTCAATTTTTGCTGCATTTGATTGAGATGCCCCCTTTCCTGCAGCATTTGCCCTTGGAACCGGACATCAGATGGACAGAGGGAGACCTTGTTGACCAGTCTGGAAGTGCGACGCGAAACGCCAACGAACACAGCAATTCACAACGAGACTTGACATCAGTGGAACAAGACGCCGACACACGGCTATGATGCACATTAGATCAGGTTTTAGAAAGTACCCGCCAAAGAGAAACGGGTCGTATGATTTTTTATGCGAAAGAAAATGCTTCCCAAAATATGTAAATTGCGATTATATGATATATATTTATATCTATTTTGAAGAGATTATATATTGCTTTATGTTGATGTTAGGGTATTTTTGTAGACAATGCAAATAATTTTGTATGATTCGTAGTGCTAAATGGAATGGCTTTATTGAACTTTTTACCACAGGAGAAATGGCCAGCAACTACTGCAGCATGTTCTTGAAGGTTGTACATTTATGGAGCCGCTATTGGCTTGCAAGTGCTCCGGGTCCCCGTGTAATCTTGTTGCACTTCTGTTTCCACTCTTGTGTTGCCACACTAAAGAATTATTTAATTTAAATGTCTCGTTAACATTTAGTTACTTTAGTTTAATGTATGTTCGGTACCTGTGTCGTTAGAATTTATCATGCTGATATGTTTGTATGAAACAGTGACCAGTGTAGCATGTAGAATACCTGTCCAGCCCAGGCAAGAAAAACAGCAATACTTTTTTTCCCGATATGCTATATTTTTAGAGGGCATTTTTCCTAACAGCTAAATTGAGTGGTGATCGGTTCTCCATATAGAACCACAGTAAAAAAAATTCATTTACCAACTGCTGCCCTTGGTTTGTAGCTTTCTAGATGGGTGTAAGCTAGTTTAATTTAAATGCACTTGTTTCAACATAAAACCCGTTAGAAGTATTAATATTCGCAGCTTTAATAATATTAAAAAAGTACAAGCATAATATCACTAAAGTGCACAGCCTTATTGATAGACCATGGGTGTTTACACTGTATTCACACCGTAGAATTCCTTATTTTGGGACAATGTAAGCAACTGCGCAGTTATTCAAAAGTTGTAATAATAATTATTATTTACTTTGCAAATGTGCGTACTATTACAGTATAGTGTATTTGTTTTTGTAGTTAACTATTTGGTGATACACATTTTTTGAAGTATGTTTTTTTTAACTACCATACCGTATTTGTTCTATTAAGTGTACATGCCCTAATTAGCATACACCCCTTTTAACAGCATCTGATGCTGTGACAGTCATCTCCAATGCCAACCTTGACTGTTGAATCATCACTGTAATGTCATTTTTATCAATGTCACACCAGTTTCATACTAGAGTGATGAAAAAAATATTGAAAAGTCCACCTAAATTATCAGACTTTACAGTGTTCTTAATATCTTAGTGAAACGGTCCCCTGATATATAATTTTGCTCATGTGTGGATGCTTAAATCACCTGACAGTCATGTCTGCAGGGATGTACCCAAAGAAACAACGCTTAACAGAATGAATACAGTATTGTTTGACATGAGAATGACATCTTCTTGGTATGGCTGCTGGAATTCTACCAAGAAATGTTCATTGTGAACTCAACTATTGTACTGTACTACTGTGATCTATGCTTAAATCATTGTTTTCTTATTTAACACCTAGAAATCTGTCTTGGCGAGACGCAATAGGCAGAGTCAGTGTTTACACTGGCTTAGCATATTTTCAGTAATTAACTACGAGTGTCTAAAGTAATAATAGTTAATATAAATTATATATTGTATATATTACATTATAATGGTTGTGAAATAAAAAACTGGAAATACATCAAGCCAGAGTGCTTATTTGAGCTTCTCACTTTCTGTGAATTTTTGAATATACATATTTTAAATGGGAGAACCATCCCAGAATTTATACAGAAAATGAAGGATGTAACCACCTTGCAAATAGTAAAAACTCATGGAATTAATGTGTACAATATATTTTGTGTCAGTTCATGTTTTATTTTGCCACTGTATATTGGAATCTTATAGAAAATATGTGAAACAACAATAAGCTTCCTCAGTTCAGGGGCCCTTACATATCAAAACCTGAAATTTACAGTAATTTTACAATCCATGGTCATTGTATAAGATTTTTGTGGATGTTTTCGCTAGAATTTATAGTATTCTATATCATCTGTAGATTATTCTAAAGGATGTTTTGCTAATATTTTTCTGTAGAATATTTTATAGAATCAAATCTGTAGTATTCATTTTTGTCTATAAAATATACTGCTCTGTGCTTGTAGGATTATAAATAAAATGTCTATGAACACCTGTAGATTTTTCTGCAGAGGGTGTTTATTATATTAGGGTTGTTTATTATTAGTAGTGTCAATAAAATAAAAATTTCACTCAATAATATCACTCTAAAACCTTCTGAAATGGCTTAAAATAAAAATATTGACACTACAGGTGTTAATGCTCTCGCAAAAGTAGACTTTGTAGATTAAGGAATGCAGTGGCGCCATCTGGCGATTTATACAAAACTACGTGTATTTTTATAATGCCAAGCACCAGGGTCCACTACCATTCACAAAATTTATTTAGATAAACGGTATTTGTTGACTTATGTAATTTTTTAAAAGAAAATTTGCATGGTGAAAAATTACTTAATTTCATGCATGAATTGTATTCTACTTGCACTAGCCTCTGTAATACTAATGATAAGTGTGGAAACATCTGCCCCATCCAGTAATGGGGTGCAGATGCCATGGCCATCATAAAAATGAGGGTGTGGTTTTTATTTTTAGTACGCTATAGGCAGTGTTAGCAACTCTCAAAAGGGCTGCTCAATAACTTAAGATGTGTACCAAGTGTATTTTTTTTACAATTAGGACAAACATGTACCTGTAGACGAATTAGTTTTGCCGATACAATCATAGTTGTCACCTATTGTGCTGGAACATGTATTTTAAATAAAATTTAAAACGGAATATTTTATGTAGCTGAAATGCAAAGCTTGAGAACTAATACAAAATTAATGGTCAGTGCTGGGCATCAGACTGTTTTCATTTGAGATGCAACAAATTATACACAATTATGGTACATTTGGCATTTATGGGACACAACCTATCACCTTCCTGTTTTGGGCCAACTGTCAAACCCCTCATTAATTATCTCAGGACAAAGTGGTTTCACAGATGAGGGATACTAAGGCAATAGCTACTTAGCGTTATACAATGGTGTTGCACATTTTGAACGTGTCAAGGTTGAGAAGAGACCTCCACGAGGAACGTAAATAACTCCAGCTTTTGTTTGGGATGGAACTTCTGCCTCTACCATTACCCTGAAGACAGACACGACTGGCCCAATTCCAACAATCAAGACCACACGTGGGACAAAGTACAACCGATTCAGCAAACTTCTTCCTAATAATGACCACCCATGGCTCGTGAGCATGGCTCTGACTAATGAACAGACAAGTTTGCTTTAATACATTATATACCTAAATGAGCAACTACAAACGAATATAATTTTGTGACTGACACGTATTTATTCAGCGAATAACATGTTAATTTCACTCATGTGAAACAGCGAGACATCTACGACCTAGGTCGCTCCTTCTTCTGTTTGTAGAGGGCGAGTAGCGACACATTGGCCACCTTTACAACCTTGAAACGCACACCGGGAATATCACCAACAGCGTGACCCTTCCTACCGAATCCAGCTACCAACACTTCATCGTTCTCCTACAATCGAACACACTCTTCATAAGCACACAACCTAACATAAGGACTATGTGTTTGCTACATAATTATTTTTTCAGCTGTCCGAAATCATACAATTTCCAAATAGATACATTCATTCACATAAATATAATAGCTGTCTGAAAACTTATGGTACAGAAAAAAATGGGCCAAGAGGCCCTGAAGTACTCTGGAGTTTGGGGGGCTCTGGGGGGTTAGAATGATTCAATCAAATACAGATTTCTTGTGTATAGTGGCACTACGACGTGAAATGTCGGAGACAAAGTTATTGAAATATTCGCACTATAACAAGAATTTAAACGGCACCCATCAAGAATTATGGAGAAAAGTCAATTTTAAGTTGAGAGTCATTATTTACATGAAAACAAAATTCAACATGGTATAACAAAGTTCTTTGCTGTTAGTGTTACGTAGTCACTTGCTACGCAGTAACGCTGTATCATACAATAACAATGAATGCAATACTCAACACAGTGGTACTAGTTCACAGGGCTATTTTATTTCGGCAACTGCCTGTTTACTACAGGACATCAGCCCATAACCATTTCAGTACGACAAGCCGGATGACCGGTCTGTGACGCTATAGTACGACAGATCGGTTTTTCTGCATTGACTATGTCTGTTATTCAAGTCGGTTTTACTCACAATTACATGCGCTACGCGGAGGCACGTTATAAAGTGTCTCTAAGGCTGATGCCTTAGCATTTCACCAGCATTAATCCCGGATTATGACTCAGTAAATATATTTCGAGATTTTTGCTGTTTTTGTACAACTGTTTGCAAAAATCTCTGAGAGCGGTAATGGTGGACAATGTTTGTTACGGTAGCGATTTACAACATAACAGCTTACTTAGACTGTTTTAGTGATGTATTTTGTTGGATGTTGCTAGTGATGATTGAAATAACATTTTCAGGCAAGGCTGAAACTGGCAGCAACAATTTATTCAGTCATTACAGTAATGATGTAATTATCAGATTCTGGTTATCACGACTATTTTATCGATTATTATACTTTCAGAATATACATGATGTTCTTGTAGTAAAATGTATTGTTGTTGCTGAAATCTTGATTTGAAGTCAGGCAATTGATGTTCATATGAAGTCACTGGGAATGCAGTATTCAGTGATCAGAGTCTGGGGGCTGTAGTACTGAAATGGTTAAGGCAGAATCCAGTGCCCCTCAATGACACATAATTTTTAATTTGGCCAATGCCATGGGATGCAGCCCGTGTAGTGTCTACTAGGATTGGAGTCTCTTACGGACACTGTGTTTTAGCAACCAGTCCAATGTGTAACTATTATACTACATAACATCTCATTTTGGGGGCCCTGAGGTGCCCTTAGAATGATTCAATCAAATAAAGATTTATTGTGTAGTGGCACTACCACATGAAATGTCTATGCAAAATCAGAGAGAACATTACTGAAGTTTTTGAAAAAATATACAAAATGTGAAAATTTAGTTTGAGGGCCATAGGGGGTGATTCAATCAAATACAGATTTCTCGTGCATGGTGGCAGTACCCTAAGATGTCTATGCAAAATTAGGGAAAAAGTTGCTGAACGGTTTCTGAGATATGGCAGCCAACGGTGGACAGCGGACACAGAGTGATCACTGATGGAATAAGTCTGTTGGACCTTCGGCTCAAAGGACTAAAAATTATTCTTATAAGATTTTTAGGGTGTCCAAAAACAGTCATCATGGTATTATCATTATACTACAAATTACTCATGCACACAATTGTGGAAAAATGGCCCCTTTACACAATGTTAATTGAATACGCAATTTGTTGACCATAGGCAAGACTTTCCAAAATGCAAGTCAATGAGATCTACACTTTCTTCTAGGTCCAAAGATGAATAACAGACTCGTTCAACCAGCTTACTGAACTAACGCAAGAGCAGTGCAGGAAGTTGCCCGCACACCCAATGGTAGTGAGCATGTTTAGAACCCAGGTGCCTGGATGTTTTACCATGAAAACACCTAATATTTAAAGACAAAGACACCACAGCTTTGCTTACCTCAATGTAGT
The DNA here is from genome assembly GCA_963995525.1 of Escarpia spicata. Taxonomy (NCBI): domain Eukaryota; kingdom Metazoa; phylum Annelida; class Polychaeta; order Sabellida; family Siboglinidae; genus Escarpia; species Escarpia spicata. The sequence continues at coordinate 50,050,305 of OZ023205.1, read as the reverse complement.
TGAGACAACCATCCCTCGGCACGAAGGCAGTGATCTTCTTTCCGTTCTTGATCAACTGCACTCGCACACACTTACGGATAGCAGAGTTCGGCTGTTTGGCCTCGACTCCACTGCAGAAACATAAAAACAATTGCCTTTAGGGTATGTATCTTAATAAATAGAATATTTTCCTCACAGGGTTATATGGAATGATTATTACAAAATTACCTGCATTTCAAACTTAGTATCATACTGATAATCATGAGAGTTAATACAGAGTAGTGGTCTATGCATTTTAGCTATAAACATACTCTTATAAACTATCATCTGAATGCAAACCAACTTATACGCCTTGTACTTATTTTGATACTTACACTTTCTCAAGGACAATTCCCTTGGCGTGGGAAGCGCCTCCGAAGGGGTTAGCCTTCCACCTTGTACCCAAGTGTCCCTTCTTGTAGTCCTTATCGTGCCAGCGCTGCTCCCGCCGATGGGTGCGCATCTTGCGAGCTGTCCGGATACCGCGTGGCTTACCTGGAACATGTATTGACACATTTAACATAATGTTCTGTTGTTTTCTAAATATCACAACTTATATAACCCATGTAAACCCGGGTATTATTATTAGTTTGATACTAACAAGAATTTAACAAAATAACATGCCCTGTTATAATATACTGCTATTTGGGCCTCAAAAGTGCCCTCAAATCAATATTTTATAACAATTTACTGTATATCTGAAACAATGTGGAATAATGGCATAAACACAGGAGTCAAATCGGTTCGATTGTTGGACGAGCGACTGATAGGATCTTGCGTCCCATAAACCCCTGAATATGTGATGCTGAATTTGGTGTATTGTTTACTGGTTATATTGCAATTTTAACTTCACGCCTTCATGTTATTAGAGCTAAACATCAGCTCAGCCACGGCCCACAGGCGTCTATGGCAGATTGTATAGGAATAGACCTACAACGCCTAAATCTTTCAAAATATTAGGTAACGTAAATTAATCTAGAAACAGACTGTACATCTATACGACAAAAATATGGGGATGACTGCATGTTCACTGCCACTGCCAGTGACAGTGTTGTGACCGAGTCTGAGCGAGTGGTTATCAACTTAATTAACTTATTAAGTCGTTCTCAATCTCATGCACAGGTCAAAAACTGAAAACACATTCAAAGCTGCAGAAGGTACGAGATCACAGACGTATTATTCATGTGGCATTAGCATACCATCAGCCAGGCATTTATTCCTAATCCTAGCCTCGACAGTCGAGTTTAGGGTTTGCATGAGCCATGGCACGGCGGCCATTTGTTTGGAAACGCATGTATATTTCTCATAAACTATCTTGAATGTGGGGCGACGCTGGTGCAGAAAATACAACAGATGAATATATAGGTATTATATGAACATCTAAAAAGAATCCTAATGTAATAAGCAATTGGCTAAAGTATATTTTTAAACTATTTCGACGGAACACGTGTCTGTCTCACCCATTTTGGATTCGGGTACGGCGAAAAGAGCGAATGCTGTAGTATCTCGCGAGAACGCGCGTGGTACACGACGTCATGTGATCTTTACTCGGAGAAATGGCAGCGCTGAAGGTGTTAGTGTTGTGGGGGCTGTGTGTGTCTGGTGTGTTTTCCTCGCGAAGTTCAGTTCCAGCAGTCATATGGACCAACAATCTGTAAGTATACATGTTGTACAATAATTGCACGCCATGCGAGCAATTAAAATGGTTTGGATGCGTAGTTTAGTCAACGGATAACATTTTGACATATCGTTTCGTAAGATGGTGATGCCCGTCTATTCATGATCACTGAATCGTAACCGACTGAATAGTGTCATTTGAGAGTCACATTCACTTGTAAGGTCAGCGGAACCTTACTCAAGCCACAAACTTCACACTTTCGCCGAAATGTTTATTATAAAACATTATTTGGTTAGACAGTAATGTATTACGTGGCTTTGCCGGTGTCCGCGACGCCGACGGTTACATTATTTCGATTATCACTGTCACTGTCAGTGTCACACTCACGGAGTCACATTGACACTCACCTCAGGCTCAGTACGGCAGTACAGCTGGTCAGTTGCCTAGGTAGGACAGTGGGTCACTGTCACTGGTAGTGCAAGTTACATATTATAGTCATTTATTATAGACCTGATTAGTAGAGACGATAGTGGGCATTTAATTAATTAATAAGTATATTAAAACATAAATTACTAAATCCCCCCAAATACATGTTTTATTGCACAAATGGCCCAGTTCTTTTTGCAAATAGACTAATAGTTCTTTGGGCAAATAGACAGTTATATGGATTTATGATTGTTGTGCCAATGTTTAACATAACATACAATGCCAACAAGTCATGTTGTATGGTTATTGACAACAAACCTCACGACATGACAAATATTCATCCTGTCACTTTCAATAATTGTCCGTTACCTCACACTATTAAATGTAAATATCTGGGTCATATAATTAACAATAATCTTACTGACGATGACGACATTGCCAGACAGAAAAGATATGCTCAGGCCAACGTCTTAGCACAAACATTTCGCCTTTACAGCTCTTCCATTAAACTTACCTATTTCTCTCTTACTGTGGTACTATGTAAACCTCAAGTCTTTGGTGTAAATAAAAAAAACAGAGTTTGAAATGTATTACTGTTGCCTATAACAACAGTTTTAGAATTTTACACAATTTGTCATCATGCTGTAGTGCAAGTTTTATGTTTACTACAAACTGTGTTAAATCTTTTAATGAATGTAGGCGTTCATACATATATAGCTTATTATGTCGTCTTCAAGTCTGAAAATCCACTTTTTGTGAATTATTTTTATACTGATATACATTTTAGAAGTCCTATGTTTAAATATTGGACTACCTAATTGTATACTTAAAGTTGAATGCACATGTTATAAATCTTTTATTAACCATCTATTTTATTTCATGTGTGTTTCTATCTTTGTGTTTTATGTATTTTTTTATTTGTATGTACATATGGACTTTTGTCTGAAATAAAAACATTATTATTATTATGGAAATTGTAGAACTATTTAACCAGTGTGAAGCCTGAAGCATTGGGAAGATGGCAGAGATCTAGTACTTTAAAACATTCCTTAATTGTACACATGTATTGTGCTTGAAATCGCACGCATGCAATGTCTGAGTTAGAATTGGTTTTGAACGATATTAAATGTCTTTGTTGACAGGACCCCATTTTCCAAGTTTCGCCATGCCCCTTTAATGCAATTTGACAGTTGTTCGAAGTTGCCTCTAAGCCCCTTGCTAAAAATGTAATACAGTTTACTATGGTAAACCATGATAAATCCGTAGTAAATCATGGTAAGTTATAGTAAATTGTAGTATATTACATTTTACTATGTTTTCACTATAGTAAATCCATATGAAGCCATACTAAACCATGATAAACTGTAGTAAAACCATAGGTAAGTTATAGAAAACCATAATATACTACATTTTACCATACGTTTTCCATGATACATTTCATAGTAAGCATGGTAAACCATAACAAAACCATAGTAAATTAGAGTAAACCGCAGTACTGTACATTTTACTATGCTTATACTGTGGTATACTTAATTCAAAATACACATAGTAAACCATAATAAAACCATAGTAAATTATAGTAAATCATATTATACTAAATTTTATCATGTATTTACTGTTTGATATCACGGCCCATAGTAAATCCACATTATAACATGTATAGTTAAATGATAATACATTCATAGTAACTTACGAGCAACATACCACAGCTTTTGTTTAATGCCTTTAAAAGTGCCTAGAACTTTTGGAAACACTGCTAGATGCTCATATGAAATTTCTATATAATAGTATCAGTAACATTGACAAAGAAACTGGGGAAAAAAATGAGGTGGTGTGTATTGATTTAAAACTACTGCCTCCCTCAAACCATTATGAGCATTGCACTTATATCTTTGTATGTATCCACTGTATAATTATGTTTTGTTCAATATTTGTTTTTAATAATTTTGAAAAAAACATCCAATATTTTGCCTGTGTTAGGCAGGTTGTTTAAAAGTAATACAACGTATATCCAAATTCCAAATTGTGTTGACAAATGTAATTTCATTACATGCGTATGGTGGCAAAATGTTGGTGCCACTTAGCGACTAAACTGCAATAGAGTGATGAATATTGAAGATTGTGATAGTAGTTCCAAGCTGCCCACGAGTGTGTGTCAGTGCTGTCTAATGGCAAGGCTGAAATATTGGTAGGAACCCCTTTTTTAGACCGATGAGGTCCCAGGACCCCAATTTTTTAAATCCTAGCTTGAACATTGCACATGCATATATGTTCAGTCAACAGTTCACAAACATATGTTGTTCCATTGGGTAATTATTAGCAATTTAGCGGGAAGTTCACTTGAATCGGAACAGGTTGAATATTTTGCAGGCACAACTTTCAAATAATTGCGAACACTGTTTCGGGCTTATTTGTTGTCATTTGCTGGCCATTATATAATTATTATTCTAGACTTTCTAGTATTAGGAACAGTTTAAATGTTTTTAATGTATTTTGTAGGATGCACAAGTTTCCATCGACCCTGGCAGGCCACTCGACCAGTGGAGACGTGTTTGCTGACTACATTCACAAGAGTCTTGCTGACAACAAACAAAACCTTGTTATTTTTCTCCAAGACAAGGTCAGTGTTTGCCAAAGTCAACGTATACTATAGTGTAGTATTGTACATGCTGTTTATTGGTTGTATGGTGTCTGTTGTTACACACAAATACAGCTATTGGATAAATGCTGGCAGCATGTACATAACACTGTTCTGTTGCCAGGGTTGTCACGTTTCTGCCCTCACAGCAGAAACCCTGTGGCAGAAATACTTTTTGCCCATGCAGCAGAAATACCTTTCTCCCCTAGTTTCTGCCCTTGGGGCAGAAACTCCCAAAATAGTCCTATTTTTGTATGTATTTATTTTACTGTCAATATCAACATTCCTGTTTACTTCTTACACCATTATTTTTTCATCTTATGATGAACATTTTGGCGAATTGAATCGGCGGGACGGATTTTGAATGGGCGGCTGCTGATTCAAAGGCCCTAATTTCGTACACTGATGTAGCGCCATCTGGAGGATGAACAGTTCCTTTTTTTCCAGTATAGATACAAACAAATCGGGACATGCAGTAAGCCAAGGCAGTATCTGCAAGGTTCTGTCACAGGTTGAACATTTTTTGCCTGCATTGGGATGTTTTCTTAATTAATCCTGCACAGATTGAAGTGGTCTACATATTCTAGCATTACTGGATTGCAGACTTATAACATTCAAAATGCATGTGCCTGTACTAATTGTATTAAATAGATCTACTACATGTGTGTGTTTTCACGGATACATTCTGTCTTTCTTCAGCTGAACCTGGAAGATTTGTCTCAGCACACGGATGGAGACACTTTCAAGAATCTCAAGGTAGTGAAATTCATAGAAGTAATATCTTGTAGTTCTGTTTTAGCATTGCAATAAATGTAGATGCTTAGTGACTTATAATAGAACCATATTTATACAACAATGTTCTATGGTTCTGTACAGTACAACAAATGACATAGACATAGTAGTAAGTAAAAACAGTGCGAATATCCAACATATCACACACAATTAAATATGAATAAAAAAAAGTAAAACTATTTAAATGACTAAGATTAATAAGTGAAGTAGAAACATTAGACATGAAATTGAAAAGTTGAAATAATTATACACAATGTTAAAACTATTAAAATTAGTAAAGTTAATAAGTTAATTGTATGCCATGTTAAAATAGTGAGCCTTCAGTTTGCTCTTAAAAACACCAACATTGTTACAGCTGCACCCATCTTTGGGTAGGCTAGGTCTATAATTTCGGTGCAGCAACTTTGAAAGCTCAATCTCCCAGAGTCTTCCTCTTTGTCCTTGGTATAGCAAGTGTTAGATCATCCTGTGATCTGAGTCCATAATGGATGCTTCTAGGAGTCTGCATTTCCCACATATATTCAGGTCCATGGCCATGATGTGAATTAAATGTCAGTAAGCATATCTTATATTTAATGCAATTTTCAACTGGCAACCAATGAAGCGATTTGAGTGTTGGAGTGATATGGTAATTTATGTATAAGGTACTTTGGTAAGCCGATCAGGAAGGCATTTCAGCAATCAATATGGCTGTGGACCTGAGCATGTCTCTGCACTCTGTTGATCGAGATATTTTCTAATTTTCCCGATGTTGTATAGTTGTGCATCAGCTGCCTGACATTTGGACTTGATATACTGTTCCATAGACATGTGCTTATCAAAATAAGCATCACAATTTTACACACAATTCAAAGCATGTACCTCATTGCCAGCGAATGGGCAGCGATGTTGGTGCATTTTGCCAGTTGTTACCAGTTAAGGTGTTCTCAGTCTTGGAGTTGTTCATTTTGAGTTTAATGCTTTGGATCCACCTATTGATGTCACTAATGCACCAACATTTAGAGGTGCTTATGTGTGCATTACTATTGCGTTCGAGTCAGTGTTATGACAGTGTGATCAGTTCAGTGATATAGGGGTGGGAGAAACTGTCACTTTTTCTGACGACCTTGTCAAATCTCAAAGACTCCCATCTTATTTGTGTCAGGAGAAAGAAAACTTTTTTGTGGCCTTTGAAATGCTTAGCTAAAAGTCTTCCTTGTACATCCTAGTTCTTGGATATTTCTTGTAAATAACTTCAAAACAAAACACCAGTCATGGCTGATTTGCCAAATAAACAAAAACACTTATTTTTGTGTTAAGTTTTTACAAATTATTTATATTTTTTTATTTTACTCATACTAGTGACATATTTCTGCACATTAGAAGTAGAGTTTTTTTTTTATTGCAAAGATTTATTATAACACCTGCCGTGTTTGTCTTTCAGGCCCTCGTTGGTTCGCAAGTTTCAGCCCACCTGTCTGGAGTTGCCTCCCCGACCGATGCTTTCGCTAAACTCAAGCAAGAGTTTCCCGGCAAGGTTCATGAGGTGACCCCGTCTACGAAAGTTGGCGACCTTCCAATGTCAGATGAAGGTCACGACATGTTGGTGGTGCACCTACCCTCCACTGAGAATGGGCAGATTGAGGACACCCTCAAGAACAGTGGTATGTTGTCGCAACGTCATGTGACACATGACAGGTTTTTATATATCTTTCGTGTGTGCTGGGAAAACATTTGGACCTGATGTTATTATCTGATATATTTTTAATAATTAATTAATAGTTTTATTAATTTATTAATAGCTAAAGTAATTTATTAGTTAAACATTTATTTAAGTGTTCTTATAATAATAATAATAATATCATAATTTTACATTAATTAGATTTTGTACAGTGTGTTGAAGGTTTTGTTAGAAATGATACTTCATGAAAAATTAATATTATGAAAGGATATTGATTACCGTAATCTTTTTTCAAAATCAAAAAGCTGCTCATGTATCACCAAGGACACTATTTCCATGATACACCAGCAGGTGTCCCAGTGGCGCCTCATGGTGTTGACAGTTTCCAGTACACAAGATCAGTGTTAAGGAGCAAAATCGATTTTAAGGAGCAACTGGTTCAGCATAAATTTGGGGATCTATGTGTAGCGTGGATGGATTGTAGGGGTCGTCTAATCCCCAACCCACAACCATGTTTTCCAAAAAAGGAACAGTTTCGGAAAATGTGGACTAGTGCTGGTTCGATACCAGAATTCTTCGATATCGATCGATACCAGAATTTTGTTCGATACTTACGTTGTAAGTCTAATTCATATACAGTATAGATCCCAATAGAAACACACTATCCATCTAAACTAGTGGCATAGAAGCACACACTGTTTTTCATTAGGGAAACATGTATAAAAGTAGATTTTTCATGAATGAATGCATGCTAGACATAACTGATGGCAATACTGTTGCTAGCACCACCTTGCAAATGCTTGATAGGTCATTCATAGTGTGCATGTGTGCCTTTAGCTGAATGGAACAGATTATCTCCTGATTGTGTGGGTGCTAGTAATGTGAATATGTTTAAAAATAAAATCGACACACCTCAGAAGGGCTGGATATATGTAGATAAAAGGGTTGGACTCTCGATAAGCCAAAGGGCTTCCTTGTCCACCTGCCATCTAGAGTTAATTCTCTGGATGGCAATCTTGTTATATCTTGTTAAACATGTTGCATTCTTGTCATGTGTCAATGTTGTATCAGTCAGTTTGGTAGATGTGCACTGCTGACTAACGGGGTATGTGTGTTTGAAAAAGTGTTGCCTGGTACCACTTTTGAGAAACAAATAGTCATGCACCAAAGTCTTAGCACACGCTCTGAGCGTCTATTGGGAACTACAGTAGTCTATACGGTACACCTATTTAATTTTCAACTTAACCATTGATACATACTAATTGATATAGTAATGCAAACAACGATAATTAATATGCAATTTTCATTTTATTTCAATAACCAAATAACAGTTGTAAATTATAATTGTTTAATTCTAATTTATTAATGTTGTAAAAGTAATTGTAATGTAACATTAAAACAATACAGTATTACAGACAATAGCAATAGAATACCTAGACCTAGTCCTAGTAATAATAAATAAATAAAACTGGTAGTCACATCGCGTACGTCACTTCTTGATGCTGACGCCGCAGTAGACTCTGCAACCGATGGCGATTCACTTCGACTGTTACTACTACTAAATGTCCATTGCTTGGTTTCTGACGAAAATTTTGATGGAACACATCGTTCACGTTGACGTTGTTGTTAGTGTTACTGTTACCACGACTTCCTTCAAATCATCATGTTTTAGTAGTCTGTTTCGTAAAATTCCTCCACTAGTTTTGGGGGAGCGTTTCTGGCATAGTAGACACTCTACAGTGTGTCCGTATTTGTTAAAAAAAACTGCCAAATTGACGATGTGCGTTTTGACATTTTGTCGTTCATCTTGGTTGAGCGAGTACGGCAAACGGTGGCGCCATCAAACAGCAAAACATAGCGCCACCAAACGGAACCAGGGTAAGCGAGTCTAGTGTGTCGCGCTTGAATAATTATTTATATTATTATTTTTATATTAAACTAGATTCATGAATACTAATGCGTGCAATAAACACTCTTTAAATTACTGGAATGTTGTGTGTTTTTGGTACGCTGTAGAGTGGGCAAGGTAAAGTGGTGAAGCAAACGGTAGTGCCACCCAACGTCGTAACGAGGCTTGAATAATCGAGGCTAAGCTGAGATCGCACTCAAATAATTATTTATATACAGACTTTTCTGGAAACTGACTCCACAATAAAGCTTTATAAAACCACTGAGATGTTACATTTTATTATGTTTTTTGAAAAAGAACCACGCCTAAGCGGCCTAATACATACAACGTAGTCAACCCTGTCAAGTTAGGAAGCGAAGCCCACAGCGGAGTAGCCGTACTTTCCGTACATCCGGCCGTAACTTCGTCTTCGAAAACGATGTTACGTCTTCGCATCGACGTCAAATGGACTCGATATCGAAGTATAGGTATCGAAATATCGAAGGTATCGAAATATCGAAGGTATCGAAATATCGAAGGTATCGAACTGTTGCCGTTCGATACCAAAATATCGAAGTATCGCGATACCACAAAGTATCGGTATCGAACTTTCACAAGTATCGTGATACTTCGATATATCGAATATCGAACCAGCACTAATGTGGACCCAATTACGAGTTTACCAACGTACTTGTTGACAGTGCGTGCATGTGTGCGTGCCCTGTACGTGACACTTTGTTACCTAGTAGCGCACTGTGACATCACCATAATAAGTAAGTTCGTGATGAAGTGGCCATGACATACATGGATTGCGTGATCTGGCCAGTATTTTGTATATAGTATAGAACTCATTTCTATTGTAGATTCAATCATTGGATCCGTTGTGTCGAAGCTGCAGGACTCCGGGAAGAAGTACACGGCCGTGTACACCGCCAAGGCTTCCTCCCAGGTGGGAATTGTAGCACGATCCCACATTTCGGGAGCTTCGTTTCTCCCAGTGTCAATAACAACCATCCTATGATGCAAGTTCTTAAAGGGTAACAAAGTGCAATTGTGTAGGCATGTACACCTACAGGAATTAATACAATCAAACCATCTGCAACTACACAGAATATATTTTCCAAGTGGGAGATTCTAGTGAAATCTTGCAGTTCCTGGCATATTGAGACACACCACTGATACTTGACCAATGAGTGTCTAGAGTTTCTACGCTGCAAGGCTGCGGTGATGCGTTGAATGCCCCTGTTACCATGACATTCACATGACTATGCTAACTTTTGCTGGTTTCTCATATTCCCTTCAATTCAGTTTATAATATAATTTCACCAAAGTTACATACAACATCACAAGCAAGTTGGCATGTTTAGTTTTTTAGTAAAATGACTTGAAGTAAGACGAGCACATCTACGGTACACATCGGTCATCAAATTTACTTCTAACTAAACTAGGGTTGGTTTTCTGCAGGGCAGAAAGGTATTTCTGCCGTGTACAGGGCAGAAATAGGGGAGAAAGGTATTTCTGCCGAGTGCAGGGCAGAAAGGTATTTCTGCCCCAAATCATTGATCTAGTAACCAGACATAATCCTTAGGGCAAGATCCCACCACTTGCATTCATTTGTGTTAATTTTGTTGTGCCTGTGTGTACAGGACTTGTCACTTGACAACACGTGCTGCAGCATTGCTTTGTTCAGTATTTCTCTTATCTCTGCTCTCTCAATCCCTGTGAACCCCAGTTTTATTACCAGCCTAGAAGTTGGCCAGCAATTAAAATTAATTATCACTTGATCATCTTGTGGTCAGTGGAAAGTCTGGTTTTGAAGCACCTGGCCACTGCTAAAGCTTGCTATTGTTTCAGCAGTTGTGGGAGCTGATAAGACTGCCTAGCTGTCAGTGCTTTAATAACTTGTTGGGGCTGGCACCATACACAGTACTGGTGTAAGAAGGAAAAGGAATGCTGGTATTGATAGTAAAATAAAAATAGGACTATTTTGGGAGTTTCTGTCGTAAGGGAAACCTTTCTCCCCTAGTTTCTGCGCTTAGGGCAGAAACTAGGGGAGAAAAGTATTTCTGCCGCGCGGACAGAAAGTATTTCTGTCACACGGTTTCCACCGTGAGGGCAGAAACATCCCAACCCTGAATTAAACTATGTAACTGCCAGCCTCTCTATGTTTTATCCAGTTGAGATTTCATATAGACGTTCGTCGTTGCAGCTGCCGGATGAGACGTTGTACATGGGGCGCCACCTACTGGCTGAGGAACCAGAGACTACAAGCAACGTGACGTTCTTGAACGCGTCAGGGTGCATCTTCTTCTATGCGACTGAGGTGTTGTTGAATGTGGGCAGTGAGAGGGTGTTCAAACTGCCCCCACAACTCAACGCGAGCTACCCCAATGGCGAGTGTGCCAACAATACCGCCGTGTGAGTGAACAAAATACCTGTTACCTTTGCATACAATAGGGTCTCAATGCAGAATAATAATAATGTTTATTTCCAATGAATAATACAAATAGAGAAAACCACATGCAATATACAATAACCTAAACATTTACACATGGAAATACATGAACAAAGACACCTATGGATATACTGAATAATGATAATGATAATGTTTATTTCCAAGTGAAAAATACAAAGAAAACTGCAAACATTTACACATGAAATACAATAACCTAAACGTTTACACATGGTAATACAATAACCTAAACATTTATACATGGTAATACAATAACCTAAAAATGTACACACGGTAGTACAATAACCTAAACATTCACATATGGTAGTACAATAACCTAAACATTTACACATGGTTGTACAATAACCTAAACATTTACACATGGTAGTACAATAACCTAAAAATTTACACATGGTTGTACAATAACCTAAACATTTACACATGGTAGTACAATAACCTAAACATTTACACATGGTAGTACAATAACCTAAAAATTTACACATGGTAGTACAATAACCTAAACATTCACATATGGTAGTACAATAACCTAAACATTCACATATGGTAGTACAATAACCTAAACATTTACACATAGTAGTACAATAACCTAAATATTTACACATGATAGTACAATAACCTAAATATTTACACATGCAGCATTGTAAATAAGCATGTGTCCGGTTGTCCAGGACAAATGGTTTGTTGACCGGACAAGTAGAATGATCTGCATGGTTGTCCGGTGGACAAGTACAAATTTACAATAAATAGTGACGTGCAAAATTATAACTTTCTTATTTGTAGAAATTCTCGTGAAATACGGTTTGCCAGCAATCATGCACGTTGCAATTTCGTTAGCATCTTATTTTTCCACCGCCATCCCGTGTTGCACATCAGTTTTCCGCAAAGCATAGTGTGTCTGTTAACTGCGTCATCTGCACAGATCTAGCTCTGCCATTCTCGTAGGAAAAGCTAGTTCAGTTTTACCAACAGTCAACTTGCTTCCACGCATGGATCACATTTGATGAACTTAATAAATAGTATATTCGAATATCACTACCTTTTATCAGAATAATTATGTAGTAGGCCAGTTAACCAATATTAACCAACGCGGACTCGGGAGTCTTTGACTTCGCGAAATCACCAAACGTTGGTTCAGTAGATCAGCAAAATATTGTCAGCACTGTATGAATTTTCAGCTCTCCGGTGAACTTGTGGTGGTGGCTGGTGAACAGAATGTTAATAAACATTTCAAGAAGTGTTGTCGTGTCTTCATCACATTTATTTTACCACAAATCATGAGTTTAGGGACACTGACTTTTTGTGAATGTAGAAAATGGACGGAATTAGCATCTGTCGGATGAACATTCCCTGATTGCAGAACGATGTTTTGAAACATGATTTAACTTAATAAACCTAAATTACAATTTAGATATGCAACATTAAGACAAAATAACGAATGCATGACAGGATCTAAACAACTAAAATCCAAATTAATTTAAGCAAGACGCACATCCGCCGGGGCCGGCAACATGTACTATGGCAGTCTACGCGTGACAGCAGCGTTACGACATCATTCAATCTATACATTATAACTCAAGATGGTCCCTTGTAAATTTTATGTTGGTACACTTAAAATTGTTTAAATATTACTGACATGATATTATTTATACTGATCTAATAAGACTAACAAAGATGTGAATTTATTTGCTGGTGATCAAATTAAATTTATCTTCAGATTGTAAAATACAGAACGTTGCACATACTGAAGGACGTATTTGTTGAATAAAACAATATCACATTAGTTTTGTCTATGTGACAAATTGTGCTTCTTGGCTTTGCATTGGTTGTACTCCAGGTGGAGGGATGGGTTTTTAAACGACAAACTGACGCAAACGTCTCTCAGTGTATTTTACTTATAGGTAGCAGTTTCTTGCAACATTAAGAAAAATTGCAAGGAAAATATTCCTAACTGTTGTCTCATTCCTATCATAATCATTGTAATATTTATATTGCGCATATAAGTGCACATTTCCACTTCCTCAGCATCTCTAGAAATATTTGTTGATACATCATATGGAATGTCTCCTTTTAATATTCGTGATGAAAAACATTGTTAATCACTTAATGGCCTGAGAAATATTTGCAATTAAATGATTATTGAAAAAAAAATATTAGAGATCGGATTGTGTCCAACAGCAGGAAGATTGTCAAAAATTAAAGCTCACTGCGACAGTTACCTGGACAAGTGAACATTTTGGGGGACAAGTAGATTTAAAAATTAACTTGTCCGCTGGACAAGGAAAACTGTTGGCTTATTTCTATCGTTGCACATGGAAAAGGGGGAAGATTGAAGCATGATACTTATTAATCATTTCCAACAACATGATCACAACTTGTACAAGTATATTAAACATTTGTAACAATGGAAATGTATCTTTAGAAGACAATCTCATTCATCCATTCAACCACGAAACCACAGCAATCAATTGTGGCCCGCCCCAGCGAACCAGTTATTACATCACACAGGCCTGTTCTGCACACGAGCTAAAAATGGCTGTCTGGGTCATGTGACAGAAATATTGTGATTTTGACAGAAATGCCTAATTTATAATCAAATTTTTAAACATTAAGTTTAATTTCCTTGCATTTATGAACAAACAAAATAAAAAATACAACAGGCAACATGAATAACATGATTAATTTCTCAAAATGTTACCTTTTTAAAGTTTGCTTCTGTTTTAGCAATAAATTGAACGCTACGGAATGTATTTCAACAAATGAGGTGTCATTTTAAAGCCCATCATCTGTGGAATACAAAAACACAAATCTCCATTTTGCAACGTAATACCCACGTTGTCGTGGTACGTCACAATTAGTTGGAGGAGTTAGGTTATAGGGTTTTAAAATATACAACTTCAGTAACTGTAAGACGTCTAAAGCAACATGTTGGTATTATGACAGTGGCAAGAATATTTTATTACAAAGTTTTAATAACGTTATTATTATGAAATTGGTAATTATTATTTAAGGGTAGCCACTGGTCCTAAAATTGATCGTTGCCATTTTGGGATTTCATAATTTTCCAATAGATTGACATGTTGTGCATTCCCAATACATTGCATTTTTCAAGATTCCGATTAGAAATACCTATAATCAGATGATGTATATGTGCCCATACTGCTTAACATGTGATGTTCTTATTCTGTTTTGGCCGTTTTCACAAAACTATATTTTTGAACATTTGTGACAACGAAAAAAATTATTTGGGAAAATCTACACAAAACAGAGAATTTAAAATGTCATCAGTTCTGTGGAATGTTCTAGATGCAATGAGCTATTTTGGATGTCAGCTATATTTTAAGAGTTTGTAAACAAGGGTCAACCAATTACGGAATTTAAAAAAACATCTTCACCTGAATGGTGCAATTCACTAAGGACATAAAATATGGGAAGTCAGAGCCAAAAACCACCTTATTGCACAACGTAACATTCCAACAAACAAGTTATTGCAATAGTATAATGGCATTTGCTATCACTTTGAATAATTTTTCATGTGTGGCCTCATGGGTACTTAAATGGGCCATGGCAACAAATATGCAAATTAGCTGATTTTTCACGTGTTCAACAACCTTCACTCTGCTAATATAATACTAAAATTTTATGAAGATATGGTGAGTTTTCAACAAAATATGGACCATAGTTACTTTAGGACCAGCGGCTACCCTTAAGACATGGGCTGAAATGTGTTCATCGTGTAACAACATGAACTGGTTTGTTCACAGGCTGACGATAACCTATCCTGAGTTGCCTGAAGGTCTGCACTCCTTCAAGCTCGAGTGAGTATGCAAATAAAAGACTTACAGATTCTATTCATAACTGGTAATCTAGCCTTTTTAATCCTTTGGGCCGAAGGTCCAACGGACTTATGCCATTGCGCTGCGTGTGCAGTTAGCTGTAATCTCTATTTATAACTGCCACTAATCTCTATTTATAATTGGATAGTGGACTTTGTCCTATCTCTGATCACTGGGATGGCCGAGTGGAGCGGCCTGGGTGTCGGAGATTATGCTGTAAGCCTGTGTATTGGACTAGCCTCGGCTCACTGCCTACCATTGTCCCAGAATGCCTCCAACTATAACTGCTTTAACTATAATGTGTAATGATGTTGTTGTAGGATGCACTTTGAGACAGTCACTTGTTTAGATAACCATGAACATGTCTCTAGCTGTTAATGTTGTTGTAGGATGCACTTTGAGATACAGTCGCGTGTGTGGATGGCCAAGGACGTATTACTCAGCTACAATGCGACGAACAGCTTACTGGTGAGGAACGAGCAAGACCTCAAGATGTCAGCTGACTTCCTGTACGCTCCAACCGACCACAGCTACCACTGCGGCATCGATATGAAACTGAAGAACAATGACAACACAACTAACACCACCTCCACTGTCATCTTCAGTGGACTGCAGGTCGGTTGGACGGTGTTTCACTTCACAAGAAACTAGTCGGCTTTACGTCACTGACGTTATCTTTGTCTTACTGACATCTTTCTACTGGATCATTGGTTTTATGTTACTAGTGTTATCTTTGTCTTACTGACATCTTTCTACTGGATCATTGGTTTTATGTTACTAGTGTTATCTTTGTCTTACCGACATCTTTCTACTGGATCATTGGTTTTATCTTTCTAGTGTTATCTTTGTCTTACTGACATCTTTCTATAGATCATTGGTTTTATGTTACTAGTGTTATCTTTGTCTTACCGACATCTTTCTACTGGATCATTGGTTTTATGTTTCTAGTGTTATCTTTGTCTTACTGACATCTTTCTACTGGATCATTGGTTTTATGTTTCTAGTGTTATCTTTGTCTTACTGACATCTTTCTATAGATCATTGGTTTTATGTTACTAGTGTTATCTTTGTCTTACTGACATCTTTCTATAGATCATTGGTTTTATGTTTCTAGTGTTATCTTTGTCTTACTGACATCTTTCTATAGATCATTGGTTTTATGTTACTAGTGCTATCTTTGTCTTACTAACATCTTCCTACTGGAGTGTCGACTTTATGTTACCAGTGTTATCTTTGTCTTACTAGCATCCTGTATGCATGGAAATGTTCTCCTTCTAATACTGTGTTGAATTCTTATAACCACAGTGATGTGGTTGTCTAACAATAGGGAAATACATCAGTCTGTCTATAACATTCCACTCAAACTCATTTAATTTATTCCTGTACGTTTCATACATTTAACTTAGAGATTTCATTTACTCTATTTTAACTAACTCACATTTGATGTAACATACTTATGCTACTTTTAAAATACCTAATTTTGTTTTACTACATCGTAATGTCTTGGTACATTTTGATGTATCATATTTAGCACCTTTGAGCAGGTATTTTAACCAGTTATATGGTGCATTTTAGATGTTTAATAATACAAATAGATTTATTTCAGGTAAAATCCATAAACAACCGGCAACTGTAAATACGTATAAAATACATAGCTTTTAAAAGTAAATAACTTAGAAATGTAGATACAATAAAATAAGGTAATAAGTTTAAAATGTTAACAAGTTGTAAAAACTAAGAAATAACTAAATAAATATGTAAAACATGATATCATGTTTTAGAATTTTTATTAACTACAGCTGTATTAACTTTTTACCTATTATATCTATTTATATTTATAACTCATACACTTTTGAAAGTTATGTATTTGTATATGTACCGATTGTATATGGGTTTTTACCTGAACTAAATGTATTATTATTATACACATATTATATGTATAATAATAAATTTGTGTGATGTTTGCGTCGGCAGGTACAAGTCGGGGAGATCAAGTACAACAAGTTCGGTCGCTCCAACGACTGCATCGGGTTCTTCACGATCCCGATCTGGTCAGGCCTCATCGTTGGCCTCCTCCTTGTCAGCATCCTCAGCTTCGGCGTCATTATGCTGCTCATGATGAACTCCATTGACAGGTTCGACGACCCGAAGGGGAAGACGATCACCGTCAACGTCTCCGACTAGGTCGTTGTCGTGGCGACCGATGGGGCGTGCTAGTGTGCACCTGCGAGAGGTCGTTTAACATAGAACTGTAATCCTGGTTTTTATCTGGTTATTTTCAAGGAATTGTGAAAGAAGGAAAACAAATTCAGGGAAATGTTGAATATTTGAGGATGTTTTGTGAAATTCTTTGTTAAGTGCAAAATTTGTTGTTCTGAAATTCTCAAAATATTTGTAGAAAAGCGAGAAAGCACGAATATGCGTGCGTGGTTCAGTAGATGGTATCTTAGATGTAGCTAATATTTGTATAGTTGTAAGCGGAAGATTCCCTTGTAGTGCGGTGCACAAATCATGTTGTCACACTACCAACTTATGGTAAATATACATATTAAACGGTAGTTCAAGTAGTTCTGGGCAGTGGCATAGATGATGTTAAAGCCATAGGAAATATTAACATCAGTTGGAATGTTGGAAGATATCGGTACTGATTGTGTGCTTGTGTATACATTCAGAAAGTTGGTTGTAGAATGGCAGGAAATGGGGCAGGGAATGTGGACAAATCCACAAATTGGGTTAAGTAATTACTCCTTTGTTGTCAGCTAAGCCTGCAGCCGAGATGGGATGTAGCTCTGGCTGCAAGAATGATAGGTATGGCAGAAAGATTATAACCAGGTCCATTTTAAAGAGTTCATTGCTACATATTAAGTATCCCCGTTTTTTCATTTGAAAAGGATCGGAACGTTTTCAACGTATTACTGTTCCATGTTTTCTAGGGCAAAAAAAGAAAAACCAAATTCCTTGTTTCCCAATGGCATGGTGATATAAGGGAGGAACAATGTAAACATTCCAATAGGGCCTTGGGGAGACGGCCAGGAAACTGAAGTAACGACAAACTACCACTTCAATTTGCTCTGTATATCAGATGTGTTCAAAATGTACTATACACTGTCTAAGGAAGTGGTTGGTTTGTGAATACCTGTAGTAAATTTGTAAATCTAGTTTAACAAACGTAGCAGTTGTAAATTTTAAGTGTAACAAATTGTTGATGAAATGAAAGTGAATATTTATGTCTGTACTACTAGTAGCTTAACTAACGTAATAATTGTAAATTTGCACGTATGATGTGTTAGCGTAACATGTTGTATATAATGATGTATATGTGTGTGAGAAAGTCACTAATAAAGCCAACAGATTGTGTACAACTTTTCAGCTCAGAGTGCAGTGTTTTACTACAAGATCCACACAGAAAGTTTAAAATGAGACCAACATTACATTTCTTTCATGACAGCAGTTACACCCGTCCACTTACTGTACCTGCCCATGGATATACAGGTTCAACAGTAGACACTGGACTGGTATGGGTACACCAGTGTGCGCAATATACACAGTCACACTGCATTTTTGTTCTGATGTGATCATTAAACCCAAATTCACGTGTACAAATATCTGCATGAAACTATACTTACACATAATTTTGTGTTGTACCAATCTATGGAGCAACAAACCCAAGAGTGGCAGTTATTACCAGTACTGTAAGTAACAACCTTTACATTAAACAAAATTCATCAGTTCCTAAGATCAGAGGCCAGTGGTCCAAATGAACTTCGAAAGAGGCAAGTAGACCCAGGAGCCTGAGGGAGGTGCAACTGTACTGTCCCAAAGTTGGCGTTATAACATACAACTTTTAAATAAAGTAAAGGTAAGTTCTTATATAGCGCAGTATCCAGTCCTCAGGACTGCTCAAAGCACTTTACTCCTGGCAGACCTGTTCAATCAAATCTCCACTTCTCTGGGAAGCATTCAGCCACGCTGCAATTAATGCGCGAAGACGATTCGTACACAAATATCCACCATTGTCTATAGCCAGGTTCTCATTCATACAGGTGAGTGAACTGACGCAATGTAGAGTAATCGAACTTGCCCAAGGTTCGACACCGCTGCACAAGATTCGAACCTGCGTTCTCTCAGTCGAGAGTCCGGAGCTCTACTACGCTCCACGTAATACACAGATCCAGTACAGAAAAGACACTCCAGTTTTGCACTGGTTTCTAGGCTGTGTTGTCACATGATAATTCTAAAACAAATCCAACTACTTGGTAAACATCACAGATAATATATTTATAAATGTGCACACACGGATCCTTAATTCTAACAAGCAGTCAATGAAGTAATCTCAATCAACACACCAACCTGCAGCTATTGGAAATAAACCAATTCAACTCGTCCAATTTTCTGAGACAATAAAACCACAAAAGTTAACAGTGATTATGTACTTATTAAAGTTCATAACAATAAAAAAAAATCTTAAAACTTGTTCACTAAAATCTATTCATGAAATGATAACAAACAGCTACAGAGATGTAACATGGCCATATGAATTGTGTAGTAATCGTTACATTTGTCTCAAATGCCTTCGAATTTGATATTTAACATTCTGAATACCTCTTCAGGAACTGTTTGGAAAGAAGCAACATGCCAAATAAAAGGAATGCAAATGTGTTTCAAAACTTAGTATTATGATTGTGAGCATTAATTACCCATCTATCTGGGTAGTTATGCTCACATGTAAATAATTAACAATAACAACAATAAATTTAGTCTAACCTTAACTATGAACTTAAAACAGCAACATTGAATGATATGTCATTAAGTGTACTACCTTCTAAAAGACTTGTCAAGTTTTGTCATATGTCAACGACACATGACCAAAGTGTCGCATATTTTTTGTTTTAGCATAGTATCGGCCAAATGAGAAAAAACATGTAATATAAAGATTTAAAAATAATGCACTTTTAGTACAAGCAGAAAGCATTTATCTGCTCACCTGGTACGCTCAAATCTTCCATATCATAACCTAGATATTTAATGAAATGATCATGTGCTAAATTATTTTAAAATGTCTACAAGTAACTTGGTAAAATGGCAATTCCTTAATCGCTGCAAAATACAATGTTTTTATTTACATATAGTTTTATCTGTAGGCCGGCTACACGGATATCTAGAGTTGAAGCCAAAGTATTATACATATATAAGGTAGTTTTTGACACACTCTGGTTATCTAGACACCAATCTGTCTCTCAACATGAGCTCCGAATATCTTCTGTCAGGGGAGATATCAAAACCTCAGCCGAGACAGGAGCAAGCTTCTGCAGGGGGCGATCTCAAGAACTCAGCGGACACAAGGGAGAGCTTCTATAGGGGAGATCTCGGGAACTCAGCCTAGACAGGGACAAGCTTCTGTCCAGGGAGATCTCAAGAACACAGCCAAGACAGGGGCGTGCTTCTGTTGGAGGAGATTTCAAGAACTCAGCCGAGACAGGGGCGAGCATAAGGTCGTCCCCAGAACTCATCTCGTCTGTTGCGAGCGCGTTCCAGGGTCTCGGACGCGAGAGAGCAGCTGGAGGCAACCGACCTCACGGACAGCGACAGCATATCATCGTCTCTCGGGGGGATGTCATCTACAACGTCAAGGGTCATGAGGTCAAAGTTCACAAAGTACATAGGAACCTCACTATTAAGGTCTTCCTTGAGTCTGGGACTAAGTGACCTGAATTGTGAGGTAACCATATTAGCAGGACTCATTTCCTACACTTTACTTTGATCAATCTAATTTTCGACTGTTCTAGGATAACCATAAATGCAAGGTGGCTGTATTACTGAGGTGACCATAAAGCCAGGTTTGACTGTATTTCTATAAGGACCATTGGTATGCAACATTATGATAGACTAAACTGAAGAGTAGACAACCATTTATGAGTCATAACCATATTCACATTACAGCAGATGTAAAGGTGATTTTCCCTTTACCGAAGGGTAAGGTAAATGTAGATTTTGGCAAAGTACAGATACAAAAACTTGTACAGTGGAACCTCATAACTATGACCACCCACTTTACTCGAGTCTCTTCACAGTGGTCTTAATTCGGAGGTGGAAAACACCTACAGTGGAACATTGTAAATAAGGCCACCCAATGGTCTTGACAGAAGTTATCTCAATATGGAAGTGGTCCCAGTTCCGAATAATTTGTTCACGGTTTTTACTATTAAACAATATTTTTTTGGTTGCTATGTGGTCATATTTCTGAGTGAGGCTTTGGCACAGTGCTCGCTGATATCGTATGGTTCTCCAGCATTTACTCTATCATCAGGGCAGGAGGGACTAATACAAAACTTGAACCCCCCGATGACACTACAACTGACCTCTGTTGACCTCTAGCCAGCTCCCCGTTGCGTGGGGTGGGGAGGGTACAGTGTCCCCAAGATCTTCACGAATTGTCGAGGGAATGTTTGCATGTGGGAATCGGTCACGGATGGGCACTTTCTTTCCTGGAAGATAGTGAATTGTTACGCCGGAGTCTTACATTTATAACACGTTCGATACTTACCAAGTGTCATAAATTTCATCTTTATAAAACTTCACTCCTAATGACGCCAAAAAACTCACAGCATAAATATTATGAAACATATTCCAGTACCCCATGAGACACATGTTGGTACATCAGCATATCGAAGGACTTGCTACCACCAGTGGACAAACATTTTATAAAATGTACTTAGAGCGACACTACTGAACAGCAATTAAATTATCTATAGCGTACACCATGTTACCATCTTTTTTTGACACAACTGTACATCATAATAAATAATACAACATGTTCTGGTGGATGACTGATTCATGGAGATATTTCTTACCGACCATCTCTGGAAAGAACCACCAGAGGCAACTAAGTCAGAGTGTAAGAACGAGGTCACAGACTTCCCTGGATGCAGACAACAGCGCCCCATCCCCTCTAATAGCTGCTTAGCCAAGGGAGAAAGCGACAGAAAGATACACAAGGAGAGGCAACTCACCCTTGTGCTGCGGTGGACTGGACACGTACTCAGTGACCAGCGGCCGGTCATTTGCGGCCGTTTCATCAACCAACACCTGGTCATCGGGAGTGGGCTTGCCGTAGATCGGGGACGGCGAAACTGGACGACCACTGGTCTGAACGGACACATGAAAGATTATACAATAAACTTCAAAAAGTGACTACTGACAAAGTCGTTTAGGCATAATGTTAATGGATTGATGTGGCTTAGATTTATGAAATTAGTTGTGAACTGGTGTAATCTGATTCTGAATTATTTCTGATTTATTTTTGTATTATTCGTATTATATGCAGATGTTCTTGAAGTAACCAAGCTGAAGGATGTTAGCTGATAATACACCAATATTTGTTCTCAAAGCATTCTGAATTTTTTTTTGCAAAGAATGTGATTCACTTTTGAGATTACAAGAGCCATTTCGCTTGTCACTAGCAGTGGTGGAGAAAAAAAAAATTATTAGAAATTTTTTTTTTTTTATTACAAAAGTTGATTTGAGAATTGTTAAAAGATAGCTGCATAAATAATAATAATAATATAACAAATGGTAGAATTCTGTGTGGTGTAAAAACAATATGCTATGAACCAACTGAAGAAACATCTGTGAACATTCACGGTCATGGAGTAGCATCAAATAATATCAAAACAAACACTAGTATTTGAAAACAAGACAGACGTGAAACACTTGAAAGAAAACAAGTTCACAACATCAGACTTCAGCACCGGTGTTAAACCAGCACACATCAAACGTGCAAATCAGAATTCATGCCAAGAGGGAAGTGGTCACATGATCAGCACCAAGTGCCTCTCTCGACCAATCACCTGACTCTTGGTTGACTGCACATTCGATCGACCGTAAGAAAATGCATCTTTCTCCATGCTAGTCCTCTGATTCCGCGTGCCTGTGAACCGATGTTGATGAAATTCGCCAGATTTCCGTTTATTACCACTGCTAACTGTCTTTGAAGGAAACGACACCTTCTTCCCGTTTCTGTTGCCACAAAGTTCACCGGATGGCACATAGGTGTCACTAGCGAAACGTACCTTAGGTGGCGGTGTTGTGTTGATGTATTCCCTGCTGGTGGTGTCATGTGTTCTGTATGCCCTTGTCAAGTTGTGGCTGTTGTTTGCGTTTTTACGAGACGCGAGCCCATTCATCTGACCTGAAGAGAAATGATGCACCTTTATAAAATATAATAATAACATATATTATTACCAGTACCTTGGTTACTTTGGCATTTACAAGCAGTCAAATGAGCTGACTACTGACCCACATTATGTAGTCAGAATCTGTTCTCAATGGTGATGATGCTACAGCATTAATTATTATAATATAATCAAATGTAGATGAGAACCAATTCGGAGGTTACCGATGCATAGTTTATCTCAATTAGCACCTGGTGTTTGCATGAACAGATTCTGAGTTGGAAAATGACTCCTGACACAACATCGTTCGCAGATAGCTCTGGCCAGGGTGCATTCGCACTTTTTCATTTCCCTGTGTGGGTTTTTTACTTCCCCTGACACAGACACCAGGTAGAAGTGACCAGTGGCTTATGGCGTCTCTTTTGAAAGACACAGACACTGTAGGGTGAAGGAACTTGCCCAAATTTTCAAACGGCGATCAGTGGTAGGATTCAAACCCCAATCCCAATCCGACCATCGGCAACCACTCCCCACAGGTCAACCACTGGAAAGTGTTGTGTCCAGGGCAATGGTTATTTGAAGGGTGGATTATTAAATCAGTATTAAAACCCAGGTACACAGGGTTCAGGCCGTCTCTACCCACCCCACTCTTAAGACTCTACCTTTGGTCTTCCTCTGCTCCTGGTATGATCCCGAGTCTTCCGACGAAGGTGACACTGGCCCCGTCTGTTGTTTCTGCCTCCCCGACGACGGTGACTTACTCCGGAGTGGGGATGACAGCAGCAGACCCCCCACGGAGGGTGTGGTTCGGTCGAGGTGGTGTCTACGGTCTCCATTACTCAAGACAGGGGTCGGCACCCTTCCCTCCAGGTCATCTTCGTCCACTGACCCCGCCCGCAAGGTGTCGCTACTGGCCGCATCAGAAACATCGTCCAGGGCGGCGCTGTTCGCATCGCTGTCAACAACACACCAACGTCTCACATCCAGGGACTGGTTCACTAAGGTCGCGAGCTCTTAGGAAAATCAATCATTAAACTGAATCTCTTCTTAAATGTAAGGAGAATTTTCAAATGGCAAAAGGCCACTGCTACGTCACCGAAGACACTATTTCCATGACACACCAATCAAACTGTCCCAGTGGCGCCTCCTGGTGGTGACAGTTTTCAGTACACAAGATCACTATTAAGGAACGAAAAAATTATTTTTATAGAGCAAAATCGGGCTTATGAACCGATAAGAACGTTAGTTAAACAGTGCGCAGGTTTTCAAGTTTTCACATTCATTTCAATGACAGCCCAGACATGTTGGCAACAACATGTTTGTATCATTAAAGGTAAATAAAAGGCTTATGAGGTCATAAGATTGTTACGAAAGGTAAGTTCTTATATAGCGCAGTATCCAGTCCTCAGGATTGCTCAAAGTGCTTTACACTTTACTCCATGGCAGACCTGGTCAATCAAACACCATCTCGACTTCTGTGGGAAGCATTTAGCCACGCTGCAATTAATGCACAAAAACTAGTCGTACACAAATATCCACCACTGTCTATAGCCAGGTACTTATTCATACAGCTGAGTGAACTGAAGCTATGTAGAGTAAACGAACTTGCCCAAGGTTCGACACCACCGCACAGGATTCGAACCCGCGTTCTCTCAGTCGAGAGTCCGAAGCACTGTGCTACTGCGCTCCAAGCAAAATCACTGCATAGCTCATTTACTTTCTGGGTGCTTATAAATACCACCACTGGCAGTGAACGCTGCAAACTATATTCACAGCACAGAAAACTGAATTAAAACAGCCAAGGTGGGATGACCTCGTGAAGAGGGATATGAGAAGATCAGACGAAAATGTAAGATAGAATGAAGCTGCTGATGGAAAACACTGGAGAAAAACAACAGAACAAGCATGAAAACACTGTAGTGGGCCCTCACCCCTGTACAACAGGGAACGTGGAGGAAGAAGATGATTAAAGCAGGAATAAATGAACAACTGTCACAAATAAAACATGCGGAAGAAGACTAAACACTAAACTAATAACTCTGCTGGTGTTTTTACTAAACAAATGCAGTGATTTAGTGTTATTTTTTTTAAACACAACTATAACGTTCAAACTTACTTTGACATTTCGACCGGCGTCAGCAGTATTCATCTGGAAGTTTTTCCTCTGCTCGCCAGATGGCGTGGCGAGCAGAGGTTCCTGATGAAGATTGTCAACAGCGGTCAAAATGTTGAAGTGAGTTCAAACATTATAGTTATGTATTAAAAATATAAATATATTTTATGATACTTTCAATTTGATGAACACTTTCACAAACACCGTCATGTTATGAACACTTTCACAAACACAGTCATATTACGAACACTTTCACAAACACAGTCATGTTATGAACGCTTTCACAAACACAGTCGTGTTATGAACACTTTCACAAACACAGTCATGTTATGAACACTTTCACAAACACAGTCATGTTATGAACACTTTCACAAACACAGTCATGTTATGAACACTTTCAAAAACACAGTCGTGTTATGAACACTTTCACAGACAGTCGTGTTATGAACACTTTCACAAAGACAGTCATGTTATGAACACTTTCACAAAGACAGTCATGTTATGAACACTTTCACAAAGACAGTCATGTTATGAACACTTTCACAAAGACAGTCATGTTATGAACACTTTCACAAAGACAGTCATGCTATGAAGTGCTAACAGCTGCATAGACCCACCTGCATGTGGCCGATGAAGTAACGACAGATCCCTGATTTGCGTTGTCATCGAGTGACTCGGTCCAAGCGAGCTTCTTGCGGACAACATCAGCCGGGGCTGTCCGGTGGAGGGAGGCTCGCTCCCTCCGCGGCCGCTTGTCCCTGTCAGGGCAGGGGAGGAGGAATGTTGACAAACATTGTTACAGTGACTATAAAGTGGCAGAATGATAACACTATTTGTGACATGCCACAACAGACCAGTACTAAGTCGCACAGTCCTATTCTGCACAACGGACCAGTACTAAGTCGCACAGTCCTATTCTGCACAACGGACCAGTACTAAGTCGCACAGTCCTATTCTGCACAACAGACCAGTACTAAGTCGCACAGTCCTATTCTGCACAACAGACCAGTACTAAGTCGCACAGTCCTATTCTGCACAACAGACCAGTACTAAGTCGCACAGTCCTATTCTGCACAACAGACCAGTACTAAGTCGCACAGTCCTATTCTGCACAACAGACCAGTACTAAGTCGCACAGTCCTATTCTGCACAACAGACCAGTACTAAGTCGCACAGTCCTATTCTGCACAACAGACCAGTACTAAGTCGCACAGTCCTATTCTGCACAACGGACCAGTACTAAGTCGCACAGTCCTATTCTGCACAACAGACCAGTACTAAGTCGCACAGTCCTATTCTGCACAACAGACCAGTACTAAGTTGCACAGTCCTATTCTGCACAACAGACCAGTACTAAGTCGCACAGTCCTATTCTGCACAACAGACCAGTACTAAGTCGCACAGTCCTATTCTGCACAACAGACCAGTACTAAGTCGCACAGTCCTATTCTGCACAACAGACCAGTACTAAGTCGCACAGTCCTATTCTGCACAACAGACCAGTACTAAGTCGCACAGTCCTATTCTGCACAACAGACCAGTACTAAGTCGCACAGTCCTATTCTGCACAACAGACCAGTACTAAGTCGCACAGTCCTATTCTGCACAACGGACCAGTACTAAGTCGCACAGTCCTATTCTGCACAACAGACCAGTACTAAGTCGCACAGTCCTATTCTGCACAACGGACCAGTACTAAGTCGCACAGTCCTATTCTGCACAACGGACCAGTACTAAGTCGCACAGTCCTATTCTGCACAACAGACCAGTACTAAGTCGCACAGTCCTATTCTGCACAACAGACCAGTACTAAGTCGCACAGTCCTATTCTGCACAACGGACCAGTATTAAGTCGCACAGTCCTATTCTGCACGAGAGCCAGAAACAGTTGTCTTGGGCATGGTACATCAATTTAGTTATTTTGGCAGAAATGCACAACTTATAATTTCAACTTTCAATGTCCTATTTAGTATCCTCGACAAATAACCCAAAACTAATTAAACACATGCATTTACACTTCAATTTTATCAGTAAATATAAAACTACTCAAGATATTTTAATAAATGAGATTTTAAAGATCATGATCCATGGAATTTGAAAAGGTACACAACTATTACTTTATAAATCTGTAACTTATGATCCACTTAGCTGTGGCGAGTCACGTCATTTAACCTTTCTTTGGATGATGAGATGCCAGTGACACACAGCAGGGTGTGGTCTATCCAGTGGCAGTGCCATGACGACATACTGCTGACCCTTTACACTGCGATGTGTGGACACTTACACTGCGGTGTGTGGACACTTACACTGCGGTGTGTGGACACTTACACTGCGGTGTGTGGACACTTACACTGCGGTGTGTGGACACTTACACTGCAGTGTGTGGACACTTACACTGCGGTGTATGGACACTTACACTGCTGTGTGTGGACACTTACACTTCAATCAATGTGTGGACACTTACACTGCGGTGTGTGGACACTTACACTGTGGTGACAGGTACACTGCTACGTGTGTGGAACTTACACTGCAGCATGTGGGCACTTACACTGCAGTGTGGTGACACTTACACTACAGTGACACTTATACTGTGGTGACACTTACACTGCGGTGTGTGGACTCTCTAGACTGAGGGCTGAGAGGACACTGCTGCTACTGGTGGTGTCCCACAGCTCCGCCTGCTTGGCGTAGAGCTGGCCGAGGTGAGAGCGCAGGAAGTGCGTACCCTGGGCGCGTCGTTTGTACTCCTCCGCGCGACGACGCAGCTCCAGCACCTCCGAGTACCAGCTCGATGCCACTGACGATGACATGTCCGCCGACACATGCGTATGGTCCTCGCTCGGTAGCGCCGTGTCTTGATCCTGGGAACAAATACCAACATGAAATTACACTTACACATATTAGCTTACACACCCATCCGTGGAGCAACAAACTAAGGACAGCAGTTATCACCACTACAGTATCATGATTTATTCTCGAAGTCGCACATTTAAGCCTCCATTGTCGCTATCGAACGACATCGTGGTGCGCGTGACTTCGTCATAAGTTAGATCCTTTGTATCCTGTGCTTGGTTGGTTTATTGGTAAGATTGTGATGTAATGCCGACTTTCAAAATAATTCATCCACAGTGGCACCGTTTAGCTGGAGTGTTCCTCATCACTCAACCGGCTCACCCTGTTACTTCCCAACAAGTAGAAGGCACGTCACATATACGTCAGTATAAACATCAGCAGTCAGCTTATTGGAATGGCCATTGGCAGATTAGAGGCTCAAGGAACTTCATCGTGTTTTCTGTTGCCGAAACAAAGGATAAAGCAGCTTAAGCAAGAACCGTATGTGGGGAAGGATGATCTGGCAGAAGTGTGCTGCCCTAGTAATGTAAATACGGTTGCAAGAGAAAAGGTTCACGGAGGTCATGCTCATAATTAGGATTATAATGTCATAGTCTGGGCGTATAAATTCTCCGGCAATGTCATAATGACGGAGGTAGACTTTTGGCCACAGTTGCATAGTGGTGCAGAAACCTGGATACTACGATCACAAGAGGCAGTCTCTTGATGTTTTTGAGGTGTAACTAGGGCAGACACACTACGAAATAGCCAGATCAGAGAGGAGACATTTACCCCTGAATCCATCTCAGATGTCATCAGACACAGAAGACTCCGGTGGTTTTGACATGTCTGCCGTATACCAAACAAAAACCTCATAAAAATAGCTTTCGAGGAAGACTTTAAAGGACACTGAAAATGAGAATGGCCGCGGAAGAGGTAGACTGACCAAGTTAGACAAGACACTGGACTCCTGCTTTTAACAGCAGAGCAATGTGCTCTAGACAGGATGAAATGGAGGGGTGTGACACCCAGGAGGGTAGCGAGGG
Source organism: Escarpia spicata (assembly GCA_963995525.1). Taxonomy (NCBI): domain Eukaryota; kingdom Metazoa; phylum Annelida; class Polychaeta; order Sabellida; family Siboglinidae; genus Escarpia; species Escarpia spicata. The sequence goes on along the minus strand of OZ023205.1, from coordinate 50,020,797 downwards.
GTCACATTGGCCTAGTCATTTAAATCATGTAAGTCAACTTACAGTAGTTCACTCTCAATGCATAATACTAAATTGCACAAATATAAGGATGAATGAATTTTTTTTTGGCATAGAGCATTTTTGTTAACAGTTCAGTGCAAATTACATACAAATAAAATTATACAAAAACTACATTCAACATGTATTAAAACATATTTTTACGGACATAATACTAGGTATAATTGCATATTTATGTATTGAATGATGTTTCAATACATTGGTGGTTGACACTACACAGCATAGGTTTCATGGTTGGGATATTTACCAAAACAATTTCTTTATTTTTCTACAAATTTGCATGTATTTTTCATGTACAGTAGTCCCTCTCTTTAGGAGACCCTCTGAAGAGGGGTCACCTGCTATGTCGGGACAGTTTGTCAATGTACGGACCGTTCTGCCATGTTAATGTCCCTCTGATGGGAGGACACCTCATGTACGCGGACAGCAGACAGGATATTTTGGTTATATGTCCCTCCTAAGACGGACAGTATTAATAAATTTGAAGATTTTTTGCCAAATTTATTTAGAAAATGGCGGACATACAGCTTGGTGTGTGTCAATGGTAACACCCATAATAACGAGCCTGTCGTCCTTGCTGTAATCGTTGTATTTGTCTAAACTACTTAGAGTTCCTTTGATTGCGGTATGTAAACTTTAGGCAGAGTGAATGTGGAGGAAGGTATTGTTAATTTTGTGCTGTTATCAATCACATTTGCCGCCGGCGATGCCATGATGGCTTCCCCGTTCGCGCTTCCAGCCCCAGTCAGGGCTTCGGCTTGGCGTCGCCTTTTCATCTTGTAAATTGCAAGTAAGATTTACAAATATGATGTATAAAAGGTTCACCTCAATTGTTTTCAATGTAGTCCAACATTAAGCCTAAACTGAGGTGAAATAATAAACAAGCATCATCAAATCATGCTGCGCTACGCCAAACATTACCAGTGCCTTGAAAATATGAACTGGTTACCAGCGTATGAAACGGTGGAACACATTATCAACTGAAGCACAATTTGTGCATTAATGAATGGTTCGAAATTGGATGAAAAATGAAGTCAGACAATTAACGATTGTATCTGTTACCGGTTTTAATATTTAATTAACGTTCACGTTGCATGTCACAACTGATTTAAATATTCGGTTGACCATTTTCAGGTTATTATTTTAGCCGGTAGGGGGCAACAAAAATCGTCAACTTGCGAATTACTTAAGAAATATTTTAGCCACAGAATATCTAAATCGTTCGAGAATACCAGTTTATAAAATGTTGTAACGGAGATGTTTTGTTCGACATTTTTGGTTGAATGCTGCCATATGTGCAGCAAATTCTACTGCAACGCCGGGCCGATATCATTGCGTAGGCTAGGGGCAGTGAATGAGTGAGTGACCAGTGTGCAAACGCGGTTGAGGAAAATCTCAGATCGACAGAGGGAGTCGGGCGGACGATGCCAGGCAGGCGATATGACAACATGACCAAATGTTTATTTTTTAATACATCATAGTAATAATAAACATATATATATAGTGCTTAATTCCTATCAGTCAATGCGTTGACATATTGCCACATCTTTACCATGCGTCGGTTGTACTGGTCAGAACTTTGGCACTAAGATGCCTGTCCCTCCGATGAGCGGACACCTGCCATGTCGGGACACTTATGCTTGGATACAGGACACTTATGCTTGGATACAGATGTGTCCGCTGAAGAGAGGGACTACTGTATATTGAGAAGTGACACTAGTGTCATGTTCTCAGTTGTTTGAGGTAGTGACTGTTATATTTATACGTACCGTCCTAGAGCCCATGTGGGGAGGACTGGCGCCCTTCCACGTCCCCTCTTTGACTTCAAACTTCCAAGGAGGCTGGTAGTTGCAGGAATACTCAGACGTACAGCTCCTGTGCAGAAAAATACAATCATCTCTAAGTGTTATATTCTCGACAAATACCAAGTCACAAATACCAAGTCACAAATACCAAGTCACAACAGAACAGTGTGGCATTTGAATAAATATCCCCTGACGTATGGCAGTGAACTTAATCTGTTACTTGCTTCATTTCAAAATATTTCGCGAACAAAGAAATCAAACCTGTCTAATAACCATTATGATATGCTGGCTTGTTGTGCAAATTATCCAATTTACTGAACAAATAAATTATTTCTCTTTTGTTATGAGATTGACCAAGTGTCCATCCCTTTTGTTTTGGTGCATCTCTCAAGTTGGTTTCCAAAGATTGTATATTATTAATAGTTGCACCAATTATTTAACTGATATACTAATTATTTAACTGATATACTAAAACCAGGATATTTATATTTGGTAAATTAAGTCTCTATACAATAACTGCTAAAGCAGGATTACTGAACATTCTTCAGGATAGTTTGTTTTCAAATTAGAAACTTTCATTTTTCATATCCAAGAATCATGTTAAATTACCTGGTAGAGGTCATTCAGCGTCATAGGTACTGATGAAGTCGGCGTGACACGTAAACGAAAGCCTCTACCAGGTAATTTAACATGATTCTTGGATATGAAAAATTAAAGTTTCTAATTTGCTAAAGCAGGAGCTATGTTATTACTGAAACATTTTCTAACACATGTATAAGTTTATATATCATAATAAGTGTACGAATTTGTATTCAGTTTTCAAACATTTATAAATGGGTGAATTAATATAATTTAATTATCTGCTGTCAGAAGTCAGAAATACAAATAACTGGTGTCTAGGAACATAGGAACAAAGACCATTTCTGTATACACAGGTGTCTGAAAACTTAAGATACACAAAAATAATTAATTATTACATAGAGTTTTAGGGTGAGAGAAAACACTGTGTCCAAAGACACACAGCCAGTTCGGTAATGTTATGTTTGAGGGAAATTCACGAGGGGGCACTTACAGGGGGCGTCCGAGGGGGAAGTGTGACTTGTGGGGGTTGACAGTCTCCTTCACGAGTCGCTTGTCACTGTCACTTGTCACCCGCTCCACTCCAGCCGGGGCCCGTCTCAGCGCTGACACAGTGACAGGATACACACGTACAACAAACGTGGCCAACAAGCAAACTAATTCATGCACAGATGCGAAGTACAGATTTGTTTCCTCCAAGTGAAGTATACACTACAAATCTGACCTGTTTGTAGAAATTACACATCTGATACATCTAACTATAACTGTGTAATTATTGTTATTTTTTAGAAATTCACCACTGGTTAAAAGATGTTACTGGTTTTAGGGTTCATACCGAACATCAGATGCGTGTTAATCGATTATTTACAACGGTTCATATTTACGTCATAATAAACATCATTTCTGAATACTTGGGGAAACCAACATCTGTCTGCGACTCTGTGTGCATGTGGCACCATCTAGAGGATTGGCATTTTTCTAGTGTTTAGAACTTACACATCTGACACGTTTAGACCTTACACATCCAACACATTTAGAACTTACACATCCAACACATTTAGAACTTACATATCCGACACGTTTAAAACTTACATATCCGACACATTTAGAACTTACATATCCGACACGTTTAGAACTTACACATCCGACACGTTTAGAACTTACACATCCAAAACATTTAGCACTTACACATCCGACACTCTTAGAATTTACACATCCAATACACTTAGAACTTACATATCCGACACGGTTTAGAACTTACACATCCAAAATGTTTAGCACTTACACATCGGACACTCTTAGAATTTACACATCTGACACTCTTAGAATTTACACATCCAACACATTTAGAACTTACATATGCGACACGTTTAGAACTTACACATCTGACACGGTTTAGAACTTACACATCCGACACGTTTAGAACTTACACATCTGACACATGTTTAGAACTTACAGAGAAAAGAACAACACTAGTTGCTGTCAGAACCTACAAAATGCATGCTTCTGTACAGATGAATTACTATTTGTGTGTGGCTCATCAAAGCGAAGTTAGTTATCTAGTATAATGTTCTCACAAATACAGTTTTAATCAAGAAGGTTTGCTAAACATACCTTCAACACTTTTGCTCCGTTTTCTCATCTGAAATGATAACAAAATGTTATGTATAAAAAAACTAATAACGTAAATATTTCAGTATGAGATTCTACTAAACGTGTTCACTCTCTCTTGAACTCAAAACTTACACAACAGAATAACTTAAGACATTTATTCAACTTTTTATTTACCCGTGCACACAGAAATGCTCCCGATTTCTAAACAAATCAATTATTTGAAGAGCCAATTGTTTTTTATTAGTGAACAAAATATATCTGCCATTGAATAACAGAAACTATTTATGAGAATTAAAAAAAATTTCAATAAAAAAGGATGTCACAGACCAGCTCAACCACGAAGCAGAGAACAGCTTACATTGGTGATGATGTACGCACAGATGTTTAGAATTCATGATAGCAGCCAAATAAAACAAAAAAGAAAGGTCAGTGCTAAACTATTAATCTCTCATTGTAACAAAAGATTGTTTTAGAACACATCCAACTTGATCAAACATGTACATGTATCATGATAAAAGCAACACCAGGCATTACCTGTACCTTGGTCTTCTTTGAAGGCATGGCTGTATCATCCCTTCCATTGGTGACAACTTCCGGCATGGACAGTATCAGCTTATTCCAAGGCTGAAACTGTCGTTGATATTCGCTGCTTATGTTCATCCTTGCTGCCTTTGGTGGCGACATCTGGGGACAGCTCTTGTACACCACCTGATATTGAAATAACAAACTAAACAATGTAGATTAACTTTGCGCTGTGTGTAACTGTATTCTGTAAAAATGATATGCTGTAAAAGTGAATATGAGAAATAAAAGCAGTGATACTGTTTGGTTTTCAAGTATTACAGATATACTAGGACAAAATGAAAGAAATGCTAAGTGACGAAGCGACATATGAGAAGTTAAAGAAGGATCCGACCAAGAAATATAAGGCAGAACTCATCAGAATGGTAAATTCCTTGGAGAAGGAGGGGAAGATCACCAAAGATCAGTACTGGTACTTATATCATACGCTAGAAAAAGTACCACGGATGTATGGATCACCAAAAATCCACAAGGAGAAGGTGCCACTCAGACCAATTGTCGACTACACACAGACAATAGCATACAGAGTATCCAGAGAATTGGCCAACATACTACAACCACTTGTTGGAAAAACAGAACACCATACGGAAAATTCACAAGAATTGGTGAAAGAAATGACAAAGCTGAGAATGGAAGAAGGAGAATCATTTGTGTCATATGACGTTGTGTCACTGTTCACGAAGACCCCAATCAGAGAAGCTTGCAAAGTCATCAGAAAAAGACTAGAGAATGACAAGACACTAAAGAAGAGAACAAATATAAACGTAGACGACATCATGGAGTTGTTGAAATTTGTCTTGGAGACGACATACTTCAGATTTGGAGGAGAAATTTACCAACAGAAGTTTGGGGTAGCCATGGGCAGTCCAGTGTCCCCCATTGTTGTGAACCTGTACATGGAGGACCTGGAGCAGAAAATCATAGCCACAGCACCAGTCGATTGCCAACCGAGAAACTGGAAGCGATATGTGGACGATATAATTTGCCTGGTACACACAGGAAAGGCAAAGAAATTACAACAACACATGAACACTGTAGACCCCACAGGTAGCATCATTTTCACACGGGAAGATGAAGAGAACAACAGCATGCCCTTCTTGGATGAAAAGTTCACCAGAAAGGAAGATGGCAGTGTGAAGTCCACAGTGTACAGGAAGAAGACGCACACTGACCAATACCTGAATTTTGCATCCCACCACCCCAAACATCAGAAGTTGGGAGTTGTCAGAACCCTTATGAACAGGTGTGAGACAATAACTTCGGAGGAGGGGGACAAGAAAGAAGAGGTGGAACACCTGAGAGGAGCTCTAAGAGTATGTGGCTATCCGTCGTGGGCCTTGAAAAAGGCGACAGATAGCAGTAAGAAGAAAAAGACCAACAAAAAGACTAAGGACAAAAACTATCGGAGCCAAGTAGTCATCCCATACATAGAGGGGGTATCGGAGAGAGTACATCGAGTACTGAAAAAATATGGAGTAGCAACGGCCATGCGTCCCCACACCACCCTCAGACACCTGTTGGTACATCCCAAGGACAAAGTACAGCTAGAAGAACAGGGCGAACTGGTGTACCAAATACCGTGCAAGAATTGTGGTGGGGAATACATTGGGGAGACAGGAAGACTACTCAAAACAAGACTGGAGGAACACAGAAAGGACGTAGACAACACGAAAAATGAGAAATACACAAGGAGCGGAAAAAAAAGATTGATGTCTACCATCAATAAATCCGCCCTTACAGACCATGCGACAACTGAAAACCATATCATAGACTGGGAGGGAGTGAAAATTGTTGACAAAGAACCCAACAGAAGAATTCGGCAAATCAAGGAAGCCATCTGGATCAGAAAAACCCAAACACCCATCAACAGAGACGAGGGCAATTACGAACTGCCTCACGTGTACGATGACGTCATTCAGCGTCATAGGTACTGATGAAGTCGACGTGACACGTCAACGAAAGCCTCTACCAGGTAATTTAACATGATTCTTGGATATGAAAAATGAAAGTTTCGAATTTTTTATCTAAATGTCAACTCTATACAACGCAAAATAATGTTATCAATGATAACTCATACATGACATGTATTTGACACAAAAATCTTCAACAAACATTATACCCAATAGACACTTATTTTTGTAGTTACTGCGAACCTGTTCTGCAGCAAGCAGTGGGGACGCCATATCTCCCTTCTTCCATGCAAATGCTTTCTGATATTCCGAAAGTCGCTTTGGGCCTTGATTCCTTGGGGCAGTAATTCCTGCTTTGTACTTGAGTGCGTAGTTATCCTGTGACACAACAAACGTGATTACGAAGAATTTTTTAAAGACAAAGAATTATGATCAAGTTTGGATACTTTCAAATAATACATAAATCACCCCTAACGCAATGGTTTTCTGCACTGATGTGTGATATATATTTAATAAAAATTCCCAGCACTAAGATATTGATTTGCTGCATACAAGTGGGTTGGCTCATGAACATTGAACTCGACATCAATAGCAATGTTCCGCTCACTGCACCCAGCAGGTTATTGCTATTTGCACTTGTATTCTGAAAAAAACGTGTTCAAACTTGCTGCATGTTCCTGGTAGCCACTGCACAAGATAAACAAGTTCTATTCAGCTACGTCTAGCCTGCAGCATTTATCATGTATTGAAATTACGGCAAACCTTTCTGTCTTGTTCTGGCTACTGTTTTATTAAACTGCAAGAAAACTTTGTTGAAATGTATCTACATTTGCCCATCGTTGAAGACATCAATTGGTACTGCTGGCTGCATATCATGTAATAGTATTAAACACATTAGCATTTGACTAACTATTGTATTAGAAGATGTGTCAACATTGATATAAATGTGTACATCAAGTTGCGTTTCTTGAAAACATAAACTGGTACAGCTGACTGCATATTATGTACTTGTATTAAACACATTAGCATTTGATTAACTATTATACTGGAAGATGTGTTAACATTCATAAAAACATGTACATCAAGTAACATTTATAGAAAAACTTTAAGGGATCATTTAAATATAGTATGAAAATTATAACATATACTTATAAACAACACAATGACGGCAGTGAAAAATTATAATATTCATATGGAAAGGACATGTTGATGGCAGTGATAAACAAACACGCCTTACTGGTGCCTCTTGTCCGGAGTCCGTGCGGCCGTGATCAATGTCAGTTTGTATAAACTCATGCACATAGTCAGCACTCTTCCGGGGACGACCATTTCTCTTCTCGTCCCTGCGCTTGGGCCTCTCCACCGGCCTGTCTGACGCCACGTCTATCTTTGGTACAAATGGCTTCTTCATCGCCTCGCCTTTGAACCTGGTTGATTTGACAGGGGAGCCCATGTCGACAACTGCTTTTGGAGCCGGCGGCGGTGATGAATGCAGACGATCTTTAGCGACTGGCTCTGACGCGCCGGGATTGTTTACCTTGCGAGACTTAAGAGGTGACCCAGTGTCAACTACAACCTTAGGAGCCGGCGGTGGAGGGGAACGGTGGCGCCCTCTGGAGACGTGCTTGGATTTTGATGCCTGCCCGTTAACTGCCTTGTACACAGGGTGCTGGGGGCGTTTTGGGGGAACACTGGACTGGCGGGGGGCGAGGGGGGTTTGGGGTTGTGATCTGGACCGGGGGGCAGGAGGGGGACTCTTGTCTCCCATGCCATTTCTGTCCTGTTGGTGTCTTGGTTGTTCCTGGAAACAATGGCAACAGTGGAGTAATATCAATACTGTATATTAACATTTTTTTTATTTTTTACATTTTTATTATATAGTTTTAGCTGTATATATATATATATATATCTCTTTTATTAGAAGTGCCATAGACAAAGAGTTATTACCTGTTTAATATTCCCAATTTTATCACAGTACACATATATAGTAATATTAGCTGTATACATTAAGTATATATATATTATTAATTTTTTTACTATTCTAAAGTACAACTGTCTCTATTTTGTTCTGTATGTCTGAGCATATCTCCATCAGCTTTGCATGTATGGGATTGAAATTATTATCAGCTGGCCCATTGCGGGTTTCTTAGATTTTTATTTTTATTTCACCCTGAGGGGCCCTGTGCAATGGGGATCTTGGGGACCAATGAAATGTCAGTGCTCACTGTCACTGATCGTGGGGTGAGCGCACGCTATTTGTGGCAGGGTTGTCAAGCAACAAACGCCAGTATAGCATTATACAGTAAAATTGTACCTATCCATGGCAGCATATAATTTGTCTGATCTAAAGTTGACTTTTATCTAGAAAATATTAATAGGTGTTTTTCTTGTTGTACAACATCGGGGAAACTCAGGCCTTTACTCAGCTATTATTTGAATAAAACAATCACAACGAGTTAGGACTACGACTGTCCGCCAAGCGTGTGCCCACCTGCCTGGACGGTCGTGCAACCTTTGCCCTGTACTTGACATTGTTTGCAAACTTCGACTGGTCTCCCAGCAGGATGTACTCGTCCATCACTCGTCTCGCCTTTGACGTCAACTCAGATGTCGGTTTACGTCTCCGCTGGAGCGGTGGCTCCGTATGGAGGTCTACAGCAAGACACGAATACACGATACTGTCAAACGTCATAGAGTCGACTACCTTGGTTAGTAAGGCTTCAGTACTTGAAACACCTTTTACTTCAATTTCATATCAGAGGCATGGAAAGAAGACGACTGATATTTCACCAGTTGTGTGGCTGTGACAATGACTGTATGCCCGAGTTACACTGGCATCATAACAGACTCTTAAGTTAATTGATTGCAACTATGCTAGTCATGTTATTGTCATATTAGTTTTGTTTTCTCAAAGGGGCCCTGCAAGTCCGCAACACACATAAAAATGTTTCATATATTTCCTACGGGGAGAAGATATGTTGTGCAGACTAGCTCCGATTTTATCCATGTCACTACATACCGACATCAGGATCGACACCGAGGACAATGGTATCTGGGGTGTGTGCCACAGACTTCTTTTTCTGTAGCGGCGGTTCCAATGTATTCCCTGTAAACCAGGCCAGAGTTCAATCAGACTCGCCAACTAAGACACGTGAAGAGCCAACAAATCGACTTACCTAAGCCTACAGTAGTGCCACGGCTACTAACACACTAGACCAGGGATTTATGAGAATTACCTCCAGTCTGAAGTGTAGGTAGTTGTTGTGGTGATATAAACAGCAGCCGACCCAAGTTTAACTCTGTACATGTAGCAAGGTGATTGCAAGACACAAGCATGGTTGCATAATCCAAACTGCCACTTAATAATAAAGAGCTTTTGGCTTAGCCTGAACAGCTGTGTTAATACAGCAGAGTCACAGTGCATTCTAAATACAGTAGGACCTTGATAATCCAGATACTATTGTTACCAGTATGTGTGTCTGGATTAACAAGTTTTCTCAATTATCGGGATCTACATTACAGAGGTTCCAATGTATTGCATACAATTTGCAACACCTGTTGCACAGCCAGACATTTACATCGCGAACATGTCCGACCATATGTCTAATTAACTAGCTACACTAATGAGACACTTCGATATCCAATTAACTGCATCAACACAGTTTCTATTGCTCTATCAAACAATCAGCAGCACAAGATAAAAAAAATTTGTCAAAGTTAATTATTATATGTGTTTTTCAGCTGTGAAATCATATAAGACAGCATTATCACAACTAGTAATCACAACTACCTGGTACTGGTACTACCAATGTTTTTCCAAAGCCATGCAAAGCACAGGTGTTAAGCACAATGTGAAATTGTGAACAATTACCGGTATATAAAATCATAGTCGCAGAATAAGACAAATGCAAATTGGCAGAAAAAGACAACAGGCATACACGACTTCAACACATAGACTGTACTGGTGTATTTTTCTTTCTGACATGGGGACCACCTACTCAAAAATGAAGGTTACATTAGTAAACATTTAAACGAATATATTCAATATGATATGTCATGTTTGATTTTTTATGTTAAAATGCCATGTTAGGCCTACTTGAAAACCTGGGTTGCTGGAAAAGGCTTTCAAACATTAATTTTTTTTTTAACTCTCCACACCCCCACCAGAGCAGGTCTATGACTCTGTCATAGCTGTGTGAACACCCTGAATGTTGGCTACCCCACAGAAAATGCTTAACAACAAATGGAGCCAGTGCTAGAAAATATACTAGTGTCATTAGCTAGTACTGGAAAATGTCCAGTTAGACACAGACAGTTAAAACACCAATAAGAGACAAGACAACAGCCTAACAAGACACAGACAACTTGAAACAACAACAACACCATGTAACAAAGACTGGCGACTCTCCTACCTAGCTTGTGGGATATTAACCCTGCGACTGCCATGGCTCCGAGATCAACTGTGTGAGGACTACAACTGCATGCGATCTATCTTCTAGCTTCGTTTCTAGGGCAACGGGTTAATCAATCTGAAATATGATGACACAACGCAACACTGTCAACAACACGGCACAAACTAGACAGACATATACAATACAGTTATGGTAGGCATGCGTGGCCTATTGGAAAGCACAGACAGTGCTGCCATGGAAGGCTACATACAGTGCTAATGGATACACCAGGCATGTGTACATAGTGCCAGCCCATCATGCAGTATTAATGTTGCATTAGGCATACATATAAATGACAGTCATGTCACTAGAAGGAATCTAGTTGACACAGTGTTTGTGGCGAGACAAGATCGCCAATGCATTAATGCCACAAGGTTGGGGGCAAATATATACATTTTGATCAAATATGTTGCATTTTTTATTTCATATATAAATAGATGTATGCTAATTTTGTTTATTTAAAATACACTTGATCAAACGCAGTGAAGCTGTTACCTACCATTACTAAAAAGGTCTCGGAATGTGCATGTTCAAATACTTGGTGACTATTTCACCAACTGTAAACACCAAATAAAAAAATAGGCTTCAGGAAAAAAATTAATACAACTATGTATAAAATTGGCATACATATTTGACCCCCAACTCTAGTTGCAACAGTGGATCCAGTTCCTCAACTGACATGTTATAAAAACTGTAGCACTATTATGTTTAGGCCATACATCCACACACCGCAACCTAGAACTCTAGAAAGTTTGTTTTAACTACACAACATTTCATGGATGATAAATCCCCAGTCAATTTGCCAGAAATATTTCATGACAAATCCCCATTTTTATTTTGAAATCCTAATACGAAACGTTTCACACAATCCTGCATGTTGCATTCACGATGAATCATTCCGTAAATTGTGTGTACATTTCTACAGGTGTCTCGCAGTGTGGGCGCAGCCATTACTGAATAATGCTAGAGTGAAATGTCAGTTTTGTGCGTCCACTGTTGCCAGCATACAAGGACAACAACGTGGCATGCTGTAGGGTACCTAGACGGTAGGATGGCAGGCCAGCCGATGGGCTCTTGTATTGGGAGGTATACAGCTCACGGGGGTCAAACCATTTGAATGTCTTACTATATTCACTGTCTCCCTGAAAGAGAATACCACGTACATCAAAATCACGCAAGAAAAATATGTCTTCAGTCTTCGAGTAAATGGAATCACTTAAAATCGTACAATATGATAACAATTAAAGATCCTCAATATCCTTTATATGGATTCATGGAATATGAACAATAAGACTAGCCAAAATGTTACTAAATATTCCATATATATCGGATGTTTGTTATATATATATACCAATCTGATGTAGATTTATCTAAAAATATTGCATGGCAGTAGAAAGGGGATTTCAAACTTGTTCATTTTAAGTGACTGATCCTTATACTGTACCAAGAGCCCACAAAGCAAGATAAAATTGTATATATATGTTGATTGAGGAAGATAAACGGGAGCAGACATTGACGACATGTCACGCAGAGAAAGAGCCACAGAGATTGGCAGATCACAGACAAAAATTATGGTGAATAGTGTGAAGAGAAGAATGACAGAAAATGGTACAGGGAGTTGACAAGACAGTGGTATTAAACGCAAGATGTACCATTGACCTTTATATCTGGCAAGAGGAAGATGTCAACCCCAGTAGAAGTTGTAAACAATTTCAAAAATAATCCACAACTACTGTTTTGTATCTAGACTGACTACATTCAGATAAATACATCACATCAATTTATAACTAATACTGATTTTGAAATTGAGCAGTTGTCCTAGAACTGCACGTCTATGAAACTTGCAAACTCCTACTTAAGGATCATCTATCATGCATCTTGATAAAAAAGGACGATCACTCCACTATATAATATGATCTCTGTCATGGCTATGGTTTATGCAGTTGTGCAATAAATAAAACGCTAAGTGTTTAAGAAGATAAAAAGACAACACAAGAGTGCATGGAATCTTTTTCTGTGGAACTTATGTCACAAGTCATATTTGTCCTTGACGATATGTCACAAACTGAACAGGAGGTAGCATGTGTAACTACAAAACTTAATATATATATATCATTCTATCAAATAGTTTAAACCTAAATTTCAATTATGGATATACAAAGTCTAGTGATTTTTCTTGTTTTGTGATGTACGGTAGGGTCATATGCTCTGTTTTAGACATATCATCCAACAGTTATGACATATGTGATATCTATATATGCGATTTGTAACAAATTGTGTATAATTCCCATATTCAACTGAATATGTTACAATTATAATACTATAACTTTTCCTATAAGCTATACTCGCACATAGCAGTACTGTAGCATTATTAATACAATTTGTTTAGGCTGAAATTTTAACAGTGGCATTGATATAGAAACTAACAACGTTTGACTCTTATGATGGTCTAGAAATTTACAAACACTACCATACCTGTGACTGGGCCGCCGCAAGTCGGGTAATACGCCTGCGACGATTTGTTACTATGGTAACCCAAAATCGGTAATCCCCAAAATCATATTATAACGTTGTTTCCAACATCCATCGATGCACATTTATGTTGCATGGACCTGCAAGTTTATATTTAAATGCATTTCAAAAGAGTGCGTTAAACAGTGGCGCAAGAGTACCGCGTAAGTTCGGTTTTGTTTCGACTTGTCACAGCAAGCTTTGAATTGGCGCTACGTTCCAGCCAAGTCTAACCAGGGAGTAGTCTAAACTACAGTATTCTACGATCGACTACATACCTCAAAAAAGACAGGCATATCTATGCATAATTGAGACACATGTAACAGGTCTCTAAAATTGACTTAGTTCTAAAAATTGAACTTTCCAAGAAAGCATTCATGCGAATTTTTTACTTTTATTCAATGTAAACAATTACAAACAAAACAACATCCCTCTCCGCCTAGGGTATCTGCGCAGGCGCAATAAAATTGTCAACGTACACCTGCGGTGGGACATCTATACCGTGTGAACGATATAGACAGAAGCACAAATTCAAATAAATGGGTTTAAAACGTTTATTAGGCACTCTGGAGTATAATATGCCAACAAACCTTTGTGATTTAGGTGTGCTGAATTCAAAAATACATGTTGGCAATCTGTGCTAGTTAGGGGTCCATGACCCCCTAAAGTTTTTTCTCCAAAAACTCAAAATGACGTCCGATTAACACCCGGATGTAAAACACAACCTTTATAATTTGCATGAGTTTGAACTCAATTACAAAAACAAAGTTTTACACCCGAAAACAAAAATAGATGACGTCATTCTGACTAACATAATATTGATCACATAATGTAACTATAATTAGAGACTTCCCTCAAGGAGAGAGGCAGATAAATATATCAATAACATTTTATATATTTATTAAGATCAACTACGATAATAAGAGTACAGTTATAATTAACATTTGAAAAATAAGATGATATATGGAAACGTGCACTAAAACTGAAAGATCGCTGGCATAAAGGCAAACACTGCATTTATGTACAATAATAATCACTATAGTCACATTTGATAGTATAGTTGTACAAAATAACTAATTAATAAACTACCAATATCAAACAGCTTACACCTCTAATTACAACTTACATTTACTTTACACCAATTAGCTGCTTCATCTAATATCAACAAGATTTAACAAGATTGCCACCCAGAGAATTAATTCTAGGTGGCAGTTGGACAAGGAAGCCCTTTGGCTTATCGAGAGTCCGACCCTTTTATCTATGTGTATCCCGCCCTTCTGAGGTATGTATCGATTTAATTTTTAAACATATTCACGCTACCAGCACCCACACAATCAGCAGATAATCTGTTCCATTCATTTACAGTCCTTCACAAAGGACTGTAAATGAATGGAACAGATTATCTCCTATCTGCTACTAGCACCCACACAATCAGCAGATATTAATTTATAATTCTTAAAAAAATGATGTGTATATGACATTATTTTATATTATACAGTATACAACATTGGTACATATATATTTTTAGGCTTTAAATCTAATACCTGGTTCACTTTAAGTACCAAAATAATTGTTCAGTTGCACTTACCATGGGATAGTAGAATTAAGTAATTTCACTATCATGCACATACACACACATACACGCAACACACAACACATGCATGCGCACACACACGCCACACAGTGGGACTATCTGGTACTGCATGTTGTTGTAATCCCCGGTTACGAGCCTATGGACTGAAAAGCACAAATATCTTTTACTAGATTAATGTATGTTTATTAATATGATTAGATTGTAGGTAGTTTCGTTAACTTTTCACAGTTTGTAACAAATAATTCTGGAAACACAAATTAATAGTAGTCAAGTTTCAAGTGTTTTATTTAATAAAATATACATGGTGTATTATGCTATGTATGTTTTAAAATAGGCAACATTAATACTCCTCACATAAACACTGTGCATTACCATGGTCCACCATTCAACAACAGCTACCAGTATTGGTGACATGTAGAATAGTTGTCATGCATAGTCATGTAATATATATGTAGGTTTGCATAATAGTTTATGTAATATATAAATTATATTCTTAGATACTGCATACGCAGACCAGTTATGCATATAGCATATTTACAACAGACCGCTGCTGCATTGCTGCTTTAAACAGACCACGGCTAGTCTACTTACAGTTCTCACCTTGTTGCGTGGGTAATAAGTTTTAACTTAATATTCTAACTGTTAGCATATATATACATTATAACCAGAAATATACTATTTATTTTGGTGATTCTGAGAGCACTATTTTCAGAGCACTGTATGTCCTATTTCATGTGATGGAATGGTTTACAGGGCGTCGCATTTTTGCGCATAACTTGGTGTGCGTATGCAGCATCTAGAAATATATATTATATACATACACACACACACATATATATGTAAACAAACTATTTTGTACTCAAGCTTTGCACAAACATAAAATTTCATACAAACATTTCTTCTTTCTTCACACCTTGTTATAAACAGATTCGTGAGAGTTAAAATTCATTCGAAATATTCTTAAATGAAGAATTGTCTGGCGCTGACACAGTATATCTATCCACTTGTCTCTGTCCAACAACTGGGACACTTCCTTTATAAACTATAAAATTATGAAAACATCAACCTTCACGCATCAAAAAACACTTAATATAAGAATATTGCATTATTATCAATATTGCAGAGACATTCTTGGCACATACGCATATTCATAATACAACAAAACAAATGACATGCAATATTTACAGCACAGCCGTTATATAAATAAGTCAGTATAATAAAAGTCACATATCTCTCTGTATTGACACCAACAGTAAAACAGAATGCAGCAAGAGATTTACTGTACACTTTCTCAAAAGACTGTATATTTGTTTAACAAAAATTAAACGTTACACTTGTGATCTTGAAACATTTGAAATAAAGAATTAGCACTTATGTGATACTTTCATAACCAATTTCACTGTAATGCCAAAAATCATAATTAAAATGTTGTCATCACCATTATGAAGTCTTTAATGCAACATAGCATCGAGTAGGAGACTAAAATGTCTGCCAGCACTCCAGCATTTGTGCATCAACTGAGAGGTGTACGGTAAATCAATTTCTGCCCCCCCATAACTACAACATGCAACAATTCACTATTTCACATGACCCCGCTTTTCACATTAGACAACTTTTAAAACAAGCTGCTGACGAAGTGTTAAAAAGACACATGCATGTATGAAGTCAACTGCAGACTACGATTGTTTGCGAAAGATAACACATCTATGACTATAGCACATTCTGTATACATATATATATATATACATCAATTGGTCCTCTTCGATTCACGCGCATGCACAGCATGAAATGATCCTGTCATCTAAGAGATACAGTCTGGTGGCAAATTCGCCCCCGGTCACATGACCCTCCTTGTTCATGTCAGTGACCATCATAATTTTTTCTGACATCTACGTCATGTTTCTTATGTCTATGTACACTTGTCCTCAACGTGGACTTGCCTCCTATGTGGCATCCAAGTCATGCTGTAGCATGCAATGAAATTGTTTGTGAACAGCAGAACATCACAACTGTTCATCGACAATGCCATGAATGTCTTGCAGCTATTAGGACAACACCCAGACGTCCTGTAACCCATAGGACACCAAAACTGTTCTGTCACCACAAGAAACGTTCTATCACTACTAAGATGACACAAGAAATTTCCTGTCACCAACAGTTCGGTAACAACCAGGACAATGCCAGTAATGTCATGTCACAACTGGAATGACATGATATTGTCTTACTGCGACACCAGGTGTCTTTTCCTGATGAGGACATCACTGATGTTGTTCAACTTATTTCATGTTTGTCCGCAGGACTTCTGTGACAGACGAATCAGTGCATCTGTTGTTTCTCACCAAGTTGTTGGACATTCCTCCAACTTACGCTGTCCAATCAGGTCTTTCACGACCCCACATCTTTAGTATAACACACCAATTGTTGCACTTTATATGCACCAACATTCAATATTGGTGAGTTGAAGGCATTCTCAACTGCTGCCAGTTTATCAGAATGTATCAAATATCCATAACACAACCAGCTCAGGTTTTGTTCGTTTTCCGATGTAATCAATAAATATGATGTCGACAAGATGACCCAAGCACCACGCACATGATCCCATGAGAAATGCGGGAGCACTGAAGTCAGCGAAGAGTGTTTCATTTGGCATCAGTGCCTCGTGGACATCATACCATCATGCTCTTTGACGCATCAATGGGCATTCCAGGGTAGAGGTACCCTTGCATGTGGGGCGGGGTAACATTGATGTAGGTGACGTCGAGGCCAACTCTCTGTTGAGCGTCATACTCAATGTTTAGAATGATTTCATTGATGATGTGGATGAGATCTTCAAATCGCGGTCGGATTTTCGAGTCTGCATCCCAGCATCTGAGCATCACGTCATACCTGTGGACAGAACAAACAGTCGTGATGGTGCCGAGATGTTACAGGAATACAGGACAGGACCAAAATACTTGATATAAACAATGTTATAATGTGTTAATGGCAAGAGTGGGGGATCGATGCACATACATAGGTGCATAACTTCTTCTCATGTTCAGCTCGAAACTCTGCATCAGCCACACATATGTGGCATGACTCGAGTATTGTCGAGATTGTGTAACTTGTGGGATATTGTAACAGGAATGAAGTTATCAGACAATGTATCAGAAACAAAGTATGGGATAGCATAACAGAATAAAAGTTATGAGACAAGTTTTTCTTTCGCTGGCTCATCGTGCATCTCATCTTGTAAATATATTCTCTATTTTAAACATGATTAAAGGTAATGTCTAGAAATGAGCCAAACATGGCATCTGGTAATAACTCACAGTTCGTCAGGGCAGTATGAAGGCTGGGGCATACGACGCCCACTCTTCAGGTACTTCACAATGTCCCAGCTGTCTACCTCGGGGTAGGGACAGACGCCCCGGGTCATCAGTTCCCACAACACCACGCCATACGACCACTGCAACAAGACAACTCGCAACTTACCCTCTCTACTTATTCAAAGAATTCTCAACTACACTGAACCAGTGTTTGATGCTAATTAAACACTATCAGTAGAGCACAACAATTCCACTAATAAACACAGCTATAGCGATGATAGGTTGCGATAACCACAAATTCCTGGAATTGCTCTTTGAAGTAGGGCAATCAAAACCATAAGTAGGACGAAGTACAATTCATTCAGCCCACTTCTTGCTAATAATTATCATCCCAACTAATTATGAGTCATTTTTTACATCTGATCCAATATTCAAACAAAGTATGCAAGAAGATGACCACTGACCACGTCCGTCTTTTCGTTGTAGATGGCCTTCTCGAGACTGTCCAGTGCCATCCACTTGACCGGTAGCTTCGTCTTCTTGTGGTCACTGCTGTAGTAGTCTCTCTCATAGATGTCACGGGACAGGCCAAAGTCTGCCACCTGTACATTCATGTGGTCGTCCAACCTGCAGGTGAGGAGCAGTCAGGTAAGACATCTTCACACGCGCCAAACACAACACAAAGGTATCGCGCAAGTTGTGACTATTTTATAGTTTGCTGAATGAAATTTTATTTTGTTGTAGATCTATTAACTAATAAGTATCTGTGCAGAGTTAACTGAGCGTGAAACTGCAACAAAGATAACTTTGAAGTAATACATTATTTCAGGACAATACTATGAGTTTGAAGCAAACTCAGGCCAGACACGGCAGGTAGATAGGATTATTTTTTAATTTGTGCAAACAGTTCAATTTTTTCTGCCCAATGCATGAAAAGGGTTCTACTGAGTAAAATATATATTGAACTTTTTTCAGCCAGACCCCCCGTTTCCATGGTAACAAACAAAATGGCCGCCATTTTGAGCAAATATTGGCAAATTTGGAAAAGCTGCCACTTTTTATTGAATCCATATATAGGCATAATTCTTGCAAATCCATGTTCTCTATAGAGTCTATTGTGCAATGATCAGAGCATTTTTTGAAATGTTGTGTTTTTATTTTTTAAATATTTTTTTTGTAAAATACGAAAACAAATCTTATTTTTTTGCAACAAATATGGCTATATCTTTCAAACTATTCATGATTTTAAAAATAGAATATGCTGAATGCAACACTGAAAACATTATTTACATAGAGTAATTATTCCAAGAGATATACCGTTTCCAAATGCAGAAATTTGAAGAAAAATGTTTTTGAGAAAATGGCTGTCAAAGGTTGCATAATGGATTTCATTACATTATATCGACATGCTTGATCCATGATTAAAACTCACTTAGAGGTATGTAATTGTCATAGAAGTTAACTTTATTGATAGTATGCATACAAAGGTATCATAATCTGGCAGAAAACCATTTTCAGTATTTTTTGTCAAAAAACACCATTTCACCTGGGGTGTCTGGCCTTAAGTTTTACTCAATAATGGCATAACAAAAATATATTATAACGCAATGTAAGATGGTTACTTCTACAGTTTCCAACCATTTACAGTGATCAATTAACCACAGGGAAGATTCAATGTCTTCAAGTACAAGTTTTATCACAGCAGAACTGCAGATACATACACAAAAACGACAACAGATCTGCCATCATAACAAAGTAGCTCAGAGGCATAAGCACATTTTTGGACTTTGCAATGCAAATTATGAGATCACCCCCTTGGTATCTCAGGAGGTCAAACTCACTCATTCATTAGTTTGCCAAGCTACCGTCTAATGTTGCAACATGAAAGAATACAAAAAACAAACCCAAGGGGGTCATGGTCCAATTGGCTCCCCCTAGATACACCACTCAAGTAGCCATTTTTATTCTGTTTAATCTGCAGTGAGAAGAACAGAGAAGCCGGCTATGACGTGAACTCACATGCAGTTCCTGGCGGCGAGGTCTCTGTGCACAAACTTAAGGTTGGCAAGGTAGGACATGCCCTCGGCGATCTGGATTCCAAAGTCCATGAGGTCCTTCACTGTCGGGTTCTGCAATCACAACAGTACATTCATCACCAGTCCAGGGTAGCCAGTACAAACCACACAGCTGTCTTTAGGATTAGCATCTAAATTAGTCTTCGATGAAGTGCTATGAACAAACAAGGCTAGAGAAAAAACAACCACTTTTGTTTTATAGTCAGTCTACGTAAAATAATTTACTGGAATAGGGGCAGATGTCAGACGTAAACAGCTAAGAGTTAGTGTCAAGGTTCATATATGTAGTTTTTTCTTCATATTTTCATAACTTTATACATAATTATACAATGTCATAGATCAACCTGATATATAGTTACACAATGTCATAGATCAACCTGATACATAGTTACACAATGTCAGAGATCAACCTGATACATAGTTACACAATGATATAGATCAACCTGATACATAGTTACACAATGTCATATATCAACCTGATACATAGTTACACAATGTCATAAATTTTGCTTTTTAACTGTGATAAAAATGTATACTGAAAACTGTCAACACCAGGATGTTGACAGTTGAGACACTTTCACCAGTGTGTCAAGGAAATAGTGTCCACTGTATTACTGCCAAGGTTTTTTACATTCTGAAAAAGCTCCATCAATTTAACAAAGGATTCTGCTTAATGAAGGATATTCCTCATTATTGAAATGGTCCCCAGTTCTGCATTTTTTATACGTCACTACCAGCAAACTCACATTACTGTCGTTACGGATGTATGTGAGCAGGTCGCCATGTTTCATGAAGGGCAGCACAACCAGGGGCAGTGAGTCGTTGTCGAGTGAGATGCCAATCAGACGCAGGATGTTTGGATGGTCGAACTCGTGCATGCGCAATGCCTCGTCAACAAACTTGCTGGCAGCGTTACTGCCAGGGTCTGTGGGGTCTGTGGATCAACAAGCTGGATGATGAACACGTGCATTTTTAGCATTTGAATGCGCATCTAAATGTAGCCTCGACATTTTCGGTGGACTTGCACACTTACCCTGAACATTTGCATGTCACCCAAAAAAATCGCCATAAAAAAATGCATACAAGAGAAATACATTACGGACTGAAAAGTAAACGTCCTGCATACATAACTGTCTGAATAACGAGTACAGTGGAACCCCACTATATGGTCACCTTGGTAATACAGCCACCTCACAATTAAGGTCACTCTAGGATAGTCCCAATTTTGTTCCATATACAGTAAAGAATAGAACTTATTCCTGCTAATATGGTCACCTTGCTAATCAGGTCACTTTTTCCTAGTCCCAAGGATGACCTTAATAGTGAGGTTCAATGGTACAGTTATATAAAGGTCTAAGGTAGGGTTAACAAGGGCAAGGTTAACGTAACTCTGACAGTGACTATTGCGGACACTCACCTGACCAATTCTTGAGTGTCTTCACTGCGACCTCTACATCCTCCTTCTGCTCGTCCAACTTCAGGAAGCCTTTGTAGACGTAGCCAAACTGACCTGTCACAAACACGCATATTCTCAACAAACTGATCAGTTACAAACACACATATTCTCAACAAACTGACCAGTCACAAACACACATATTCTCAACAAACTGACCAGGCACAAACACATATATTTTCAACAAACTGACCTGTCACAAACACGCATATTCTCAACAAACTGACCAGTCACAAACACACATATTCTCAACAAACTGACCAGGCACAAACACATATATTTTCAACAAACTGACCAGTCACAAACACACATATTCTCAACAAACTGACCTGTCACAAACACGCATATTCTCAACAAACTGACCAGTCACAAACACACATATTCTCCACAAACTGACCTGTCACAAACACACATATTCTCCACAAACTGACCTGTCACAAACACACATATTCTCCACAAACTGACCTGTCACAAACACGCATATTCTCCACAAACTGACCTGTCACAAACATGCATATTCTCAACAAACTGCACATTGAAAGGAGGCAGTCTGTTGCAATTGTTTTCATTTATTAATTAAAATAATGTTCATAAGACTATACTAACTATGTTGTAGGCATACTGCCCACTAAATTGTGTTTAGTAAGCCTGTAACAATTGCAATTTGAAGGTAAAGCGCCAGGAACATGTTCAAATAGTAAACAAAGCATCCAGTTTCAAAACAAGCTTTATTGGCAATACGGCTGAGCCGGGCTGAGTTAACTACAATACCCTTTGACGTTCAAATTTCCCATGTTCAACACAGTAGACTTCCTCTTACAAATTATTATTACGCTTGCTAATTTTGGGTTGACCTGGCCTGTCTGAGATTAGGGACTGACCTTGGCCGATGACGTCAAACAAGACGAGTCTATCGCGGTCAATGATGAGGTGCGTGTCTTCCAGCAACTTGCGTGACTCGTCATCAATGAAGGAGTTCTGTAGCTCACTGGCGCCAGGCAGATGTACCCGCTCCGGCATATAGGCTGGAGACAACAGCAGACCATTAGGACACGGTTACACAAAGGGATCGTTTAGCTTCCTGTTGCATTACGTTCCCCTGAGATTTAGAGTGAAACATTGTGGAAGAGATCCGTGTTACAATATCAAAGTTGCGGTGGAACACATTGATGACTAAATTTTCAGTGCGGTGTTGCTACGCTGGAATGTAGAGAATCAAGTAATAATTGTGACGTAATTATAAACATCAGCAACTATATGTTGTCACAAAGAAATATGGTATTTATCCGTATAAAAACATCGGATGTGTGTTGTGTCGTAACTGTGACGAGGGTATTGTGTGCACGCCTGCAGACGTGGGTCAAGCATGTGTGCGTGCGACTGCCCACATGTGAACACACGTGATCGCCCTGACATGATGTGATCGCTCATGCGTGACGTGACCACCCACACATGACATGATCATCCATATGTGGAGTGACCCCTCAAGACCGTTGCGACCACCCACATATAACCTGATCGCCCATGCATGGCACGGTCACCCATGCATGACGTGACTGCCCATGCATGACGTCAGTTCTACCAATGATCATCATACCATTTTCGTTGTGTTCGGGTCTGAAGAGATGCTCGGGTTCGAAGGTCCTCAGTGGGATGCCCTGCTCCTCGTGGATGTTGGGTTTGCGCTTGGGCTGGAAGAAGCCTCGGCGCGTACACTTCATCCACACAAGGACGATGATGAGGAAGAGGACGAACGCGGCTAAGATGGGGGCCGCGATCAAGGCAATCTGCAGATTGTTGCGAATCTGCTGGGTAAACTGCAGCCGACCGACGATGGCATGGACGTGGCCGACTCGGACCTGGAACATGACAAATGTCAACTTCTTCTCCCATGGAACGCTGTGTGCTTTGGGATTTAACAAGGCAATTTACACATAACATATTCTACTGAATCGCTTGCACAGAGGCATCACTATATCATTATTTGTTTGTAAAAAAACATCAGAATATTTTAGTAAAACGTGTTGCTTATTCACCTGTATAAACAAATCAATCATACAATCGTAACCTTCTTTTTATGTGACTGACATATCCTGAGTAAAAACATGTTTCTTGAGAGGTAAACATGTCAACAAAAAACCACCTTTATATTAAAAAGTATCTCAACATTTTGACTGTTCCTTCTGCCACTGATAGCACTGCATAACATGACATAGCCTCCTATTTCACAATGATCTCATAGATGAAGGAATCTCAAATTGTCCCTGTCTTCTACGTATTACTTCCATAAAATCCAGTCTCTCACCTCAACTGTCTGTGAGATTGGCGCCTCCACCTGGGCCGTGTCATGGACGTTCCACTGCGTCGGAAGCACCGGCCGACACACCAGACTACTGCCACGAATCTGCGTGACATTGCACCGCTGACCGCCGACCGTCACGAAGAAGTCACTCGCTGCCAGGCCTGAGTCTATGTTGCGTCCCTGTGAAACAACAGCGCATTCAGCTCAAGGTCTTAGCCAAAGACCCGTCTGCCCATCTTCAAGACTGGCAGATGACTGACCAAGAACGGGTAATTATACTGATAAGACAGGTGGAATTTGGCCACTATATTAACCAATAGTTCCAAGTCTAGGGGCCCACATTAGTGGTACAACTGGCAATTAAACAAATTAAGTGGATCAATATTAATTGAATAAATTGCTCAAATGACACTGGTTTGTCACTGGCAAAACTAAACTGGCCAATAATGAATGTGACTATCATAAATGGCTTCCATGCCAGTCATTCGTGCACTAAAGGGCACACTTTTAATCAATTAAAGGCTGGCAAAAAATGATTCCTAGCTAAGGGCCTGATTCAGCTGTAACTGTAACCACTCATCTGGAGAGCACAGCACAGTGCAGTAGATGTGGTTACAACCAACAGTAATGCACGTTGTTATTTAATATTGGATTAATAAACAGACGTGACAACCACCCTGTAGACAGAGGCACATCTTCTGCAGTGTGTCACAGATAAACAAGATTGTTTACAGATGCACACACATATACACCGTACGTGTACAAACATAGACTTGTTCACATGGATGCCTATACCACCTGCAGTGGCTTGCTGTCCGATATCATATCACTTTTAAGACCTATACCGTTACCTACCAGGTACGCAAGAAAGCCAATCCAGCTTTCATCATCTAGTTCTGATTTACCTTTTGTTCCTAGAGTTAATACCAACATTCGAACTAGAGCTTTCTCTATTGGTGTGCCGACTCTGGAATATGCTCCCTCTTGTTGTTAGATCAGTTGAAAAAACTACACATTTACACCATCATTAAAAAATGTCATTTATAAACCTAGCATATCCACCTTAGCTCCCTGGCATATCCACCCCCCTGTCAACTAATTTAATACTGCTTATTAATTTTGAGATTGACTAACCCTTTTGTATTGATGTGCCTCTGAGCTTGGTTTTCAATGTTTCAGGTGCAAAAGAAATGATCTCGTTAATATTTCTTTTTGTCATGACCATGCAGACGCACACCGTCGCATTTCTCTCAGCTCGACATCATCAGTCACACACAAAGCTACATGTCACAAAACTAACATCTATTAATGACACGATGACACACGTGACTTACACAACCACCTGTGACGACACACCCAGACATACCTGCAAGTTCAGGTACGTCTCATCCTGATGAAACAGCCTCAGATGGTCTCTGCCCTCAAACTTATCAAAGGTGGGGTCGGGGGCGTACTTCAGGGTCGCGAGGTTGGGGTGGATCGTGGAGAAATTGAGGAACTCTGTCACGCCGTCCATCTCAAAGTCAATGATGGCCGTGACTGACATGTCAACCGTGACAGAACGCTTACTGATCATTTTGTAGCCCAG
The DNA here is from genome assembly GCA_963995525.1 of Escarpia spicata. Classification (NCBI taxonomy): domain Eukaryota; kingdom Metazoa; phylum Annelida; class Polychaeta; order Sabellida; family Siboglinidae; genus Escarpia; species Escarpia spicata. Next base: position 49,994,968 of record OZ023205.1, on the reverse strand, counting down.
CTGAGGGGTCTTACATGTCATGAATCGACCGGGCGCCTCAGATTTACATCGCTGAAACATACAGAGACACCGTGATACGGGGAGAAGAGTTATACCGGCATCATCCTGGATCAATTACTTACACACAGCTTATATTTTTTTATTTATACTAACAATTACTTCATGGATCCCGCTGTCATATTTTAAAATGCTATATTTGTCATTCTTAAACATACACGACTACATATGTTTACATTATTTTTTGTTTTATTTATCTTTAATGCACTTCATTATGTATATACTTATATAATTCAGTATATGTGTCACGCGCATGATAGCAATGTATAATTGTCACAAGGGGAGTCTCTCTGCCGTTATTACAAATATTACATCATATTTTATATGCTCATGATGGTCAAAATAAATACTGTCTGTCTTTGTACTTGACAACGCCGTCATGTTGATGTCTGTATGTGACAATGACTGTGGTCAGACACTTACCTCTGTGTAAGTGTGATCTGCAACTTTGACCACAATCTTGGCCGTCCACACGACGTGTAGGTTGGTTCCCACCACCGTTAACAGGGTGCCACCACTGAAAGGAGACACAAACTTACTGACATACATCACGCAATCTCTCACTTGTGCGCATTAGGCAGTAACTGTAGCCAGAAGGATTCAGTAGATGGAAGCAATGTAGAAATCTCACATGGAAACCCATTTGGTATATATCTTAGCAAATCTTGAATTAATACAATTGTGGAAATTCTGAAAATAGAACATACTTAAATGTGTTCTTACACAGTATATGTCAACATTCAAAAAATTCTTCACATAGACTGTTGTCTCAAAACCATCCTTGTATATATATATATATGTATATATATATTCTTTTCAGCTGTCACATGCATTTATACCATTCCAGAACTGAGACCTTAGCTAAAAAAGAATGGTTAGGCTAATGTTGATTAAATAAAATTCTCATTTAAGAAAGAGATCAGAACTAGATGAAGGAAGAATCAATGTAGTTTATATACAAGTATTTATTCTCATAGAGAAGGATAACTGAATGTTACAAATTATTTGTTGATTGTGTAAATGTGAGCACATTTGTTGATAAGCCAAAGGCTTCTTCACTTGCAATCTGATGTTCTGGCTTTGTATGGCAAACTTGTTCAATATTGTTAAATACATGCAACTACATCAGAGAACTAAGGAAGACCTGCGAGACGGTGGAGAGCCGAACTAGACAAGTACTGGAAGGGCACCATCTGGCAGAGGATAGCGCAAGACAGGCAGATCTGGAAACGACATGCTGAGGTCTTCGCCCAACCACGGGACACTACGGCTACACAATGGTGATGATGACATCAGAGAACGTCCTGGAAATCTTTCAACTATGAGCATACACTGATGGTTAAGATTTGGGGTAGGCGACAGAGATATATGAGTGGAAAAAGGGAAGAACCTACCTGTGTATGGTGGTCCGAGGGTGGATGTCTGTGATGGTCGGGTCCTGCTTGTAAGTGAAACGTTTCTTGGATGTCAAGCGAGCGCCATCTATTGAGAGCATCATGGGGCCAGCGTCCATCGTTCCATTCAGTGAAGAGTCCAACTTCGACATGGTCAGGTAGAACTCTCGCTGGTGTTTCCATGGAGACGTGTCACACAACACTCGCTCGCTCGACACGCTGAACACAGGAAGTTGTCATGTGACTGATCATGTGACTGGCACAAATTTTATGAGCAAGGAAATTATGTAACTAGTGAGCTGCAGTAGCTAAATGATTCTAATGTGAAACTAATTTTCAAATTAATAACCATTACTGCCTCATGATAAGAACATACAGGTATCACATTAAAAATGAAAGGCATTGGAATTTCAACATTACCAATTGGTAAACATTTATTTTAACAATATTACTGCATTAACAGCATTAAAAATACTACGATTGTCTAAGAACTTATGTTAACACTGTAATTAGAGGTTAACTCTTGATCCAAATACGCAATATTATGCAGCACTATTAAATAAGATTCGGGTAGTTTAGATAGATATATTTTATATATTAAAACAAATATTTTTTTCTTACGTACTTGTCTTTACATAACTACTTAGAAATCTGCAAAAGTTTGCTACAAGCAGCATAGTTTTACCGAGAAGACCAACCAGCTTTGTAAAACTAAACAATGGAGGAGACCAACTCAGTAAAGATGACTTGTAATAAATGTCACTCACTTGACCAAGACACAGCGGTGGTTTGCAATGGTCACTACCGGCCCAGAGCCAATGTCCAGATTCTCCCCCTGGATGGTCATTCTCGTGCCCCCTGCCTTCGGACCAAGGGTGGGAAGGAAGGAGGAGATCACAGGATTCTGAGGGGGTAAAACAACAGATGTGTAACTGCTGCAGTCGAGTTGTTAAATACTGAGTAGTGAAGGTTTACATAGGCCTGTCAAGTTTCACCATCATTTTAAATGTATAGTTTATCTATGTATAGATTGCCTTATGCATAATTTCACAAGCTACTACTTTCAGACACGGACAATACTCTTATAACACACCAGATATGATGTGGTTAAGTTGAACACATTCCTTATAATAGCTATATTTTTTTCAGTAATTTATTTACAATAAATACTTGTGTATACACCTCTGTTGCAAATATTTTGTTTTAACACTTCTCAGTAAAATATATGTATTATTGTATACTTTCTCTACCCATTTTCCAAGATTGTATAAAATTAATTAATTGCATATACTAATCAATTCACAGACTATCACTTGAACAAAAGATATGAAGATTCAAACATTTTTGAAGAAAAAACATTATTATTATTATGCATGACAAACTCACTTTGTAAACAAAACTGCGGACTCCTGCATTTGCCTTGCCTCTGATAACAAAGTCAACTGTGGTTCTACTCATATCTGTCACCGACACGTCGACCTCCCTCTCGATTGCCTTTGAGGCAGATGTCTCACAGATGATACTGGAGGCAACAAACACATACATACAAAACTTGTGAATAGTCTACGAAGGTCTTACACCAAAAAAGCACCACTATTAGCATCAATATTAAGATTTTTGCAGTCAGTGGCCATTATGTTTTCCATATGAGGCTTTACATACATGCTTCTGTTAATGTGTTTAGTCAAAATGGGCAGTTTAACAAATCCTACAAAATGTGATTATGTTTCCCACCTATTAATCTGTGCCTGCCGTTTCATTTGTCAAAAGGTAAATTCATATATCCTTAAAAAGCAAAATCGATATAGATTTTGTGCGATCTTTTGGTGCAGATATCAGACAAATACTAGAATTACATTGTGTAAGCCAATAATCTAATAAGCTGTCTCTTTGCTGATCTGTCTGTCTGTCTTTCTACTGATCTATTCATTCGTCTATTCGTCCGTCCGTCCATCCATCCATGTTAGAGTTAACCTAACACTGGTATTTGGTACTCACTGTGTTGTGTTGCGTCGACGAATGTGACACACCGCCAGTGCGACATTGACGCTGGCACTGACGCCTTCGACAGTCGTAGACGCATTGCCAAAGTTGTGACCATGTATGGTCAACAGTGTCCCCCCCTGCACCGGCCCGGACGTTGGCTGGAACTAACACCCAAGGACAGCTGTATAGCAGTCTACTGAGGCTATCATACGTAGTGTGTGCTCGTATACAAAGGAATCTTTGTATTCTTTACATGTTTTATGTTTACCATATTAACTGTTGACATAAATGATGTGTACTGTATTGACTGGGCTGTGCAAGAGTTCAGTATCCTGTTCAGTCAGAGTGATACAGCCAACATTCCTATTGTTATTATTCGCAATGTTGCTGCATCACAAGTACTTAATTTTCCAATAATAAAGTAATCGCTTGGTATATTACAATTCTGTACTAAACAGTCTTGTGTTGGTCACTTCACAAATATATCTGTAAATAGTGCAACAAGATGTTCCAAAGTGACCTCAATAGCGAGCTGACCATATTAGCGAGATTAACGTAGACCTTCACTTTACGGTGACCTCAGTAGTACAGCCACCTCACAATTAAGGTCACCCAGGGATAATAGTGAGGCTCCATTGTATTCAACTGTTGCCAAGATCATCTGGGACTGTGACCTTAATTGCGAGGTGGCTGTATTACGAAGGCGCCCATGCAGCAAGGTTCGACAGTGCTACACAAGTGAGGTTTGTGAGGACGTACTGAGTAGATGCGCGGGGGACAGCTGTCCTCGTGCCACACGGATGACAGACACTCGCTGTTTGTGGAGCAGTGGTCACCGCACCAGCCACAGTTGAGGGGATCTTTCGTCGTCACGCACTCCGCGCACGCGTCATACACCTGGCACGACTGCACCGGCACACGCGAGATCTGAAACACAACAATGTCACGTCATTGGATCTGTTGCAGTAGAATAGTCTTAACATCGTTGGACCTGTAACAATATATTCTCTGGCAAAGTGAGTCATTATCTCTTTCAAGACTGAGAAACAGCAGAACAATCATGAGTAATTTGAGATCACGGCATGATAGTTATAATATCATTAGGCTATGTAACAATAAACCCAGGTAAGTCATGATCTCTTCTGAGACCCTCAAACAGTAGAACAATTATGACCAACTTGAGATTTGTAATAGTGGAAGAATATTGATCTCTTCTGAGATCTGTAACATTACATAAGTTATGTCATCTCTGAGATCTGTAACATTACATAAGTTATGTCATCTCTGAGATCTGTAACATTACTTAAGTTATGTCATATCTGAGATCTGTAACATTACATAAGTTATGTCATCTCTGAGATCTGTAACCACAACACTAGTCATGGCACCTAGATATGTAACGGTATCACTTGTGACACTAGTGAGATGTAACAATATAAGTTACAATCTCTTCTGAGACATGTAACAGACTAACAGTACAATAATCATGATCTCTAATCTCAGATCAGTAACAATAGAATAGTCATGATTCTATTCTGAGATATGTAACAGGAAAATAGTCATGATCTATTGAGATCTGTAACAGTACAATAGTCATTGGACGTCATCTCTTTCAGATATGTAGCAAGACGACAGCCATTATTATATACTATCAAATATTTTTACGGAATATTTTCTATCATGATTTTGACATAATATCCAACAGATAAACCGGGCAGTTACTGAGGTGAACAGTTAAAGTAACAAAGTAACAGTTACTGAGGAGGTGTACAGTTCAAGTAACAACGTAGGTGTGCAAATGCACCAGTTTTCAACATTGTTTTCAATCTGCACCATACATCAGCCTATACACAAGTGTGACACATGCCTTCACAATGAGGGTAACAGGAGCAGTGGATTACATCACAAGAGGGGGTGAATCACATCAAAGGCATTACAAATAAGGAAATGGAAGGTTGTGACCAGACTCCATTCTAATGACACATAGACAGACACCTTGTTTTTGGAGAGTGCTGCCAGAGTCGCGCAGGCCGCCTGAGGCCGACTTGTATCAACAACCAGAGATATTGTGTAGTCATGCATGAGGCAACTTACACCACGAAAATCAATACCAGGGAATGACACCTACTCTGAAAAATCTACACGAGGACTGAAGTGTTGCTCAACTGCAACTTCCCAGCAACAGACATGTACGTCATGACAGTGTTAGTAGAGAAGACAGGCACCCATTGGCCCAACAGTACCGGTCATTTGCTAACCAGTATCTTGCTATGGCCAGGGGTACACAAGCAGGTGAATAAGTTACGGTATTCAAATGTGCTGGATCGGCAGACTGGTTGAATCAAGATGCCATAAATGTTAAACTATCTGAAAAAATATGAATTTAAAAGTTGTTTGGTTTTTAAGAGTTTGTTTTCTGCCTATGACGCTCTACCACGTAATCACCACCCATCAATTACGGATATCTAATTAACAAATGCAATGATATAAGCAAGATTATATGATATTACCCATTGTCTTGGATGTAATATTTTATGGTATCAACAGTTCGTCGCAAACATATGGCAAATTTAAGAGACATTTAAAAAAAAATGTCAACCACTGATTCAGCCAGTGACGTTTTCTTTTGCAACCAGTGAAATACATACTCATGAGAGATAATCCAGTGGGTAATGACAACTAATCTGATCCTTGTGACTTTCTTCACCAGCCATGTCCCGTGTGGTCGGTGAAGGGAGTGATAGAGGAATGTTGCTTGTAAACCACATCACTTATCACACACTTATCACAGTGATAACACGGCTGATTTAAACCCATGAGAAGTCTATTTCGGTTTAACTAAAAGTCACCCCCAGTTTGAAGGCAGGCACACTGAAAATGACATAAATATTACTTGACAGAGGTCAGGGCAACTTTTTAACTCGTTATGGCATGTTCCCCAAGTGTTATTACTAGTCATTCCTCCCAAACAAAACTCTCCCTATAATCATCTTTGGCACATGGTTTTATCAAAACCAAAGGCATTGGTGTGGACTAATGTCTATGAACACAGGTTACAAAACTAGTCTTGATAAACTGCCTTTTGTCAATATTCCATTGAACTACACTTTCTAAAGGAATACGAGCAATAATTTTTTTTTAAAGAGTGCACAATGTTTTGCTAAGATCATCTAATCAGACTGACTGACTGTTAGACTAGGTAGCGATAACTTGCAAGAGCGGGACTCCAATATATATACTCCAATACATAATGTTGGTCCACTTTTCCTATCACTTTATTTAATAGTTTGTCAATTACTTACTAGTTTTCCATTTAAAATCAACAGCGATCACAAAACAACAAAGTTGAATGAAAACGAGCTAGCAGTTCAAATTTTCACAAAGTGATTCTATATCTACAAACAAACTGACAACCCAAAGATGTAATACACAATTTTTCTTTGTTGAAATTTCAATGATTCGGGCAGAATCGTTTTGCTTACATGGCAGCATAAGTCACTGAACTGTTGAGTTGTTTCTTCTTTGCTAGAACATATTTAGGCAGTCAGTATGTTATAATAGATAAGTTTATACGGAATAACCTGATTTTACGATAAAAACGATCAGATTGCCTCCATTTAAAGAGATCACCACTCACAGCCTGTGGGAGGGAGATTTGCAACAGACAAGTTGTTTTCCAGTCTTATGTACAAGGATGAGCCAGCTCCACCACTGGCAGAAGGAACACATCTCAGTGAGTACAGGTAACACTAACCAGCTGAGAACTATTAAAAATAATAATTAAACATGACAGCATTGCTGTTGACACTGGTTGCTTCAATCCACCAGACTCTGCTCAGCTTTCTGAGAATGTCACCACGTGGATTACGCAGGTGTCCTGGAAACTTGACTCCCGTTGACACAGTCCACTTGAGTCTGTGGACACATCAGTAATGACAGGATCATCAAGTGCCTGGTTGTTGGGAACCAGACTGTTAACATCATAACCAGAAGGGTGTAACCGATGTCAGGGTCACTAAAAATCCTTTCTTAGATGAGTAATTTAATGTGCAGCATTTTTATTAATAAGAAATCCAGTATTATATTATATTTAAAAAGGAATTATTGTTTAATTACACATTGTGTGAAATATCAAAAGGCTACAAACATTAAATGGAACATTTACTCCTTCAGTTTAAACAATTACCATTTGTGGCGTATTATCCACAATTTATTTAAATCGTCCCTTAGGCATATTTCCGTGGATTATCCCATTAACACCCATGTAAGCTACATTTAGTTTATACTAGTCACATGACCAACATTCCTTCCCCCATTTATCCCACAGCATGTGACAGGGTAACCTGCTAACTGATAAAACTAGACATCAGGGGTAACACTACCCATATAGTAATAATATCACAATAAATGTCAGGGAAGGACAGATGTTGATTTATCGAAGAAAGACAAGGTTAAGATAAACAAATTGAGCGAGACAGAAAGGGGACCGCAACAGTGATGGGCGGACTACGGGAAGACAGAGTGAGAGAAGAGAACGAGAGATAGAGAAGAGGGGTGACGGGTTGTGATGAAGGCAGTGAAAGAGATCAGTGGTGGGAACATTGAGAAATAGTACTGATGCAATTAGCAATTGCATCAGTGATTGTTACGGTTTAGAGACCGCTTTTAATTATGTATTTGTTTGTTTTTATGAACGCTGCACATAAATTTCCCTTTAAGGGACAATAAAGGAGTTTTGCATTGTATATGCCGCCCTCAGTCTGAACATCTGGGACAAAACAGATGGCAACAACGGGGAGACAGGGATCGTCAAAATTGGAGACGACAAGGAAGAACAAAGGGGAACGATGATGGAAAAAAGGAGTTAAATCCACGGTTACTGCGTACATCTTCTGCCATGTTTTATGTGTAGTTTCCCCGACTCTGTTCCTGGTCCCTGTCTGTCAGCCCCATTTAGGGTGGGAGACGGAAGACAGGTGGCACAGGGACAGGGTTACAGCAAAGAGGGGGCACGCAGGGGTAACCTGGGGCGGCAGTGGGGCACAACAAGTGGCACTAGTGTAACGGTATATCAACCCTTTACTGAATCTAGTCCGGTGAGATTGTGTATGAAACTAGTTTACAATAATTTTTTAAATACCAGATTTTGTTTTCATAATCCAATAATCAATTCAGTTAAGTAGTGTAATTTGCAAATATTTGACTTGTAAGTATTGTGAGTCACTCCTTACTAGCATCAACGACAGATCGGTGAGATAATCCAAATGGGGGCAGTGGATGCTTAGATTATTTTTATCTCATTCAAAATCAACAAATCAATGACTACATAACACCAGATCTGTAAATAATTCCATCTGCAAGTCTAGTAAAGACATTATTTTTACTTTAAAATGTTGGCCAGACTTTGAACATAGGGGATTATTTCGACAGGATACACTATTTCAAACATAAACACACAACCAAGGCCAAAATTGCTGCAATACATTCGGCTCCATTCACCAGATGGCAGCACTGCTACACTAGACGTCCACCATCACCATCTACATCAGATACTAACACCCACACCTTTTATTCACTACATTTTTGTGAAGTGTGAAAGGCAGCCTGGGATGTCTGCAGCTACTCCTCCATCACCATGGCAATAAAAACCTACATAAAATGCAGACACCATGTTAGATGTAATCACTGGAGCAGAACAGCAGCGGAGCGCGACCGACCCCTCACTGTTTGCTCCAAGCACCTCAATTAGACACCCACAGATGCTGATGAGACGGACTTAGTAATGAAAACGATGCATCAAAAGTTCCCACTGCCCCCTAGTGTCACACCCCTGCACTAACGGTTGCCCCCTCCATAAACATCCCAGACTGGGGTTATGGCAGCAGCTGGGGAGGGTAATAAACACTTGCCCACGCAGGGCCTAGTTTCTTCATCTGGGTAATATGAACTAAGGGAGGGAGTGGGTCGTGACTGGCATGTCCACATGCTGGGGAAGTCAGGGGAGATAGCAGGGAGCCAGGGATGATGTCTTTCACAGGGAGGAGTGGGGAGGAGTTGTGTGGAACAGGTGGTTGTTCTCTCCCTCTCTCCTCCTGGCCGTGCTCCCTTCCCTGCAATGGTGGTGATGGGAGCTGTGAAAACAGGCCTGTGAATCTAGTTGTGTAATTACATCTAGGCCACTTGGCTGTGCAATGGTAATAATTACCAGTGTAAAAATGAGTCATCTTGAAGTTCAATTTCCGAGAGCAGTGTTGTCCATTTAAAACATTCCATTAAAAGAGAACTTTTGCTGTAGGTGCACATTGGATTGTCAGTCAAACAACTGGTAAAATACAATGGCAGTCATTAAAGTTAAGTTACGTAAATTAAACTAGTGGTCAAGTGAATCATAGATATATTACACAATAAAATGTTGTCATTTCTTAGAACTTGGAAATGTTATTTCAGAAAGTGGAATGATACTTTTTTCACTTGTGTCATATTTATCCATGTACAGTCATTGGAACTTACTATAGACACACAAAACAGTATTATCTTTGCGTATTATCTAGGCCACATGGTAAGCCCAGATGTGGAGGCATTTTCTGCACAGCTCCAATTTCGTTGTTCATTCCAGGGCTGACCTATAGACTTTTGTGTGGGCCCTACCAATGCCTTTGCGTTTATGTCTTGATTTAGTCCCTGGCAAAATAGGACATAAAAACTGATATTGAGGGTCCTTGGCAAGCTACGCCCATTTCCAGAAGTGATAACAAAGTAGGACCACATGTTAAAGACAAACTAATAAAAGTTAATTACTGCCTAATTTGGTATGTTCTTGCAAGCTGATAACTGAGTGTGCAACCAGGGTGCAAGATCAGAATTACCTGGGCAAATATTACCCTTAAATGAATAACTACATTTTATACCAACTGCATTCATCCCGGGTAAATCAGCTGAATCACTAGACGCAGGTAGGACAGAAAATGTAATTAGGATAGTAGTTTACTTACTGAAGTTACTGATCAGGCTAATAATGGCAATTTCATGGGTAAGATGAGTGCCTAGTAAAGTCAACATTTACTAGGCACTCATCAATGTGCCTATCACATAATGAGGCTATTCCTGGTGACCGGCCAGCTGTTTCTAGGAACTGTGAATGGTGGTGTTAAGTAGTCTATGTGTTGTTATCAGTGTTACACTGAAGTCTAGCAGCTGCTACCTCACAGGGCTGACACCTTTACCTGTACTTTACCTGTACTTTACCTGTACTTTACCTGTACTTTACCTGTACTTTACCTGTACTCCGGCAGCTCCACCACCCACAAAGGAATAAACATATACATGTATCACCGTGCATACACTGGCGTAGATTTAGAATATTTTAAAAACAATTTGTCAACTTAGCACATTCTTGTGAGGCCTTGATGAACACGAACTGAACTGAAATTGTAAATTTTTACACAACATAGTTCTTAAACCAATAACAGTTGATTTACTAATGCCACCCACTCCAGTGACATACGGCAGCCGTGTTAAAGACATTGGCTTGTTGCAGGGGAGTAAAAAGTAATCACACGAGATTCCATAGAAGTTAATCTAGCCCTGATCTGAGACCCACATGCTGCTTGCTCTGTCGTTTGCCAGACAAAAGGGGACAGATCACTATTTATTTTCCACTGACAAAAAGTTAGTATTTCATTGAAATATGTACATCCACAATGTGATCGCGCTACCAGCATGCATCCATTAAAACATCCAGCAGGTACAACGATCTGTCTAAATCGCTCGCATATCACACCATACGCATTTCTGCTTTCCTATGCCAAGCATACCATATAGATAAGAACCTATCATACAGCCTCCTAGTACTATTTCTAGGCATTTCCTGGCATGTTTCCAGGAGTGATTGACTCCTCTTAACAAGACTGATATGTGTCAGTGACTATCTGCTGGTTCCAGGCACCTGCTCCTGTATAAAGACACCTATGACTTCATAGGTGTCTGTCAAACAACTTCACTTCCACAACGGATGTGATAAGCAGATTCACACACAACTTGTTGTGTCTTGAAGAACAGCACCAGTTTCTATTCTGCTGACAGACAAGTATAATGTCAACCAATGTTCCACTTTCCAATTTCGTTTCAAAAAGATATCTTAAAAAGTAAAATGTATTTTTGGTTAACTGTAACAATGAAATTGTAACACAGTAACTCAGAACAGCAACAATGTAATACAAGTAACTGTCACAACGTAGCACCTGGAACTGGAACTTTGCAACACCTATAAATGTAACAGTCTTACACCTTGTTCCACTTCAGTCACATTCAACCATAGATCTCTTTAAAATACTTCACAAACATCAATAATATTTATGTCAGAAACTGTTTGCACTAATTTCTTTCATTGTACTGAAATTGTATTACCAGCACCGTCATGCGAACAAAATAGTTGCGGTGAAGGAATGTCCCGCAGTTGACTTGCACCCGCATGAAACCACAACACCCTTTGTTTGTGGTCAAGTGTGTGAGGTAGCTCTGCAAACCGTTATCTCACATCAGTAGATATGTAATCTCAGCCAAATAGAACACGTTTATCACTCCTACCACAGTACGGCGAACTAAAAACTACAGCCAGTAAATTTAAGCTGCATATCTTTAAGTGCTTTTAAAGCTGCTGCCTACATCTGACCGGGCCTTCATTTGACTGACATCTGAGCATCTCCATAAATAGCTTTCTTGCCAACATACCTAAAAATGTGTGAAACAGGTACTGACATCAAATAAATCAATTGCAACATGGGATTTCCTTTCTATTTATTCTCCAGGCGACACAATAATATTTTAGTGGAATTCTTCATGCCCCACTGTTGTCATGACTACCAAACTTTCACCACAAATATTACACGTTACTCGGGACACGGACACAAAAACGATGGAATCTCTGGCGAACGCGGGCACTTTATATGATTCACGGAAGACGATATCTTGTCAGTATTTTCTATTTCCACCTCGTGCGATTTATGAAACGACCACACAGTGACGCAGGTGTTGTACTCTGAGACAGCAGCGGTGTCTCGCATAGATGACTACTAGTGCGCCTATCCTTCACAATACATTACCCACGATGTCAAGCAGCGTTCCATTTCCCTTTTTATACGCTTATAAACTATGTTATCGTGTTGCAAAATCTACACTGCGGAAAATGTGGCTGCCTGGACGAGTGAATACGGGGTGCTTTGTGGCCTAGTAACGCTATACGTTGATTCCTCAAGGAAATACTCTTGCACAAACTGTGCATGTCTCATATCTTATTACCCCACTTCTGCAAAAAAATGCATTTCTCCTCACCCCCTAATCTCTCTCTCGTATGAGTGGAAACAGTGTTCACGCGAACCACTAATGCAGTTGGTGGGACGCCTCATGTCATGGGAACTGATAACTACCACTTGTCTGCGGTTCTTGAGATACCGAGTCTACGCAGCTTCAGTCCAATGTGTTTCGTAGGACAGAGAAATGCAGCCCGAACTACTACCGAGTGATGCTAAAAAATTCAAATGCTGCATCACAGAATTTTTAATGGAAATGTTATATTAGATATGAGAGAACAGATACATGTCACTCAATGTCTGCCTGAACTAAGAGCAGTCAATAAAAAGAGCAGTCAATGGTGTGGTGGGGAAAGTGATGGAATTCTTGATAACTGTCACACTTATCAAAAATGTTGCTCCAGTAAAAGTGGGCTAAGAAGTATACATACATATCAGTTTATCCTGCCAGTCCATCCGTCCGTCCGTCCGTCCGTCCGTCCGTCCGTCCATCTGTTCATAGGTCACCAGTCTCAGACTGTATGCATATACGTACACTTCTTAAACTGTCTGTAAACTGTCTGTAAACTGTCTGTAAACTGTCTGTAAACTGTCTGTAAACTGTCTGTAAACTGTCTGTATCCAGATGCCTGGATACTGCGCTCTAAGACAACTTACCTCTACAAAGTCATGCACAAAATTATCCCCAGAAACTGCATTTCTATTAACACTAATTGTTCTGTAACGGCTTTCTTTTGCTCCAGGGCCCTCCAAACACCTGACTTAGTTTTGTACATGTCATTGCTCTGTCAGAAAAAACACCCTAAAGACTGCTGTGTTACCCACAGGGGTCCATAAAAAATAGACAGCTGTACCCACAGGAAACCTTGAAAATAGACCTAAATACCCATGAGGATTGATGGAAATAGATAGTTGAACCTAGGATGAATTGTGGAAGTCAATCAACAAATGTAGCTAACCTTCTGCTGATGTTTTGCTAGTGTTTTTCTTCTAAATCAAATTGTTTAATTAAGTTTGCTAGCAGCAACGACCCATTAATTTACCAAATGCAAGATACAAATAATGTAAGGAACTATTTTGTTTACGTTAATGTCGTTTTACACCGTAAATTCCCACTTTTCTGCCTTATCCAAAAACTTCAGTATCTGCACCAGTCATACGTGCCAGATTTATCCAAACTAAGATATCCATCCACCTGCATCCTGTCAAACGAAACACTTATAATTTACAAGAGCACACAAATCTTTCCGCCTCCAGATCGCCTCCGGCTACAAGTAAAGGGAGCATCTACTGGTGCCTAGAGATGCTGCAACTCCATAAAAAATGTGGGGAACTGATTTCACCCCATCATCCAGGCAACAGGATGCAATCAAACCGCACCCTTAAATATGTCTCTTGTTTCACTTCTGCATTAGTTAACTTTAAAGTCTCTTAAGGTTGTTTTCGCTACTTTTTGTATCGGGGTGTCACCTTCTAGATTTAAAATTTAGCTTTTCCTGATAATACAACAACAGTACCAAAGGGGGTGGGAGAGTGGGGGTGGGGGTCTTAACCAGAATCAGCTTGACTAGAAGGGGCAGTGGCCAGGGTACACTATCTTCCATTTATAGTAGGTTACTCTGTTTCCCTAAGACCCTGAAAAAATCTAACAGCACTGTTATTAGGGCAATCAAAACTTACAAGGCTTGTTAACTTTGGCAAAACACAACTTTACCCCTGTCTGGCTGGGTATACCAGTGCAAAATTAATGACCCCATGAATACAGGTGGACAGGTCAAGTTACCCCATTACACCCTCTGTATAAGGAGAACAGAGGTGGTGGAAATACTTGATAACCTTCACGATATTTGAGAAAGAAGTTGTGTACATATTAATTTGTACACTATATATATATATATATATATATATTATAAAACAAGTACTATAAAAGATGAAATTTGGTAAGGTGCTAAATTTAGCACATGGAATTATTATGCTAAACTTGCTTCTCACTAAAATGGATGTTCACAACAGGTTCACACATAAAGTTTCATTCAGCAGGTCAAAATGTGCATATAACATGTTTTGTTAGTGTTTGATGACAAGCATTACTATTCAATGTTTCTACAAATTTCTAGCAACATTTATAGTTGGAAATTCAACCTAGTATAAATTATAAGACCTTATATCCAGTCGATTGGACTGCACAAAACCCTTTACTCTTTAGTGCTTTGCAGACCTTTCATTCCAACACCATCTTGACTTTAGCCAGCTGCTTACTGCCAAACAATACGTATTACTGCTAGGTCCTTGTTCATTCAGCTCAGTGAACTAGAGCAATGTGGAGAGAACAAACTTGCCCAAACTTCAAAACGGCAGCAAAAAAAGAATTTGAAACCTGATCCTCTGGTTGCGAGTTAGATGTTCTAGAAACTATGCTACTGAACCCCGATAACCGACAAACACAGATTAGCACTTGAGACAGGAATGTACAACAAGTACTAAGTCAGGGTTTATTTAGCTGACCATCAGTCAAGGGGCGAACCCCCAGCAGGGTCAAGTTACCCTACCAGTGGACACCAGAGCACATGGGGGCAATTCGTTGACTGTCAACAGACTTGTATCTCTTTCTGTCAACAAACTGTTTCTTTCTGGTATCTTTCCCTGGCTCTACATTTGCAATGGAAACAAACAAAAGCAGGTCTGAAACCAGAATAGGTATTGCGCATCCACTGTGTTATCAGATTCCAGTTGAGGGGGTAACTTGGAGGGGTTGTTATCAGTGATCGTCCAGGGGTAGGGTGAGACAGTAGATGGTATGTGTGGCACACAAAACACAAGGATCTGATGACACAAGGCGGGTACAGGGTGTATTCTCAACATCAGGGGTTTAGACAGCCATTTTACTTTTGCCTCCATAACACACAAGTGAATCGCCAGTGACTTTGAGAATATACATATTTCACAGAAAAATTTGTACCCGCAAAAGGGGCAGAGTAAACAATTTGAGGATCACATGACACCAAATATTTGATTTAAGTCGAATTGCTTCTCTGGTAATTTTTTTAGAAATACCAATTGCAATTTGTTTAGCACAAAACCTCAAACATATCAAGATGGCTGCCAAAGAAAAACAAATAGCGGCCTGGGAACTGACAAGGAGATCATCAGGAAAATCCATCATTAGCAGAATTTTTTGTTAAATCTACGGAGCATTTTCAATATGCAAAAAGTTGCTATTACTGAAGACACTATTTCCATGACACACTAGCAAGTGTCTCGGTGACGTGTTTTGGTGTTGAAAATTTTCAGTATACAAGATGACTGTTAAGGAGCCAAATTTATTTTAAAGAAGAAAATACGGCTTATGAGGTCATAAGATTGTTAAAAAAGGTAAGTTCTTATATAGCGCAGTATCCAGTCCTCAGGACTGCTCAACTCTTCACACTTTACTCCCTGTTCAATCGTAAACCATCTCAACTTCTCTAGGAAGAATTAAACCACTGCAATTAATGCGCGAAGACAATTCACGCACAAATATCAACCACTGTCTATAGCCAGGTACTCATTCATACAGCTGAGTGAACTGGAGCAACATAGAGTGAACGAACTTGCCCAAGGTTCGACACCGCAACACAGGATTCGAATCTGGGTTCTCTTGGTTGGGAGTCCAATATTCTAGTCACTGCGTTCCACGTTACTGAAATGGTTATCTGTACATTGTGCTTGCAATAACGTGAAGGGTACTCACCCTGTCTCCAGTCAGCACATAGACGTGTTTCTGGGTGAGGTCGAAGGTCATATCCCTGGCAACGCCGGGGTTTGTCAAACCTTCCCCAACATTGATCACTGCATACGGGGGCGAATCAGTTCCATCGATCAGCACCTGAATCAGAGGTCACACAAAGTCAAACCCCACTCAGTAACCCCACTGAATTGCATTTGTGTTGTGCGTGAGCGTTCATGAATGCATGCATGTCTTAATCTGGCCACACAGTTGCTTTACGGTCACCTCTGTAATACAACCACCTTGCAATTAGGGTCACCCTGGGATAGACACAAACTGTTTATGTAACAGTAAAATATAGGAACATTGTCAAGCTAATACGGTCATCCTCGCTATTCAGGTCAGTTTTGTCCAGTCCCGAGGGTGACCTTAATAGAGAGGTTTCACTGTACCTTGATGACGCAATATGGATTAACATCAATATCATTCTAAACAATGTTACACTCCTAAGGTAATAAGCAATATCACCAAACTATATAGTAAAGAAATACAATCTCTCTTGCACATACCCCATGTACCTTTTGGACCCATTATCATGGGGTCGTTAAGAACCACCAGAGGCCACCAGCAAAGTTGGCTACAGTAGGTATCTGGGGCAGACCCTCAAATGTCACCTGCCACCTTGCAGACCCAACCAATAACTTGACCATCAATGAACCATTATGGGGCGGACCCTCTCCACCCCCGGGGTGACCCCGTGTCTCTCCATCCCACAATTCCGTGACATACACAATAT
This sequence comes from Escarpia spicata, assembly GCA_963995525.1. NCBI lineage: Eukaryota > Metazoa > Annelida > Polychaeta > Sabellida > Siboglinidae > Escarpia > Escarpia spicata. Next base: position 49,977,721 of record OZ023205.1, on the reverse strand, counting down.
CCTTTCTCAACAACTTTGGGGTGGTCATTCTCCACTTTCACTTTCTCCTAAGCACAGCATCTTCATGGTATCAGAACAAACCCACACAGGACTGCCTGCTTTCTCAAATGCTATGGGATATTGTACCTGGACAATAAGCCAAAGCACAAAATGCGATGTGACATTATGTGCCCAAATGTCACAGGCTATATAACATCACAAAATGAATGTACCACACTCCTACTCTACAGTTTGCTAGATCCTTTAAATTAATTTTCTTCAAGGTAAAAAGTACATTTTACTTTCATTTGCATTTTGTACAGATAATCACTTTATGGCTTTTTTGTGTACTTTATGTTATGTGTCCACATATATGACGTGTCACCAGTGGTCTCAGTATTAATGTCACCGATCAATAGTTTCACTTTCTCTACAATACAGTGAAACCCCACTTTATGGTCACCTCGGTAATACAGCCACCTTGCAATTAAGGTCACCTTTGAACAGTGCCAGATTATTTCCACATACAGTAAAGTATAGGATATTAGTCCCACTGATATGGTCACCTCGCTATTCAGGTCACTTGTCCAGTCCCAAAGGTGACCTTAATAGGGAGGTACAACTGTACTCAATATCCCTTGTTACTGAATGGTTTCAGTTTCTGCCAATCAGTTTCACTTCCTATCAGACTCCCAATTACACCATAGTACCCTATCCATCTAGTCTTGTCTTCTAAGTTCCCTATGGTGAATTACCCTCCCCATGCTATTCTTGATATAGCCCATGTATCTGTCACCCTGTCCCTAGTCCAATGTTCCGCACTGTGTCATCAGCTTTGGTGTCTCCATCTACATCACTGTCACTGGTCAGCCTCACAACCACACTCTGTGACTGCTGCTAACAATTGGCTTATCTTAAGCTGCCTCCCCAAGGTTAACACAAACAATCGTTCAACTCCATCATCCAGTACCCATACATACAAGGTTAACACAAACAACGGTTCAACTCCATCACCCAGTACCCATACATACAACGTTAACACAAACAACGGTTCAACTCCATCACCCAGTACCCATACATACAAGGTTAACACAAACAACGGTTCAACTCCATCACCCAGTACCCATACATACAACGTTAACACAAACAACGGTTCAACTCCATCACCCAGTACCCATACATACAAGGTTAACACAAACAATGGTTTAACTCCATCACCCAGTACCCATACATTCAAGCAAAGCTTGACACGAAACTTTATTTTCAACAACGACAAAACACAATCAAAGTAGTGAATTATTAAATTATAGAATTATACATAATGGCAAAAAGAAGTGTAATACTTATAATTACTTCCTCTGTTACATAAGAAAAACTACATAATACTATATGAAACAGTGCACATATTTACGCAAGTGACATCATCTAGAATACTTAAAACATAACTTTCATGTCCATTCATCGCAGGCCGCTCAAATACGACAAACTTAACATATTAATACAATATAACCCTAATACCAGTCATTTTTATCATGAATATTTACTCATTAAATGCATAACTATTCAATAATCTCGCTTTCAATTTAGTTTATATTTTGATGTAGTGGTACCAGCGGCTCTGTCCATCAGGCTAGGTAAAGAAACCTTCCCTCTTTGTCAGTAATTGGTTCATTTTGAATCTTTACAAATGATATTGCACTGCACAAGTGTGGATGGTGATTTTCCATTCACTATACGGTAGTTTAACAGCAACATCACGGTAACTGCATTTTCCATGGAATATTAAAAATTTATTTATTGTTCTTGTCTAATTATTCAAGCTACAGTTGACCCCGCTTACATGCATACACCATTTGCTCAGTTAATTTATGCAATTAAACGGGTTATGCAATAAAACAAAATTGGCAAAAAACAAACAAATTTGGGAATGGTATCTAGTGAGCAGAGTTTTCGCTAAACAACGTAACGTGACCAAATTACTCAATTGCATCAATTTAACCCTTAGTTCTTTCAAACAAAAGAAATTATTAAAGCAATGATTTGCTGTGTACTCACTCGGGTCACACTTCCGCCAGTTAGGTGTGAAAATGTACCTTTGAGTAAGATGACCCAACTAACTGCATCCAACAAACCACCAGAAGCCATGTTATCGCACCACTCAACACAAACAAGCTACCCTGCTCATGCAATTGATCTTTTCTTTGATAATTGTAGGTAAGAAGCCAATCAAATACATCCGACAGCATTTAAATCATCGATCATCATTCAATTTTTCAGATGCCATCATAAAATATCTACAACACCCATCTGCTGTTTTTCAACTTAGGCATTTCTCCGTTTTCCAACTTAGGAATTTCGTTGTACCACATATATCCTGTCCCATGACATTTTGGCCGAGATTCAAATTCTCAAAACACCTGTCCAGCCATCACACCATCCCAATGACATCCACTCCCTCCCATACGGGGAACAGTAGGTCACCCCTCACCCCCTGCAGCATAGGACTCTCCCTTTTTGTCTTCCAAGAAGAGGATGACAGCTGGACAGAGTCACCATCACCCATGTCACCAAGCCTGTCACCAAAACCTTTCTACTAGCCGGGCAACAAGTGGCTCTATCACCAAGCCTCAGCGGGAGGACAGCTGCCTTGTAGGGAGGGGATGAGGAATGTCATGCACCTGGTGGATTCCCGGGGAAAACAACGTGTCAATGGAAGCCTGTTGCACATGTCTTCAAACTACATCAAAAATCTTGTGACAGTCGCACACTTGATCACCAAACCAGGCAGTGACACTTGAATACATGCCGTGACACTTGCATACTCGGTCATTAAACCTGAGAGTGACACTTGAATACTTGATGTGACAATTGCATACTTGGTCACTAACCAGACAGTGACACTTGTGACAGTTGCATACTTGGTCACTAAACCTTGTGAAACATGTGACACTTCAATACTTGGTCACTAAACCAGGCAGTGACACTTGTGACAGTTGCATACTTGATCACTAAACCTTGTGACAGATATGACAGTTGCATACTTGATCACTAAGCCTTATGACACATGTGACAGTTGCATACTTTATCACTAAACCAGGCATAGTCATTTGTAACAGTTTCACACTTTGTCACTAAACAAGACAGTGACACTTGTGACAGATGTATCCTTTGTCACTAAACCAGGCACCGACTCTTGTAATAGATTGATTTACCTCCATATTTTGCTAGGACATGTATATTATGGTAATTCGTACATTATACCTGTCCTTACAAAATTCAAAGGTAACCCAATCTATGCACAAGTTGTCTGTGAATGACAATGGAAAATAAAAGAAGACAAGAAAAAAATTGAAGAATCATTGCAAAAGCAGACTTGCAAAACATTTTGGCTCCACACTGATAGCATTATGGGATAGCGAAACCCGAACACGAACTACGGTGCATGTCAGTGCCCGGTAAACGACACATAGAAATTTGGGGATAGTCGTAATACGAACAAGTAAATTACAAAATCTCAGCAGGAAAGCAGATTTATGGGCAGGAAAACACCTGCTTTAGTATTTCTTGATTGCCATTCTTGAATGCGCTAGCACAAAGTGCTTAGCAACGTGGTTATAATGAGCATTTAGCAATTAATGGGTGTTGCCTATAGGTTGTGACAGTTCACTTAATATGGGCGTGTTCCCCATCACCATTCACTGTGGACAAGGGTGAATAGCTTAATAACCCATTATTTGGCGTATTCACATGTAACAAATACACATAATTTTTGATCATTACACCACAAATAACAACTGACGCGTGCTTTATCGGGTAAAACATTTGTGCAGCATAATTCAGGTACACGATTGAGGCTAATGTGTTCGCAGGATTAACACTTTCTTAGAATTTAATCAGGTATGTAATACCATCAAAGGTACCACTCAGCACTTGCACCCAAACACCTGGTGACCACTATTCCCTGCAACTGCTTCATGTTTATATTATTTTAATTAAATTTTTACCACACACCTCACTCGCAGAACGGTCACAACTAAGTGATTTATGGAAAAAGGGAAAGCGCTCGCACGAATGCGCAGGAAAACATTCTCAAAACTTAATCAGGTATGAAATGACACCAAATGCACCTCTCTGGGGGTGGCATGCTGTAAAGGGGTGACACATTATACCCGTCAGAGAAATGTCCCACCTGACAGATAACTAGTTGAACAGTTGTTGGTACCACTGTGGTAACCTGGAGATCCAACAACCTGCATTAAGGATAAATGATTGGATGTCAGCCGATTGTGTGGTTGGTTGCTAAAAGCCTATGGCTACCTGTGTCTGCATGTATCACAGGTACACGTTGTATGACAGTGAAGACTGATCACTTGTGAATCACCCATACGTGAGAACTGAAGATGAAGGCCGAGTGAATCTTTGGCCAAACTCAAATTCACACCTACCACTATGTGCAATACACACAAACGTTTTGTCAATTCAACTGAATAAACCAAATGTTTTGTACCGATATGAACTAGAATACACAGGGGTGAGTCATTCAACAACTCTTGTAACTATAAAGTTGAGTTGTGTGTAACTGTATTATCTGTAATTACCGGCCTTAAGACCTTTATCATAAATTCACTTTGAGAAAGGCAGATAAGGTGCACTTTTCATTAGAATCTCCTACGCTGATGGATTGTGGCTATAAACACTCAACTTTAAAATGTCACAAAGACAAGACCCTGAGGCAGCAGGTCAAACATAGCATCCTAATTAGAGGTATAACAATACATCGCACTATCTACGCATTGCGATAGTCGATGTCTTGATGCAATACCATAATAAATTTAACTATCAATAGTAACAATATTTGGCCAAACACATTAGCAGGTTTACTTGTGCCGCTGTAATAATATTCACCGACATGATTTTTAAACATTATTATGTAGACCTAATGTTTACTTATTTACAGAGTCCATGGATCCAATGTCAACAACTGTCCATAAAATCAGCATCATTCACAGATTTCCATTGTAAGGCAACTGACTCCAACTCTATGCGATGGCGCCATCTGTCAATTTTGGCTGGGTTCATGCGATATGTAGCTGAACTCACACCAAGTAAAGTTGGAACATAAGTATATTTACCTTCCATGATACTACGGCGATAGTCAAGAGACTATTGCGATAGTATCGCAAAATAGTAACTAAAGGTATTGCAATACTACCATGGTAATATTACCATGGTAGTAAAACTATCCCTGATAGTCAGCCTTAATTCTAACAAGAACAGCTAAGCAATGGTGGAGAAATACACTCAAGACAGGCATAAATATGTCCCTAGACTGACCACAGGTTTGCGACTTGTTACAACTACTGACCACGCTGTCGGCGCCACCTGGTTGCAAGTGACCACTCCAGTACGGACCGACAGATGGATAGGCTGACGGATGGATGGACAGGCAGACGAACGGACTGACTAACAGACAAGACAGATGTGATGTGAGAATCTAGATGACAATAAGAGACTGCCAGGACACTCAGAAACAGGTCTCTGTCATGTCTCCCCAAGTGAGGCACTGCAGACCCTCCAGGGCAAACACACACAGGGGTGCAGGGTCAGAGGACCCGCTAATGAACCTCAAACACATGTCTAATAGGGATAAATGACTCCAGCCAGCAGTGACCAGTATCAGCACTTCTCTAAGTGGCTTGATGATTGAATGCTGTCCAGATCAACATACTGGTTCCACTTTCTGGCTCTCTACTTGTTATTGGCTTGTTGCCAAGTCTACTGTACCTATGTATCTCTGTTAGTGTGTGTTACTTAGTACCATTGTTACTGTTACTTAGTACCATTGTTACTGTTACTTAGTAACATGTAATATGTTACTGTTAAATATTACCCTTGTTACAGTTACTTAGTACCCTCCCTGTCATTTATAGACGCTTGTTAGTTGCTTAGTATCTTTGTTGTACTGTTATTTTATAACTATGTTACTTAACAGCTTTGTTACTTTGTAACTTTGTTATTGTTACTTATTAACCTTGTTACATTACTTAGTGACTTTACTATGATAACACATTATCCTCATTATTATTATAAGTTTAATAACTTGTTACTAATGTGTATCATAAAACACACCAGCCTGCCATTTTTAATACCTACTAACATCCCACTGCTAAGTTTACTCATCAATGAATACCAAATAAAAAAATGTAAAATCACTGCACAAGATGTCATCAAATTATGACATTACAGAAGAATGTTTTATAAGCCACACAGGCCATGCAGGCCACACAGGCCACACAGGCCACACAGGCCATGCAGGCTGGGTTTTCCTGAGGTCATCAACAGATCAACTAAACCCCATTTGTAGATGTGAGTGTGACCCGTGTCAAGTCAGTGGGGGGGGGGGGGGGGGGGGGCAGCCCAAATCAGTGAAACAGTCACATGTGGTTTACAATAATTCAACCTGACTACAACTGGCAGCCACCTACAAAACTACTCTGAGTTTAATTAAGAGTTTCTACAGAATCGAGATAGTAGAATCAATCTGGGCACCAGTGTTTATGTGCTGGCAATCATCTCCCAATGAAAAGCTACACCACCTGACTTTGAATTTGCCTACAGGGGGCATCCGGACAATTACCCCAAACAAACGACACCCTCTACTCTCAGGGGAGAACTGACCACCAGCTACAGTCCAGAGCTGAAATGAAATACAATGCCAGGGGCGGAAATTAGATGTAAAATAATTACTTTACAGTCAAATAGAATTAGCTACATTGGCCTGAAAATTGCCACCTTTGCCAGTAATTATCCACAAAGCCGAGTATTCATTTAAATGCATAAATAAACCCCTTACTCTCAACATATTCTACACAGTACCAACTGCAACGTTCACTTGTTTCCCTGCTAGTATTGAGCTGATCTTTTTTGTGTAAATATACAGCAAAATCATGATTAAAAACAGTAAATTTACTTATCACAAATAATATAATTTAAAGCAAGGGTGGGCCATTTAGATTTAGGAAAACATTTTATCCTAACTTTGTGCACTCTCAATGATTGTCCGCAGCTGGTCTAGAACTTGTTGTTCTCGACAGTATGCTTGCAAAATATTATTAAATCATGATTGTCACAACAAAACAACCTACATAAAAGTCACTGGCAACTACATGTGCTGGAATGTGAGTTTTACAATTGCGGTGGAGGGGTTATGGTGGGGGGTAGGGGTTATACAAGAAAAAGTGGGATGAAGGTATCCAGACGTTTGGAACTTTATTACCAACATTATCATGTGTGATATTACTCTACCTACACCCAGTTTCCATAGCTTTAAAATCAAGTGGGTGCCTTCCGCCTATCACATAGATCTTGTTGTTACCTGGCCCTCAAGGTAGGTAATATAATGACTTATGTGTGTGCACATGTACTCTGTGATTATAGGCTTCCACACTTAAAAGATCCCCAATTGGCGTATATGCTTTCTCCATGCACAGGGCAAACAAGACCACTTAGATTGGAAAGATAACCACTAATAACAGGCATACATAACTACGCGCTTGAGCGCATGTTGTGGGTACATTCACTGAAATATTACAGAAATCAGTCACTACAAGAACACCGATATCGCGACTGCACATAAGTAGCACGTATTGGTGCAGTTATATTCAAGTGGCAAAATCAAAAAAATGCAAAAGCGAACAGGATATCAGACATGACTGCACACAAAAAAGCTGTAATTTAATTATATCACCAGGATATACAGTCCTTTGTGTATTGAGGGATTTGGTCAAACTGTGCCTCGTTATCTTTAGGTAGTTGCTGGGTCTAAGTGTTACCCTGCTGACAATGATTGGGGCAAGAGGAGAACCCTCTTCTACAAACCCCATGAAGATTAAAAAAAAACCTCTTTCACTCTGTCTTCCCTGACACACACTTAAGATAACTCTTCTGCAATAAACCAGACCCTCAGCAATATCAGGCAATAGTGTGAGGTGGGCTGGAATGGGGTATTAGGGTCCTTTATTGACATTATTAAGGACATTGGGGACACTTGGATGTGTCACCTAGTTGTTGACATACACAAGACAGAGTTGTGTCCTGCAGTCAGGGACTAAGCAGTGAAGCTGCATGTCTACTCAGAGAGAAACTGAAAGACATATTTCCGGCAATCTTTGGGGAAAACAAGTTATTTGCAATCACAGAAATACCAAAAATTTAAATGTTGGTCACCTTAAGCGTACCACTGTATATCAGTTACTGTCTGTAGCAGAGAGAACCAGGCGAACTCTCAGGTCTACTATAATGCACAACAAAAGCCTGTAACATGATACACCCTATGGGGAGATCCCTTTCAGAGCACTGCCACTGATGTAGGCTCTGTAGAGCCAGGGTATCTACAGTTTTAGAAAGTAAAATAGCAACACTATATAGTAACGAACCCTGCTCAATGAGGCAAGCAAGGATTAGTATCGATTATGTTCTCACAGCATGAGAGCTGTCCAGCAACACTCAATGCCAGTGTACTGCTGTGTCCAGCCATGTCAAGTGTCCAGTGTCAAATGGGGACTCCTTGTCCACCCTGACCACTTGGCAGAAATCCAAATGGTCAAAATCTACCTGGGTGCAAAGGACTCCAGGAATCAATGTTTACCAGTTCACAAACTAGGCACATGTCCCAGAGAAATAGTCTCCTTCTGGACAGTGCCTGAGAGGTTCTTTGAAGTGACAATTAGCACCACTAATCTGCTGCAGTAAAACATGAATGTGCTCTTTTATCTTTCAACTGCGGAATGTCAAAAATAATTATTTTTTATTTTACTTAATATTGTCTACTTACTTTGGTTTTCTCAATGTTGTGATATTATAAATAGTAACATCCACCAATTTCCGTTCTTCCTTTTTCCTTCCGAAAATGGTGTGGGTGTGAAGGACATAATTATGAATCTTACATTTATCCAGGTTATGCTAAATACAAAATGTAAAACATTTTACAATGACATTTGTGATCACACACAGCACGATGCCATGTTATCCTTGCCACTTCCTGTATTATTTCAGTGGGGGTGAGTAACTTATGTGACACTGCAGGGTGGGGTAAATAGCATCCTCACATACAGCATGTCAGGTGACAGCTGGTTGATTTCCCTTCTGTGCTCAAACTCACGTACCGGCCAGCTCATTCTGAACCCTACCCCTGTTATAACTACTGTGCGGGAAAGAAACAGGAAAAAGTAATGGACAAACAAATAACAGGAAAAAAGTAACAAGATAAATAGTAATTGACAAAAAGTAACAGATTATTTATAATATTACTATTTTATAGTATACATTAGAACAGTATCTTTATGTTAAAATATTGTCTTTGAAAGGTAAATAAACATTCAGTATGAATACAGTGATTGATGAGAGTTATAACATTCAGATAAATAAATGTCACTGAACCCTGAATGACAAGGAGGAAACTGCTGAGGAAGATTGGCATTTTTAAAATTAGGAACCCTGATAATAAACAATAAGTAGACAAGTGCTGAGACAGAATGGCACATTTGTTAAGTTGAAATTCAGTTGAATACTCAGTTAATGGCTTCTTTGCCACTTGCCAACTGGAGCTTGTTGTTTCCCAGGAAAATCTGGTTAAATCAGATTAAAACTACAGTGACCTTATGGATGCACACAAAGGAAACGTCAGCTAGGAAATGCACTTGTGTAATTCCAGGATTAACAGCATCAAACTCTACTTTATTTTTACCAGAGCAAACAGTTCAAGGTGCTGGTTCACTAATGTAATTTAACAGTCCAATTTCCCAATTGCTCACTTTCTTCATGGGTCTCAAGCACACCTGATGGTTTCTATGCTCCTGTCAAAACTGTGTTTACAGCAATTGCTCAACCAGCATGAGTTAGACCCCCTTCATCTTGAAACCCCAGGGGAAACATAACTCCCAGACTGGTCAGAGTAAATAATTACAGGGAACGTCCAATTATCACCTGGTTGATTCAGGAGAGATAGGGGTGGAGTCTGGATCCTCCTCATGTTCTGTGCGTGATGATTCCAGTTTCGGGCTGCAGCATGTGAATAAATAAGTTTGTTTAATTACCTCCTAAGTGTGATTCTGCGCCATCGTTTAATGTCTGCAAGACAGTCTAGTCCATGCTGTGATGCCACCGATATGAACAGCTGCCTGCGACAGACTTTTCCTCCGACATTTTCAGTTAATTAAGAAAATACCAAATGACCTTCAGTGACTTCAGAGGAGCCCCAGCTCGCACCAAATCCACGAGTGCGCACAAAACACAAACAGCTGTTTTTGAAAGAACTTTGCAGAGATACTTTACATCTAATCAGCAACTGGCCTGGCCCACACACACTTCATAAGGAACACAGATGTCGATTTATCTGCATTGGTTCGGAATCTTTCTCTACCCCTTGAAGAGAAGGAACAGAGAGGTATGCTGGACTTGCTGGCGCTGGGATGACCCAGCAAGACAAGGCGTCACCCAGACTGATGGGCACAAGTGCAGTGTGCCACCAGATAAGCCAAACCCAATTTATGTGTTCCCTGTCAACCATTCCAGACAGTTCCCGCCAAAACTACAGGGTTACAAAATGCAGAGCACTCGTCTAGCTCGGCAGGGACATGCCATGTTCACGCCTTTGGTTTAAAGGAAGTTTTTTAAACGTTAAGAAGAAGCTGTGCCGATACAATTTTGACGTATATGTCAATTTTACTGAATAAAATACACCTAAATATCTATACCATTTAATAGTACTGGTAGTACTTTTTAAGGGACCAGTTAGTTTTTGTTACAGTAAATTATACTACACTAACTAAATTACATTTCTATTTTCTATAAATCTTAGCCTAAGATTTTTGTTTGCAATACATTTCCATTAAAAAGAGAAAGGGACTGGGCAAATTCGATACATAAACATGAGAAACAGAGGACTCCCAAAGCCAGTGTTTCAGCTGTCAATATACAAGGCATACCGAAGAAAAGAATAATGATTTCTGAGAGCGACCACAACCACAGAGAACAGGGAGAAGTGCCTCAAGTCCATCACTTCACTGCAGCTGCTGTGTCTGCATTGTGAGAGTGCATAATGATACAGTTAGTGGACTTGTCTGTATCTGTTTAGTTTAGATGTAGTTTAATTGCTAAGTCAATTCCCTTGCCGACTGCTAACATATGCGGGCACTCTTTTATGAAGATTCTACACAAGCACTCATTACAAAATGTATTTTTTTGGAAAAATAACTATATTATTGGTGTATTATTATCTGTAATATTATCATATTATTATATGTAATTATGTATCCTGTAAGTAGAACTGATGATCAAATTTATTCAATTATTATATAGACATTGACTAAATAATGATGTAAAAGAAACGTATGGTGATATCATAGCTGAAACAGTAAACTGTGTGTGTGTGAAAGCCTGAAAGGTTACAATCATTAAAAACAGGGGCGAGGAATGTGTCTAAGTGCTGACTGAGAACTGTTTCAAGACCAGCCATCTTGCACACTTTGTTACGGACACTTGAAACAAATTAACTCAACTTTTAATGTTAGCACAGGGCAGAAAAATCAGACTCGTTTGTGGGCACGTCAACGCGGAATCGATTCAACAATATTCGCCCCTGGCCTGCCCCCTACTGGATGAACCTGGGGCCACACAGACCGAATCCACAACCGCCACCGCAATGATGTTGATTTTAACGGTTTATCAGCTACCTGCTGCTGCAGCTATTGTAGGAAGCTCTGTTGTTTAGTCATCGCACAATACACCTCGTGTATGTGTGCGTGCGTGCGTGCGTGCGTGCGTGCGTGCGTGCGTGCGTGCGTGCGTGCGTGCGTGCGTGCATCTCTTGAGGTTAGAGATGTGGCTATGGTACCAGTTAGGGGCTGGTGTCTCATAGAATATTGTCATCTCTTAGAAGCAGACACTGAGACAGATGGTGGGAGAAAGCCACAGGACCAGAGATGTTTCCTTTAGTTAGACACCTTCAACTGGGGTCTACACAATACCTGTCAACATCAACCTGGAGCATCACAATACCTGTCAACATCAACCTGGAGCATCACAATACCTGTCAACGCGATGGCAGTGAGCTTTGTTCGTGTGGGTGAGAGGAAGTTTCTCTCTCAGCATTCACATGTAGCCCGTTTGAAAGACCGCAATATGATCATGCTGTGATGTTGTCGTTGGTGGTGTATAAACACAATGCACGCACATACATGCACGCATGTTTACTCAGTTACAAGGCGAAGACAACAGAAGGGATGTTATCCTGTCCTGTCTTTCATGTTATTGGCACAGGAAGATGACAACCTTGGTTAATGTGACAAGCTGGTGTCATAGGTATGGGGTGATCAAACGACCACTTCCGTAACCATAAATTACGCCTAATCCCTCCCTACACCTTAAATACTGCACACATCAGCTACTGCCATTTCAGCAATGTAAAGTAAGTTTCTTCAAATTCTAGTGCCAATTTGCAAGACTAGTCATATCAAGTATCATTTAGAAATATTTATTATTATTGTTTATTCTTTATTTACACTTTATTTTATTTAAAGTTACTATTATTATTTGACGTATAATAAAAATGTTACATCACACATTTCAGCAATCTTCCAATAAAACAACAATACTTAAAACCAAACTTCAATGTACAGTAAATACAATTTTACCCTTTTCAAGGGTGTGTCTATGTACTGTATTGCCCAGCATATGTGTGACAACACGAGAACACCCCAAGATATATCATATTTATCACCAGCGTCAAAAGTAACCTAGTTGCAAATGATTTATAACAAATTGTGCATGTCTGACATTTACAGAAGTGGCAATTTATCAGCTTGAATCCATTAACGTGAAACAGAAGAAAAAATATCTGCATCATACTGGCAACGTTGTTTTTGTTACAGTGACCTGCTTAGCATACACACTATCAATATCTAGAGAGTTCAGTTAGACTACTTAAGGATTTATGCCTGAGTATACTGCCTCTGAACTCGCATTGCAACAAGACAGCAATGTAAAACATTGTGGAACCCGTTGGACCACAAATAAAAGGATAATACAAATAAAGACAGACCAATAACTCTTCACCTCTGAAAGGGAAGTATCACATATTCACAGGATGATTTACCAGCCTAAAAAAATCCAGTTTTTACAATTTCAAAAAACTGATGCACTTTCCCTTTAAAAAGTGGAATTGTGTAACAGGAAGCCCCCTGCACCATAGACTCTGTGAAACCATTGCTGTAAACAGCACATCTGATCTGCCAATAATATTTTGGTAAGGTTGCAATAACAGCAAAGAAAGTTGCCCTAGTTAGAATTGCCCTAGAAGTCATAATTCAAAGAAAAAGTCTGCGTTTGCAGTCAGCATGAAAGATGTCTACTACTGCTTGCCAAGTACCTGCTAGTTAACTGCGGTTGAAGGCAGAAGCATGTTTTCAGTATCAATCATTGTCACGTTACAGCTGACAAACATGCCACCATTGTTTCTAGGCATGTGACTAATTACTAGACTCTCTAATTGTCACATGATGTTTCAACCAAATTAAATGTGATGGATAACCGTCCGATTCATTAAAAATTATAGCGAAATTACATTAAGAGTATTCTTCTGAATTGAATTGAACTGAATTGTGGTTACGACAGTGATGTCAGCTGTTATTGCAATATTAATGGTGTAATGATTTACAGTTGTAATTACAAAGCAACTGAACTTTGCCTTGTTTGGTGGTCATATTTACTTCTAAGGTTTAGTAAAAACTAAGCCTCTCACAGATACTATATTTATAAAAAGACAAACTTTAGTTTAAGTTTTAGACCTAGTAAGTAGCACGTCAACCACATATGCTAGAGAAAAATTAAATACTAAGTTTACATGTTGCGTCTTTGCAAAGTAAATACCAAGCCTATCATATATACAATACAAAAAAAATTAAAAGTTGTTTTAAGTCAGGGCCTCCACTAGGTAAATACCAATTCTACATAGGCACTACAGTGATGACCTAAATACGAAATTAAAAAAATTTAAGAAACTTACACAGAAATCCCCCCAAAACTGTCCACATGCTTTTTAAATACTCTAAATAAACTAAGGTTCTGTTCTGTTTACATTATTACTACATAATCTCTTGACATGCTTCTGAAACACAATATATAATCTACTCTCCCACTGTGCTCAACCAGATTTATGGTGAGATAATCTTATGAGCAGATCAGATAGAAGTGTTCAAGATACTGAATGATCATGAAAACATTGATACATCTGAAGTATTTTGGTTTCACTTAAGAATAACAGAAGAACTGGTGATGGACACAAAGTGATGTTTGTGAAGGAACAGTGTAGAGATAGAGGAACATCCATATAAGAAAGTATCTGTTCTTACAGAGGACTATAGATGAATGGAACAGATTGTCTGATAATGTAAAAGATACAGCATGAATACGTTAAAAAAAACTGACCAATACCTCAGAAGGGCATCTTACATATATACGTAAAAACCATCCGGGGTTTATACTCTGGATGGCAATCTTGTCCAATGTTTGTTCAATGTTATTGAATATGTCTAGAACACAGCCAGCAGTTGCCACATGCTGCAGCTGTTGTTTAGATGCCACTCATTGGTGGTTGTGGCCCTGTCTTCACTGATGTTCACTATTCATTTTGTTAGTGGACACTGTGTCAGAAGGCAGTTCTGGCCATGTCAGTCGTGTTGTCTGGATCACCTGGTGTTTCAAAAAACCTGGTATGTTGTGACTACTCTGTTCTAACAACACTACACAGACCTCAATATTACCTAAATATGGAAGAACACCTCACAATTATGGTATTACCCCACCTCCACACTACCACAGTATGGGGGTTTTCACAGTCCCTGTTGGAGGTAATTGCCCCACCATCTCAGAAGACCTTTATCAGCACAAAGCCCCCCCACAGGGGTGTCTGGCTAGGTCCCTTATCAGGAAGACATTCTCTCTAGTTGACTGAACATGTTTAAATAGGGTTCCTAGATGAGAACCAGATTTCTTTAAATAAATATCCTCTTTATCCAGGAGGTTTAAAGGGATGGTACCTGGGATGATTATTTAGGGATGCCACATCAGCAAAGTTAAGCACACCCTGTAGATAGAAGGCTGAAAGGTACCTAGGCAATCTACAATAATTTGCGTCAATTTATTTAACAAATACACTTAAAATGTACTGTAACAAATATTGACCTAAACCATACTGATATACATGCATTACAGTGATTAACCAAAAGACATCACCGTGAATAACAGTTTGTGATATTCTGTTTTAACAGGAATTTTGATAGGCAATTTCCTGCTTTACAAACAATTTTCATTTCGACCACACATATGTTGCCTACTGATACAGTGATAGTTTGCCTGGTTTCCTGCAAAACCACAACCTTGTTCATAGCAACACACTTTCAGTCCTAAAAATATCACAGTTAAAAATAGAAATTAACTTGCAAATAAACTGTTCTGACTATTAGAACCACCCATAAGAGACAACAAGAGTAATTTATTCCAAAAACATTTGCATTTTGAAGACCGTACGAGGAACCAACAGTTGATGACACATCTTGGCAACCTATCTAGGACAACGCTGTGTTACAAAAGCGAAACAAGGGGTAACATTCCACTTCCATAGGAAACTACAATGTCACCCTGCAGTCTTGGGTGGAAATCATTTCCAGACACTGAAGACCATAAAATCACCAGAGCAGTGACATACAAGCCATCCCATGACAGTTATGGGCTATCCCATAATGCATCATTTCAGGAACTTGCTTTATGAACTTTACACAACTAGCCATGTTGAGATCGACTGGATGTTCAAGAACGTATGCTTAATAGAGGATTGTCAGAATGAGTCAGCCATGTGTTAGGTGAGGATATGTCATACACAGCCATACGTATCCATAACACTTGACAGGTAATAATAATCATGACTTTGAATCCATGTGGTGTTTGGGCCAGCTGACAACTTTGACCCCCATTAGTAACACTAGTATTTTTATAGACATCCCACTCTTGCCATTTTTAGAAACAATCAAATTACAAATAAACAATAGAATTGCTAGTTAAGCAAGCCATCCTCAACTGATCAGTGGAAAGTTTATATGTAGCTTGGAACAATCATAGAAGACACGCATTATCATAACGTTGTTATGTAATTACATAAACATACACATTATTATGCACACATCTTCACTGATTCTCACATAAAAACGTAAAAACTGACAAACTTTAAATAAACATGTCAACATCATCTGAAATCATATCAGTCTATTCCACCACATGTTTGCTCTCAAAATAATGGCTAATAGTATTTGTTGGGAAAACATTTTTGTTTCAATATCATCACGTCCTATCATCAAAAGTGTAGTTTACCGGATAATTATCAGCAAGATTTAGAATATTTGCAAGTGAAACAGTAGTTTTTCATGTCCCAGAATAAACAGAATGGTCAACGATTACCCCCAGCCAAGCTTTCAATCTGATATAGTGCCTGTCCCGCCAAAACATGATACCTTATCAAAAAAACAGCATTACGTAAATCAGCGAAAAATAAACAGGATATGTACACGGCACTACTATCGGCTGTAGTGCGCACTAATTGGTGCAGCTGAAAAACACATCCGCTAAAATACTACACACAGCCTCAGCACACCAGTAAAACAGGAAAACAGCTGTCAACTATCGTCATAATTTGCAGATTTTAGTGACTATGTTTTGGGCAAGCAGGTGGTATACGATACACAAGTTACACTCTTATAATAATAATAACATAGTTCTTTTATTATTTATTGTACAGATTTATATCCTGTATAAAACAGACCAATTTTCACTTTATATAAAAATTTGACACATGCACATGTGCACACACACACACTGCCTTCATCATGCAATTGTAATAGAAACTGAGTAATAGTAATTTATGTATATATATATTATTACAAATATTTGAAGACATTTAACTAGCACAAAATATTAGAAATTGGTTACATTCTACATAACAAGGATAAATCAGGGAAAATGTAGTTAGTTCCCTCTCCCACCATTCCAGCCCCGATAAATCACCAGCTTTGCACCATCAACCCTAGAAACCCTCCACCACAATTACCCTGTTTACTACTACAAAGTGACTTCCAGCAGTGGAGTGGGACACCCCTCGGTGTCACCCTTCTGTGTCTCCCCCACCCCAGCTGTGTGTGACAGCTACTGCTATAAACACCCCAGTTTCTTAGAACTACCCTAATTGATCCTCTGCAGCAAGAAATGACTGCATGTACACATTATCACACATATAGTACCATCCTCTAGTGTTTTGGTTAAACTGACCAAATGCTAGTTGCTGCTGACATTAAGGTATAAGGCCACACCAATTTTATTGTTAGGATTACGGATTTTTGTTTGGGAGGGGGGGAATAAAAATTCACTCCACGAGAAAGGTGGTTTGCGTAAATACATGAATTATCATATGAGCCATACAGTACATTGTTACAAAATATTTAGCCTTGTATCAAAACTTATTAGACACATGTTTTTTTTTATGTTTAAGAGAAATTATAATTTAGAATAACAAGTACTGATAACAAGACTTGACAGATCCCATTATGGTGTGTTAACATCACAGCCATAAACGTGTAGATTAGAGGCAGGATATATCTTGCTGTGATAATATTAATTTGACTGGCATAATTAGGATTTGATTGTCGTACCTCAACATATAACTACATTATTCTATTCCGAAGTAATGCCATGCGACACTGAAGAGTGTCTACAACCTGTTTTCCCAGCGTGTCAACTTGATTCACCAAAATCCGATGATTAGATTTTTGTATGTAGACAGAATGAGTAGCGCGTTAAACATAAGCACGTTACTGGTTTCGCCTGTGTTGCGCATTTGCAGTTTATTTACTTTATTGCTATTTTGTATTGTGTCTAAAATGTCAGCTTTTTGCTTCATTTCGGTGGCAATACATTGTCATTGTTCAAAAAATAAATGTGTTAAACGTTGAAATGTTCACGTAGCATCCGCAAGGACGCTTGCTGTCATTTCGACAACAATCCGCACATTCGACGCCAACACATACTTTCGATTCAGAGCGGCGTCGATACAAACACGGAAAATGACATTGTTGATTGTGTTGGACAATTTAGTCTGATGTCTGGTTCAGCCATGGTTTAGATCAATTAATGACAAGTTGGACTTTCATGGATTTGTTGGATCGTAGACTGAAGATGCGCGACAACCAATAAAACAGTGTTTAACATACAATGTTCGGTATGATATGTATATGCTCGATGAATCGATACAAAATCACTGGTTCGGCATTTCGATCAGAAATAAAAATTCATAATTGCAATTTTATTTCTGTTTTGTCAAAAGCAATGTCGTTGGGTCCGTAATCCGAATAAAATTGTCACAATTAATAATACAGGTTTCTTTATCTGAGGTGAAAATGTCAGGACTGAGAATTTTCGGAATGTTAGAATGGTAAATGGACATGGTCAGGATTAGGATTAGGATTAGGAATCAGCCACTGTTAGCCCGACACCAACTAATCACATTTTGCTCATATGGTCACATTGTACAACAATCTGTATAGATATCTTAATTTTACGTATTCTAAGTGACCGATATAGAAATGTGGACTGCATAGTTGTATGCATCTTTCATCACTTCGTAAATTATCATACTTTATGCAAATACAAATTGTAATATTTCAAATTGGTGCTAACTGATACCATGAAAAAAACACTTAACAACTCATGAGAGCAATTTAATAAAAAACATCTAACCAGAATGATGAAAATAAATAAAAAAGACTGATAATAAATAAATTATTTATTTGGTAAATTATATAGGTCTGTTGTCCAGTTGTGCACTGCACAAGTCTATCAATCTTTTTTATAGTTATTCTCTGCGTCTTGCATCTGTTACATCCATCACTCAGTTTCACTCTCCAGCAGTGATGTGGAAATGTCGCCAAAGTCTGTCGACTGTTTTTGTCAGCGGATGTGCCAACAATGTGACAATCGTCACTTGCAGAAGGGCACTGTCAGCTGTTCACCCCAGTAGGGAGGGAGGGTGGGACTGGCTGAAACACCACTGGAGACCTTAATATTTTTTACGAGTTACGTACAAATTCTACGAGTTGAAGAAATGACATACCAAATGTTCTTCAATGGTAGGATAGTGAGTTAACAGTAGTTGGTGTGACATCTATAGCCTGGAGGGCTGGGGGGCAGGAGGGGGTCATGCACAGGTTTAACAAGTGAAACTTTGTAAGTTGTTTTTGCAGGAGTTACAGTCCTTACCCCACACCCTAAGGCCAAATAAAACAATATCTGTGTTTCCGGTAACCCGACCATCCCTAGTATTTCCGTGTGATCCTATGCATTTTTTAAAGAAGAAAAATATTTTTATGATGCCGACCCTTGACTCTTGCCTCTGACCAAAAACTTGTCTTTTAACATTATATTATATTCTGGCAAAAGACTATTACAACGATCATTCAACATGATAACAAATACCGATAATCATTGCAAAAGTCCTGAAAAGTAAGAAGAATTGACCTTTTGGAAAATCCATAATCGTCCCTACCGGTAGTATTGGATGGATTTCCGCGTAAATCGTTGCAAAGTGTCATGGCACCCCTGCTACGTATACTCATGACCGGAATATTCAGGGCAGGTCAAAATTTGTGGCACTGAAATCTTGTATTCTAACGCTCTTCACCTATTTTAATACACAGCGTGGTTTCGCACTGATCCATGTGATACACGAACAATTTACACAGCGCAAATAGGACCCACGATTTTTGATGCCGGCGTCTTTGGCGAGATTTGGATTTCGCCGGAATAATTTCGTAAGTACTTCAGTCAAAACAACTTTTATAAGTTTTTTGTAGAAATTGGAAGGAATACGTGTTAGAGATTTCGCACATAAATATCTTACGGAAGAATTTGGTCAGGTTTTAGTAAAAATGGCAAAACACGATTGCACCCACGATTATTGCCCACACCAGTATACCTCGTTGTGTCAACCGATGTAAACAGGGATGCGGGTGGAAGACGCTAACATAAACCATTTTGTAATCATTATCCGATTGTCCGCTAAACGCATTGAAGACATGTTGTTAATTAAATATACTTGTCACATTGTTAGTGTAGTTAGTGTACAGATTCCGCATAAGTGTACAGATTCCGGTTTCGAACACAAAACACGAAGGAATAATAACAGCCTAGGTTACGCCGGCTCAAAGTGATATAGTCTGGGTTTCATAGTTTTAACAAATTCCGTTGGATGGCGTCACATATGACACTAGTTAAAATGGTTGAACAAAAATAATTAGTGACACTGAGCTTGCATAGTCCATGGCCTGTGGGATTGATTTCTTTAATATATGACGAATTGGATTCGGTTGCTTTTGTTCGACTGTAACTGTAATTCACATTGATGAAAGACCATTTAAATGTACAATTCTTTATTCTGTAACTCACATTGATGAAAGACCATTTTAATGTGCAATGTGCTTGTTTTGCTCCTATTAAAGTACACGGTGAGTTGTATGGTTTAACTAGAAGCCATAGTTTATCTTGATATTTCATGTTCAATTAATAAAACGTGTATTTTTAGCATGATGACAGTGTTTTCTTTATCACATTAAGATACACATAACAGTACCTCTCACTTTCATTCAAATGTATCCATTTCATATTAACCCCAGCTGTGCAAGTTATACCATATGCTCTTTTATAGACTGCAGGAATTTTTTACAGACTGACGAAAATAAAATAAAATATTACAACAGGTCTGCCTACCCTTTTTTGTAACAAAATGCTTTACAAAATAAAATGTTTTTCCTACCTACCTACCCTATTTTAAAATAAATGTTACTGGAAACACAACTATATTTTATTGTTGCCTAACTTTGAACTATCTGTGGTGTTGGTACTATGTGCAAGCCATGCAAAAGGAACATCAATTTTCAAATCCAAATCAAAATAAAACTTTATTAAAACCTAGGCTGTGTGTTCGTTAATTGTATTACAATGTTTTTAAAAAGTCCTATAATAAATATGCTGAATATTTTCTGCTCACTAAGTCGCGTTTAATAAGCCAAAAACATTGCCCACAATTTTAAAGTTAGACCCACAAAATATGCTCAACAATTTGTATATATAACATTCAGATTGTAAACAGCGACCATTGCCACTGATTGTGAAGGCGGGCATCCACACCCGCAAATATGTTTGAAATCGACTGGTTCCCACACTACTAACTACAAATTGGGATGAAGTACAAGTGATTCAGTCAATATCCTGCTAATAATTACTGGTCAATTCCAGGTAACGGAACAGACAACCCTGCTTTAAATCTAATGTCCATCGTAAACATACAGTAAGACGTCTCCAACGTAGAGAAAAGATCTTACCTTGAGTATGTAGCCATTGCTGGTGCCGATGATCGCGACTGTCTTGCCTCTGTAGATGATGATACCGAGGGACGTGGCGAGGTAGGACAGGGTCGAGATGTTTGTGGTCGTCATGAATGAATAGCGACTTCCAATTCCCACGTTGGTGGCATGGCCACAGAAGTTGTCATTGATGCGCGACAGTATCCGAGCCTGTAATCGTGAGGAATTTCTGTTTAGTTTTCACTTAATAGTCTAAGAAACAGAAATCTTGAGAAAAGTTAAGGAACGTTTGGTGTGGTTGTTTAACTTGTTAGAAAAAATTCAATACTTGATTATCTGACTGAAAATGAAATGCTGGGGTGACATTGCAATGAATGAAAAACTCAGAACAAATGGAACAAATATGAAGGAAAGAAGAAATGAGAGATGATAGAGAAGGAAGACTGACAAACAGACGGACGGACACAGACAGACAGACAGACAGACAGACAGACAGACAGACAGACAGACAGACAGACAGACAGACAGACAGACAGACAGACAGACAGAAAACATGTGCACTGAGTTTTATTTTTTAGAGGATATGTCAATGAAATGAAAACAAAGTTCTGTAAAATGCTAATGAAATAGAAAAATGCTAAATGCATTTTCTTGTATATTGATATTTTATTTTAGAACTTGTAAACAGATTGCACTTAGTCTTAGAGACATTGAGAATCAACAAATGAATCAGTCAGTACATGGATGTTGGGATCTTGAAAGAAAAGGAGTCATATTAGTATTCTTGAAGATATATTCATGGAACCTAATAGAAATAGACTGCAATGTAGCTTTTTTGCTTAACCCAGGTGGAAACTAAATTTATCAGTGAAGTGATGATCACTGATGAACAATTCATTTCATCAATCATATTTTACCATGTTTAATAATATTTTACAAATGACTGTAGCAATGTTGTGAATTGAAGAAAAAGTGT
Organism: Escarpia spicata; assembly: GCA_963995525.1. Classification (NCBI taxonomy): domain Eukaryota; kingdom Metazoa; phylum Annelida; class Polychaeta; order Sabellida; family Siboglinidae; genus Escarpia; species Escarpia spicata. The sequence continues at coordinate 49,955,308 of OZ023205.1, read as the reverse complement.
TTATAATATGTACATTATATATACTTTATGTGAAATGAAAGCAACTTGTTATTACAGATGGATGAATGAATAAACACAATTAAAATGAGATTATCAGTGAGGTCTAGCTGTCAACTCTGTGAGATTAGCCAGGCTGCAATTAGCAATGGTGCTGCAAACAGAGTAATCTCATGGCCAAGTGGAGCAGAAAAACAAATGTTTGTAGTCATGCTCGCTCATCCATGACACAGTACTCGCTCATCCATGACAGAGTCTGCAGAAGAGAACTAATTCAGCAAGTAATTGAGGGTCACCATATCAATTGTCAACTAGTCATGGATTAGGCCACTCCTATATATAGGCTCATACTGGACAAAACTCTTGTGCTGGACTGGGTGGGCTTAAATCACCCCCATTAGGGTGGCAATTTAAGAACCCCCTTTTGGTTACCAATACTTAGTAACACTGCAAGGGTACTGGTACTGCTAATGTTGATAACAACAGTTAATGATAACAATACAGTTTTCTCAGCCCTAATGATACCGAACTTAAAACTAGTGAGTGTTTAGAATACTGTAACCATTGAACTAGTGAAATACATCAAACTATTAATGCATCATGATAGTTGGATGTGGTGATAGTGTATTATTGATAGTAACAATAGTTGGCAAGAATATCAGTGCTCAGGGCTACAACTTACAAGTGCCACACAAAAGTGTTTGGAAACAAGTTTTTTTTCAATTAAATTTAAATTAAAGCAATAATCGACCATATTTCAATAGTAATTACAATTTCTTAGTTACACTACAATAGTAATACAGCCATTGCAATATTATTGCAATAGTAAAACCACCCCAATACTCACCCTTACTGCTCTACTGCCCTACATAGTAACTTATTGTAGTTTACAAAGGGAACATTAAGAATGCTATTGATGCTAATAATCAAAGACTAGTTTATATTTCAGAATGTGCTCACATTTAAAAAAAGTATCCATACTCTTTTTAAGAAATTCTTTCATGTATATTTGTTTATGCATTGGCTCTAAACGTGAATATTCCTTCATGCTTCTGGAATAATTACTCTTAGCTCCTATTAAAAATATGTTATTAATTACACATGCACGCACGCGCGTGTGCGTGTAATTAATATCATATTTTAATAGGAGCCAAGAGTAACTATTCCAGAAGCATGAAGAAATATTCACGTTTAGAGCCAATGCATAATAAACATGTATATATATAATACAGTACTTACATTCTGCATGCATTGAGGGTTGTCACTATTGATCCAGGGTAATATCTGTCCCCTACCACTGAAGCAATCCTTCTGTGTCTTAGTAAATGTCCGTCTAATGTCGTTCATTTCATACATACACAAGCCAGATCCATAGCGTTTGTTGGCATGATCCGAACCCTGATCGCTCTTGCCAAAAACAATAAACAGCACATTTTCCGTGTCTCCGACATCAAATTTTTTCTTAAATTCCTTCCCCACCGATCCAAAATATGCCGCCTGGGCTATGTTGAAGAATATAGACACACCATTCTGTTTCCTGCACGACAGCTGCACTTCTGTATATGAATAAAACCCCACATCATTTTCGCAGACTCTGACAAGTTTTGCTATGTAGTCGGAGCCAGGGTTTGTGTTTTCCCGCTGTACGGTTACAAAATATATGAATCCTTCATGCTGGAAGCCATATATGTAGTTGACAATGTACGATGATTTGTATTCACCGTCTATGTCAATTGCTGTGCGTATGCCAAGCGTGGGATTTTCAACGACATATGTAAGATTAAATGCCTGGTTCATCTGCTGCAGCTTCAAAGCAGAGATCGCTTTTGGGGCCAATTTCAGTGGTCTTCCGTCGTACGGAATGCCCACATACAGGGCATTAAAGTCCTCCTGGCCACCCCATTTGCCAAAAAACGCCACCACATCTTTCTTGCCTCCGATGTAGTTGACCCTGTTCTGTGGGCTGAACTGTTGGCGTTCACCGAGATCTCTCAGCGAGTACATTGTACATAAACCTTGTTTGACAGTCCCACAAAACAGAAGGTGACCACTCTTTGGGTCAGTCTGTAGCACTCTTGCGTCGTTGTCTGTCAGCAACAGATCAGAACATAAAAGAGCAGGGTCACAATCTGCCCTGTCCCGAACGGGTCCGGTTTCTATGAAGTCCACGATCACAAGGTCCTTGTCAAACATATACAGCGTGTTTCTGCCTGCAACGAAGATATCCCCGTTCTGGTTATCCATTATGATCTTCTGGAAGACCGTCGCCGAGTCCTTTGCATCATATTTGAGAATCTGCAAAGTTGGCCTGCAGATATTCAGTAATAAGAGGATGACGGCTCTGTGAAAGACCATGCGGACAGCGGGCTTTGACGGCGGCAACATTCTGGTGAACATCTTCCGACTCTGTCAAAGACGGCCCAGTTGATGACCTATTGTGTCAACAATCCGAGCTGACAGATTCCGTGATCCAGTGCAGTCCCAGTCTTACACGGTGGTGTCATTCTTTCACCAACAGCAACATGTAGTCCTGTCTATAGCAGTACACAAGTTGCGATGCGTTCTTCTTGCCTCCCTGTATTGTGGGAGCAAGAGATGATATGTGCCATCGTTCGCAGTACGCGATCCTCCTGCACTGCCGCGGAGGTCTTCAATGAAAACACACCGTTAAAAGTCGTCTGCTTCGACCGACCGTCCGTCCCGCTTTCTTTCCAATCAAACTGCAGTGTATGCGAAACTTTCCCTTAACAACCAACTTTCCCTTAATCACAGAATATTTCAAAAGCCGTTTAAAAGTCTAATGACACTGTCACTGAAACTTCCACAAATCAGGGTTCCAGTCCCTTAAGTTGCTGTCCTCGAATCGCGTCACAGCCACAGGCACGGCGCCTTCCAAGTTTCGCCAAACTGCGTCGTCTTTCACCCCCGTTAGGTAATTCAATACGGCCGCTAGCGCGACACCCTCCGCTGAATTCCCAGCAGCGTGATTCGCCGGGACAGTTCCGATGACGGGTGACTGGCCGTAATCGCGACATATTTCACACGTGTCACATGCCGCCTACCGCTCCCACTGTTTCGAAACTCCACGCGACCCTGGAAGATCCTGGTCGGGTCGATTGTGGGAGGCGAGGGTGGACGGGTTGTTGCGCAATACGAGTAATCGTCGGCTGTTAGGAGAGTTGCATAAGTTCGAGACGGTTATCAAAAACACAGAGTGAGTTGCGAACCGTATTCTGTCCTGTATTCAGTGGCTCGTTTCACGGGCATTGTTATGTAAAACGGTTCGCTTTGGCATTTAATACACAAGCGACGCCAGTGACATTTCCGAAACTTAACTTACACGAAAGGAGGGTAGACCTAGGCCATAGCTATTTGTTCATTGCCAGTGGTAGGTAAATTGTAGGTAACTGATTATTGCCAATGGAAACTCTGAAACTAACCCAATACCTAAGCTCTACAAGAGGGTTAAACCGACTGTGTGTGTTCCTTATAGGGCAGGATTCCGCAAACATTTTAGATGTGAGCCAACATGTGTCCAGTTATCTATATGCGGGCCAAAGACATTTTTATTTCAAATCCTTATAATTGTTTGCAGTGTTAGAGATTCTCCAGCAAAGCTGCTTTCTCATCTCCAAATGAGTGCAGTCACTCCAACAACGTCAAGCTGAGCGGTAAACGACTATGCAAAGTGGTGGTGGTGGTGGATATATAATTTATAGTAATTTGTTATAAGAAAGAAGGCGACACAGATACGTAATGTACAAAATATGAATAAATATATTTATGTATTATGCAGTTCACCACGTGGCTTCACTATTTCTGTTTCTTGAACTAACATTTTGAACAGACATTTTGTACCGTTGTACGGTTGAAGTTGTACGTGGCAAATGGTGCAACTTGCAATGGTACACATGTACAAATACCCGCATAAAGACCATTATTTTTTGCACCGATGCAGCATGCAATAATCGACACAACTTGCAACCAGTTCAGAGAAGGTAGTGCACGTTTCTTGTACGGTGTTTCCGAGGTGAACGACTTATCGTGGCGCCACCCAGCGGATTCTGGATTATATCAACTGCGCAGTAGCGCCATCTTGTGCATGTCTTTGGATGGTGCAGGGCGCGGTGGGCCCCATTGTGCTTCAGTTTAAAACGTATTGTAGATGGTACTAATATCTTTTATGCAAATAGGAATATTAATAAACTAAATGAAACAGTATGTGATGTACTGGACAAAATGTCTACATGGTTTGCAGTAAATAAGTTAACTCTAAATATATATAAAACCAATTATATGTTATTTGGAAATCGTGTATTAAAAACATATGTTAATATACAAGTACGAACTGTTAATATCGAAAGGTCACCAAGTTTCTGGGTGTGTTTATTGATGATCTACTAAATTGGAAAGCTCATATAAAATATGTATAATCAAAGCTTTCAAAAAGTACAGCTATAATACATAGATGCAGTCATCAGCTTGATAGGAATAGTAGTTGTATTGTTAAGGTACTGTGCAGAGATATGGGGAAACACATACCCGACAATTACTAAACGTGCAAAGATATGGGGAAACACATACCAAACAAATACTAACTGTATTTGCTTATTACAAAAAAGTAATCTGCGTAAACGTAATTCAAATGTCTAAATATTCATGTACATACAATGACTTCCTGTTTACCACCTTCAAACATTGTAAATGTACAATCTCACGTGCATTATAGTAAACTTGTTTGTCTTGTATAAATACTGTTGTTACCAATGTTTTGAATAAAAATGTTCACTCATTAAAAACACAGCCTTTGCCATGGACTGAAGTCATGAACATTTCACAAGTCCAACATTATACCTTTTTCAAGTTGCTAGATTAAAGTCGAATATTAATTTTTAAAATATGCATTGTTCTCCACAATGGCTAATTACTGTGTGTAACGATATGCGCTTTTCAGTTATCATTAAAAAACATGTTTTGGTATGTAAAAAACGATAGCATTAATTTAAGTGTGATTTGATATTCAAAATAACATGCATTGTGCGCGTAATTTTCGTGCGTTGCGCACAAGACATACCAATACAACGGGTCTCGACTCCCATGATTTGTACGTGTGCGTGGGGCTACAAGAAGGCGGATTTGTACCTACGTCTCCACCACGTTAATTCGTATTGGCAGCGACTCAACGGAAACATGACTGACGTAGCCACAGCGACAGCTCTTGGTGTCCGCGTTGACACTGTGCTCGGCTGTGATAAGGACACGAATTAATGTCAACGTGGTGACGGTGTTAATCGGACTACACGATTGTTTGCTGGTAGACTTTGTTCGTTAACCCTTCGTTGCTTGCCGTCTACGCTCAGACACGCCCACCGACTCCAACACGGTGTTGTGTTCTCATTGATAGTCGTCAGTGTAATGTTTGTCAACTTACCTTGAACGTTTTGTCAACAAATCAGTGCGTGCGTGTGAGCGTGTGTGCATGTGTGTGTGTGTGCGTGTGTGCGTGTGTGTGTGTGTGCGTGTGTGTGTGTGTGTGTGTGTGTGTGTGTGTGTGTGTGTGTGTGTGTGTGTGTGTGTGTGTGTGTGTGTGTGTGTGTGTGTGTGTGTGTGTGTGTGTGTGTGTGTGTGCGTGTGTGCGTGCGTATGTCTGTGTGTGTGTGTGTGTGTGTGCGTGCGTATTCGCGAGTGTACGTGCGAGTGCGCGTGTATGCATGCGTGCGCATATGAGCGAGAGTGAACGAGTCATGATTGAGTTAATTGACCTATCCATCATGTGACCTGTTACCTAACAAAATATTTTGTTGAAATTCTGATGACCACAAAAGCGTTTCTTTATGACAAAAACGTAAGGAAAAGTTTTTTAAAGTGACAACGTACTGTATTAGGGAATGTTTGATTGATGAGATGTCATGCAGTAATGTTACTGTAATTCTCGTAAATAACCGTTATAAACATTGGTGGCAAAGGAAAATTTGGATTGTGCATTTGACACTACGTTTGGCCAAGCTAACTTGAGGCGAGGTGGGAAAATACGCGACGTCCGAAGTTTGTTACAGTAGGGGCAGTGACGTCATAGCGGAAACGCCTAACCGACGGTCCACCGCGGGCAGGATCCGAAGTCATGTCTGGCTGACGAGTGACTACACGGGTGACCTAACAGTCAGGGACGCGACGTCACTCCCTGTCATACAGTTCCGTCAACTAGTCGTATATTCCACCGCATAATGCCAGTAGCAATTCGGATGCTCATCGTAGACTAATTTTAGACTATACCTAACTCCGGAAATTATGGCGTAGTGTTGCGAGTACACACACTATTTTCGAAACTCGTTAAACGCCTAGTAGTGTAGGTCCTTGTGTAATTCCGTGCAGACTGTTTGTTAAAAGCAAACTTTCACTTCAATATGAAAATTGTTGTTATAAAGGTTTAAAAATGAGGGTGAACATTTTTCTAAGCAGCATAAGTTTACCAAATTCAAGACGGCCGCCCACCATGCAGATTGCGGTTATTTATCATTAAACTATTATTTTTTAATAATTTCTTACGTGTTTATAATGGTATCTGGGACCCTTTGCAATTACAGTACCCTTTTATATTAATGTTTGTATATTTAGGGACAGTTGAAAGGTACTAGAGGGCCGCCATCTTGAATTTCAAAATGGCGGTTGTAAAAAAAAGAATTGCCTACCGTTCACTGTATTAATATGTTCAGTATACACTTTTCTCTTACCAGTGATTGTTGATATAAGAATAAGAGAATAAATTTATTATTATTTGCAACTTTTCAGTTAGATTGTACATACATTCACCATAAAAGCCCCAAATCACACAAATTTCATAATGTTACAAGTTACAAAACGACACAACATTATGTTACAATATTCATAAAACATGTTGTACTAAATAAAATAACGCAACACCAAAGATACTGTTAAGTAAATTACACAAAATCGCCCCGTGACGCAACAAACTCAGTATGAGGCGCTTTATATTAAAACGTGTACATTGCATTACTATCTTTCATTAAAAAATAAGATACTTTAAATACACTAAAATTAAATCATATAGGTTAAATATAAAAATTGACTGTTGACATACACTAAAATCATTAAGTGTTATGGCAGTGTACTAAGCACCATGGAATTAATGAGTTTTTGTAGCGATATGTGTTCGCCATTGGGACGGGTAACTCATTGAATGATCTTAGTGTATACGGCACATTTCGAATATTTGGTAGTAGCATATTCAGTTTGTGGTCACTATGCTTCATTCTAGCGAAATACGTTTTACACAATTCATTGCGTCTATCATGCAGCGTTGGTAAGTTTACCATCTCCAGAATATCCTCGTACACACAACCAGGAAATATAGTTTTGAGACACCTTTTTTTAATTATCTCGATGTTGTCCGATAAATATTTAGGCAAGTTCGTGTGCCATACCGGCCAGGCATATTCAACTACTGGTCTAATCACAGATACATATATTCTAACCAAGTCATTTTGGTTGATACCAGCACGTTTCAACTGATAGATCATATACACTCTCTTTCTTGCCTTTGATACTATTTCATCTACGTGTGCATTCCAACTTAAATCCGATGATATAGTTACGCCGAGAACTTTTGCTTGAGTAACTCTCTCAATATCTGTCCCATTTATATCAATATACGGCAGAGATTCTACAAATGTTCTATCTTTACCGAAACATATAACCATTTCTTTTGTCTTACTCGTATTGATGCGCATGTCATTATTACTAGACCATCGCTCAATAATGTTGGCAGAATCCTGTATAACAGATATCATTAGAGTATTCGTTAATTTGAAGAAAAAAGTATAAAACGGGTGGCAAATTCAATATATATTACTTTTGGTCATATTAAGTAATGTGACAGCTTTCTGCGGGTACAACCGTACAAGCTTTGATTTTGTAGTCAAAGCGGTATATTAACCAAACTTGTCATGTCACAATGTCACAATATCATATATCTTGAAAAACAGCGTATATAAGAATGATGACGTCTACGTGCAATGTGACACTAACTTCTAAAGGTTTCTTCCGAAAGCAGACACGCAAACCCGGAACCTCTTTCTATCTTGGGAAGTACACCGTTTTAAGCAGTTATATATATATATATATATACATACATTGTGCGCTACTTAAAAAAAACAGACCCATACTTCCGTAACATAAAACGCGGCACCGGACTGGTCTGAAAGGTTTTCTTGAAGACAAACGACACTAAACATGTGTGCAGTATAGATTGCCGTCCTCGCCATTATAACAGGTTAGACCGACTGAACCTGTGTTCTACACCTAAACCGAAAAGTTCGTGGTCAACAGGACCTTCATCTTTGTAAAATTGGTAGTCCACATATTAACATAAAACATACACACCATTTGCATTGTTAGTTTAAAAAAAATACGGATTTAGGTATTTTCTGAAAAGATGGCAGTCATAAGGACGGACAGTGTTGATGAGTTATCAAGTCAACCAACACATTGACGGTGGCTGCGACGTGTTCTAGTTTTTTTGCCATATCGTAAATCATATTTTGAAATGTAGCTATAGTCGCATAAGTTTCACTTCAAGAACAACATTTGTGGGCTAAACGTTTGATGGAGCATGCTCTCACCAAACATTTGGAATTGGTTGGATCACATCAGTCTTAATATTATGTGAGCACTAATTGTAAAATGTATAGTCACCAAAACTGTTCTCGATCAATTTCACAGGGGCCTACCTTGGCTATATATCATATAGATGTCAAAGTATGTTAGTCAAAAATGGGCAGTGATTCTAACAAATACTTTTCATGAAGTATTATTAACAAAATAACATTAATTAACCTGAAACTATATGGTATCACAGTTTTGTTTAGCCACATGTCATGTGTTTATACACCCACTGATAAGCCACCAAGTACGTTCCAGAACGCGTGTTTCATCATGTTCTTATTGAACATATCATCCTATTTCCCATTATCAAAACAAGCCAAAGTCTGTGATAACCAACCCAACAGTCTGTGACAACCAACCTCACAGTCTATGACAACCAACCCAACAATCTGTGACAACCAACCCCACAGTCTGTGACAACCAACTTCATAGTCTGTGACAACCAACCCCACAGTCTGTGACAACCAACCTCACAGTCTGTGACAACCAACCCCACAGTATGTGACAACCAACCCCACAGTTGGTGACAACCGGTGCGGGGCAGGTTGTCTCAGACTGTGAGGTTGGTTGTCACAGACTGTGAGGTTGGTTGTCACAGACCTTTTTTGAACGACACATATCATATTTTTACTAAAGCTACGCCAATGTTATTAATATTCACACACACGCACACACGCACGCACGCACGAACACACGCACATACGCGCACACACGCACACACACGCACACACACACGCGCGCCCGCACACACACATACACGCACACACTAATACAGTAACGAAAGCAAAACTATATACGACACTTCGCAAGAGCCATATAGAAAAACAATTAAATAATGAGAAAAACACGTATTTTAGACGTTCACAGCAACGCTTACGTTATCGTCTGGGGCAAATGGCATCCATTGCAGATCGTTTCACCAATTCAACTTACCTGCATGGGAAATATTCAGCGAAGCTGCCAGTATTGTTCGGTAGGCCTACTTGAACATGACGATATGAAACAATGTTAATGTGAAACAATATCCCAAAGACTAACAAAACGTACTTACATTGTATTGACATTTCGTTGACGTGCCGTTGATCCAACTGAAGGTTTCCCCTCTGCCCCGGAAGCAATTCTTCTGGGCGGAAGTGAACTGCCTTTTCACTTTGGACATCTTGTATGAGCAGACTCCGAACCCCAACGCTTCCTCTGCTTGTTTTGTCGATGTCGCCGGGCTGCGGCCAAACGCCACGTAGAGTTTGTCGTTGGACCTATCCGCCTCGTTTGCAACCAGATAGGCAGCCTGGGCGATGTTATAGGTGACGGCCAATCGTGAACTGTCGCACCTAGACCCACGAAAAGTCAAATTATTTGGTACTGTTTGTACCAATGCATGTTTACATAAACCTAGCTTTACATAAACACGTGTTTACAACATTCCGTTTTCACACCAACCTCCTTAAAGGCTTTTACCTCGTTCTCTGGATACACCACCGCCTCTGTGTAACAACAGCACTTGTTTACATCATTAATTTGTTTGGAATTATTTCAAGTGAATGGTAGTTTTTTCTGACACTATCTTTCACCATCACGAAGCGTCGAAAATATAAACCTTAATTCTATTATGGGTTATTGATACTGAGAACGCGAGATCTATGGTAGGCCCTTAATATATATTGTCTTGCACGATTTGTCATCGTCTGTTTCCTGTGAAAGTATTTATAAGCTCTCCGTTTCTACTAAGCTTTTTGCAAACTCATATTTAGCATATAAACTTTGATTGGTTCCGTCGCTTTGAACATTGAAGGTGCACCTTTGGGACTTTGCACCCGAGTGTGTGTGTGTGTGTGTGTGTGTGTGTGTGTGTGTGTGTGTGTGTGTGTGTGTGTGTGTGTGTGTGTGTGTGTGTTTGTGTGTGTGTGTGTGTGTGTGTGTGTGATTGTGCGTGCGTGCGTGCGTGCGTGTGTGTGTATATATGTGTGTGTGTGTATGTATGTGTGTGTGTGTGTATGTGTGTGTACGTGTGTGTATGTGTATGTATGTGTGTGTATGTGTGTACGTATGTGTGTGTGTGCGCGCGCGAGAGAGAGAGAGAGAGAGAGAGAGAGAGAGAGAGAGAGAGAGAGAGAGAGAGAGAGAGAGAGAGAGAGAGAGAGAGAGAGAGAGAGAGAGAGAGAGAGAGAGAGAGAGAGAGAGAGAGAGAGAGAGAGAGAGAGAGAGAGAGAGAGAGAGAGAGAGAGAGAGAGAGAGAGAGAGAGAGAGAGAGAGAGAGAGAGAGAGAGAGAGAGTGAGAGAGGGAGAATGTGTGCGCGCGCGCTTGTGTGTGCGTATATTTGATTGCACAGGCGATATGGTTATATACAGTGTATTCGTGTATATTACCGATTACGTCATACAGTACTAGGCCTACTACGTTTTACTTACCCGAGTTCGACCTCCATGTACGAGTAGAAACCGGGGTCACCCCGACAAATCCGGGCCAGCTTAGTGACGTAGGGCGAGCTACGATAAATGTCCTTACGTTGGATTGTCACGAAGTAGACGAAGCCACCGTGCTCGAACGTGTAAACGAAGTCGTACTTGAAGTCGTACCTGCGTCCTTCATCACTCAACTCTATAGCTGAGCGGATGCCCATTGTGTTATCATTGCACGTGTAAGCAGCATAGAAAGTGTCCGACTCATCTATCCCTACTGTCAATGCAGCGAAGACGGGTGGTGAGAGGGTGGCCGGCCTCTGATCGCGGGCATGTCCCACGTACAGGATCCAATCTTCGTTCCCGGTGGAGTTGCTTTTGGTGAACAGGCCTACGACGCTGTTCTTCCCTCCCAGGTGACTTAGTTCGCTTTTCCGGTGCATGGGACGCCCGCTGAGGTCCCGATCGTAGACGGAGCATAACCCGTGCTCCGATGTTCCGCAGTAGAGGAGACGCCCTCCGACGGGAATCGGCAGAAGGAGACGAGCGTCGTTGTCGGATTTCAGGCTACACCGTGTCGAGGCGGCGTCGATCTGCTCGCACACGGGGCCGAGGGAGACGAAGTGTTCGAGGGTGAGGTTGGTGCTCAGGCGGTACAGGACGTTGCGGCCGGCCACGAATATATCCCCTGTGTCGTGGTCGAGGGTCAGTCGCTGTAACGCACTGTCGGTACGTGAGCTATCGCGGAACGTGCGTATGTAACTTCCAAATGATACCGCCTGGCTGACTACGAAACATAACAGACAGACGGCCTGGAGCAAGGTGACACGTCTGTCGTGCCTACACATGTTGCTGTCTATGCACTATATATCCACACAAACGGTCGAACACATCGATAAATGTCCAGTGGTATAGATATAGATGTAAGCGGTGGTTAACTCCAGAATACTGTCAACTTTGTTACTACGCTACATGTGTGTGTATATATATATATATATATATACGACACCTTATACCGTCGTGTTGCTGCTAACTTCGTCTGCCGACAGACTGGCGTGTATCCTGTGACTGTGACAGTGTCGGATCGCTCTGTGTAAATGTCGTCAGTTTCTTAAATGTATTCGATACCGGAACTAATGGATGAGTTTTTCATCAAAACGTCTACAACCCGTCCTTGACCTTCTTTACACCCGACTGCACCGTTAAGTAGGTCGGCGATTGTATGTGCGACGCGACCGTATACAGCAACGACTGTGATCGTATGTATACATACACTGATGACATCATGACACCTAACTCCCCCTAGTGAATGTCTCAGACGGCGGGGGTGACAGGTCGTTGCGTGACTCCTATACAGCGGGCTGTTACGCTCGGTCAGCTCGGTGATGCCCGTGTTCTTCCGTAGACAAATTGTTGTGTAATGTTAACTTGGGGTACGGGGTAGCCCTGCAATGAACCGACCAACCTCGAGTCTATAATCACTCTGCCGACGACATGTTTACCCGGATCGCTGCGGCGCGCGCGTATGTGTGAGTTTGACGCGGAAGTCCAGTCATAGTATCCGGGTTAGATGGCCTGTGTCGTTTCGAGTTCAACTTTAATCAACACTGGATTTCGGCGTTAGTACGTGTACCGACGGTGCATGTTCTGTAGTGTTCTGTGTTTTTTTTTGGTACCTGGCCTCCTGCGAAAGAGAAGGAAGGCGTGTTTGTGTTCTGGTGGAGTGTTTGCGAAGTAGCCTTTGAAGCATAGGCGCGGGAACGGGGGGGGGGGGGGGGGTGAGGGGGGCAATTGCCCCTTGGAATTTCTCCGGCGGTAAAATATGTGGTTTAGGGACATGTTAGGGCGACCTCTTCTCGGAGGGAAACGCTAAATGCCCGACTGTTCATGCACATAACGTCACCAATTTACGTGCACTTTCTTTATTTACATGCCGCGCATGAATATAGTCAGATACGGCGCCGTTAGCGGGTTAATTAACGAACGGAAAATGGAGGGAAACAGTTTGTAAAATATGCCAGTTTGTGAAAAATTTTAGTTTATGTTTTAGTAAATCATGATGATGCTACCTTCGATAGCTCGTTGCATTCTTATTCGAAAAGTGAGGATGCCAAGTAGAATGCGTCAACCGTAACTGATATATTATATATATTATATATATAACAATATATATTATGATGATTGTACGTGGGACTTTCAGCAATCGGCATACTGTCATTATTAATCATGGGCATTATGGCTTATGCCGATAATTTATGGTGATTACCGGACGTTTTGCCAAGGCTTAATTGGTAAAGGCCAGGTGCCATACATATTAGGCCTTATGTTTAATTGGTAAAGGCCAGGTGCCATACATATTAGGCCTTATGTTTAATTGGTAAAGGCCAGGGTGCCATACATATTAGGCCTTATGTTTAATTGGTAAAGGCCAGGTGCCATACATATTAGGCCTTATGTTTAATTGGTAAAGGCCAGGGTGCCATACATATTAGGCCTTATGTTTAATTGGTAAAGGCCAGGTGCCATACATATTAGGCCTTATGTTTAATTGGTAAAGGCCAGGTGCCATACATACTAGGCCTTATGTTTAATTGGTAAAGGCCAGGTGCCATACATATTAGGCCTTATGTTTAATTGGTAAAGGCCAGGGTGCCATACATATTAGGCCTTATGTTTAATTGGTAAAGGCCAGGGTGCCATACATATTAGGCCTTATGTTTAATTGGTAAAGGCCAGGTGCCATACATATTAGGCCTTATGTTTAATTGGTAAAGGCCAGGTGCCATACATATTAGGCCTTATGTTTAATTGGTAATGGCCAGGGTGCCATACATATTAGGCCTTATGTTTAATTGGTAAAGGCCAGGGTGCCATACATATTAGGCCTTATGTTTAATTGGTAAAGGCCAGGGTGCCATACATATTAGGCCTTATGTTTAATTGGTAAAGGCCAGGTGCCATACATATTAGGCCTTATGTTTAATTGGTAAAGGCCAGGTGCCATACATATTAGGCCTTATGTTTAATTGGTAAAGGCCAGGTGCCATACATATTAGGACTTATGTTTAATTGGTAAAGGCCAGGGTGCCATACATATTAGGCCTTATGTTTAATTGGTAAAGGCCAGGTGCCATACATATTAGGCCTTATGTTTAATTGGTAAAGGCCAGGGTGCCATACATATTAGGCCTTATGTTTAATTGGTAAAGGCCAGGGTGCCATACATATTAGGCCTTATGTTTAATTGGTAAAGGCCAGGGTGCCATACATATTAGGCCTTATGTTTAATTGGTAATGGCCAGGGTGCCATACATATTAGGCCTTATGTTTAATTGGTAAAGGCCAGGTGCCATACATATTAGGCCTTATGTTTAATTGGTAAAGGCCAGGTGCCATACATATTAGGCCTTATGTTTAATTGGTAAAGGCCAGGGTGCCATACATATTAGGCCTTATGTTTAATTGGTAATGGCCAGGTGCCATACATATTAGGCCTTATGTTTAATTGGTAAAGGCCAGGGTGCCATACATATTAGGCCTTAAGTTTAATTGGTAAAGGCCAGGTGCCATACATATTAGGCCTTATGTTTAATTGGTAAAGGCCAGGGTGCCATACATATTAGGCCTTATGTTTAATTGGTAATGGCCAGGTGCCATACATATTAGGCCTTATGTTTAATTGGTAAAGGCCAGGGTGCCATACATATTAGGCCTTATGTTTAATTGGTAATGGCCAGGGTGCCATACATATTAGGCCTTATGTTTAATTGGTTAAGGCCAGGTGCCATACATATTAGGCCTTATGTTTAATTGGTAAAGGCCAGGGTGCCATACATATTAGGCCTTATGTTTAATTGGTAAAGGCCAGGTGCCATACATATTAGGCCTTATGTTTAATTGGTAAAGGCCAGGGTGCCATACATATTAGGCCTTATGTTTAATTGGTAATGGCCAGGGTGCCATACATATTAGGCCTTATGTTTAATTGGTAAAGGCCAGGTGCCATACATATTAGGCCTTATGTTTAATTGGTAAAAGCCAGGGTGCCATACATATTAGGCCTTATGTTTAATTGGTAAAGGCCAGGTGCCATACATATTAGGCCTTATGTTTAATTGGTAAAGGCCAGGTGCCATACATATTAGGCCTTATGTTTAATTGGTAAAGGCCAGGGTGCCATACATATTAGGCCTTATGTTTAATTGGTAAAGGCCAGGTGCCATACATATTAGGCCTTATGTTTAATTGGTAAAGGCCAGGTGCCATACATATTAGGCCTTATGTTTAATTGGTAAAGGCCAGGTGCCATACATATTAGGCCTTATGTTTAATTGGTAAAGGCCAGGGTGCCATACATATTAGGCCTTATGTTTAATTGGTAAAGGCCAGGGTGCCATACATATTAGGCCTTATGTTTAATTGGTAAAGGCCAGGTGCCATACATATTAGGCCTTATGTTTAATTGGTAAAGGCCAGGTGCCATACATATTAGGCCTTATGTTTAATTGGTAATGGCCAGGGTGCCATACATATTAGGCCTTATGTTTAATTGGTAAAGGCCAGGGTGCCATACATAAAAGGCCTTATGTTTAATTGGTAAAGGCCAGGGTGCCATACATATTAGGCCTTATGTTTAATTGGTAAAGGCCAGGTGCCATACATATTAGGCCTTATGTTTAATTGGTAAAGGCCAGGTGCCATACATATTAGGCCTTATGTTTAATTGGTAAAGGCCAGGTGCCATACATATTAGGACTTATGTTTAATTGGTAAAGGCCAGGGTGCCATACATATTAGGCCTTATGTTTAATTGGTAAAGGCCAGGTGCCATACATATTAGGCCTTATGTTTAATTGGTAAAGGCCAGGGTGCCATACATATTAGGCCTTATGTTTAATTGGTAATGGTCAGGTGCCATACATATTAGGCCTTATGTTTAATTGGTAAAGGCCAGGGTGCCATACATATTAGGCCTTATGTTTAATTGGTAATGGCCAGGGTGCCATACATATTAGGCCTTATTTTTAATTGGTAAAGGCCAGGTGCCATACATATTAGGCCTTATGTTTAATTGGTAAAGGCCAGGTGCCATACATATTAGGCCTTATGTTTAATTGGTAAAGGCCAGGGTGCCATACATATTAGGCCTTATGTTTATTTGGTAATGGCCAGGTGCCATACATATTAGGCCTTATGTTTAATTGGTAAAGGCCAGGGTGCCATACATATTAGGCCTTATGTTTAATTGGTAAAGGCCAGGTGCCATACATATTAGGCCTTATGTTTAATTGGTAAAGGCCAGGGTGCCATACATATTAGGCCTTATGTTTAATTGGTAATGGCCAGGTGCCATACATATTAGGCCTTATGTTTAATTGGTAAAGGCCAGGGTGCCATACATATTAGGCCTTATGTTTAATTGGTAATGGCCAGGGTGCCATACATATTAGGCATAATGTTTAATTGGTTAAGGCCAGGTGCCATACATATTAGGCCTTATGTTTAATTGGTAAAGGCCAGGGTGCCATACATATTAGGCCTTATGTTTAATTGGTAAAGGCCAGGTGCCATACATATTAGGCCTTATGTTTAATTGGTAAAGGCCAGGGTGCCATACATATTAGGCCTTATGTTTAATTGGTAATGGCCAGGGTGCCATACATATTAGGCCTTATGTTTAATTGGTAAAGGCCAGGTGCCATACATATTAGGCCTTATGTTTAATTGGTAAAGGCCAGGTGCCATACATATTAGGCCTTATGTTTAATTGGTAGAGGCCAGGGTGCCATACATATTAGGCCTTATGTTTAATTGGTAATGGCCAGGTGCCATACATATTAGGCCTTATGTTTAATTGGTAAAGGCCAGGGTGCCATACATATTAGGCCTTATGTTTAATTGGTAATGGCCAGGTGCCATACATATTAGGCCTTATGTTTAATTGGTAAAGGCCAGGGTGCCATACATAGTAGGCCTTATGTTTAATTGGTAATGGCCAGGGTGCCATACATATTAGGCCTTATGTTTAATTGGTAAAGGCCAGGTGCCATACATATTAGGCCTTATGTTTAATTGGTAAAGGCCGGGGTGCCATACATATTAGGCCTTCGTAAGGATTATTTATGGTTCACAATTTAATGTTTGGGTGGTAACTGAAAGGGTCTACACAAAGCATGCTTAAGTTAGGCATAGCGTTAGAATTACATGTAAGCCTATCGTAATAAATGCCTTGTAGTTATACTTATACGAAATAAATTCAGGTACTTTTGATAAATTTTGCAGTTAACTTTAAGCCCGCACCTCGGAAAAAAACAAGAAAACGGTCACCTACGGTCACCAAATTTCACACAATATATTTACAACACCTATTCTACACATGCACAATTATTACGTGATCCAAAAATTAAATTTACAGTTTTTACATGTATTTATTAAGTCCACCGGAAACTCCGGTAGGTGGCGCCACTTTATGGATGCCTTCAGACGTGGGGATAGACCACAATTCACATTTCATAATAATTATTATTGTCAAAGTCAATAAAATACACGATATATCATTTAATTAAATAAGTTTACATTAAATTTGATGTTGACAGCAGCTGGCGGTATTTATTACGGTTATTAGCTTAAGTAATTATTGCTGCATTTTAATATTGTCTACGAGAGGTAATTTATCATACTATGATGCAGTCAGTATATATTATTTTGTGTTTACTAACAATTTGTTGCAAAATGTAATGATGTGTATTGTTTGATATGCTGTACTCTGCTATCCGTGATATATACATTAAAGATAATAAATAATAGTAGTAAAACTTAAAGCGATTCTATGATAATTTTAATCTCTTTGTAATGTACGCAGTTATTAAATAATCCTGTTAATATGATTATCTCATGTAATTCTATGCCTTTATTTAATTAGAATTATGTTTTAGTAATCACTAATGACCTTAACAAGATATCGAAAAAATAACTGCACGTACGCGCAGTTTCCATTTTGGCCCCACCTTCACGATCCGTATGCTCATGAATATTCGGGACTGTCCGTCAGACTTCGATTAGCTACGTCAAGTTAATAGATGCAAGATCATCAACATGTGTGTATTGGATAAGCCACCGCCATGCGAATGAGTCGTGACCGATAAAATTATCAAAAGGAAAAAAAGGAAACGTGGACCAGCTGCTGTTTATGTACGGTGGCTGGGAGAGGATATAGCACAATTTGTTTTTTTCTTCCCAAAATATTTTACGGTGGCTGGGAGAGAATATAGAAAAAAAAATATTTCTTCGAAATTTTTTATGGTGGCTGGGAGAGGATACAACACAATTTTATTTTTAGTTATTTTTTTCTCTAGAGCTCGCGTTATGAAAGCGAGGTGAGTGAGAAGGACGTCATGATTCATGGTCATGGATGCGGAAAAGTCGTTCGAATGGTAAGTTTATTAGATGAAATCATTTAGACTGGTATAATTCGTAAGGCACACCATATGTCCATTTTGATAGTTTTCGTGAGTGTGTAGGTGGAGTCGTAGCCTTACGGCAAGTTACGCCACGGACACGGTTTAAGTTAGGAGTTAGGTGATCGATAGACGATAGCTGGGCCAACTAACCAAATTTGGTATAGTTGTGGCTTAGGACTATACATAGCTTATATACGGTGTCGACTTATTGCTATAAGCTGACATCATGCCATTCGATCAACGCCAGACATTAAAATTATTGTCGAAAACGTCACATGACATTCGTCTTGCTACGAAGTGTGCGCTGCATACGCTAGATGGCAGCATTTAACAGTTCTCCAGCAGACAATACTGGAAGAAGAGGTAAATTTCAAAACTTGCTCCTATTTTGGCAACTGGAAAACGCAAAGCAAATTAATACAAGCTTGTATTATCACCTTTGAGCAGCGGCAGTAGCATCAGCATTTGTTTGCGGTCGCCTCTGAACTAGCACGTGGTTCTTGGACATGGACAACCTCATTCAATTGTTAGTGTCAGTGAACGTTCCGCTCGCGTATCTCACTCCATCTACTACTGACGGAGGTGATAGGATCAACAATATCCATTAGTTCACTGACAATAATTATAAATCGACTGATTTAAGTCACTTTTAGCTCATACACACATCATTTCATGTTATATGTGCACTGTGGCTACTCCACATACTATTTAACCATACGACTCACAGTTTAAATAGGGATGAGACTAAAAAGGGCCCATGCACATTTCCTGAGCGAAATATAGCGAACTGTGTGTATCTGGTACTTCAGTTCAAAAATCTTGATGTGAGAACTACATTGTCTTCAGAGATTTGTGTAACCCAACGTTTGAGGTTAGGGATTTATGTGATCTCACCCTAGGAAGGCATGCATATATACAGGTCGTCTAATAAATTCAGCAGTGCTTCTCCAATGAAGACCATTTTTCGTGTAGCATAATTTTTTATATGTGGCTGTGCATTTCTGGGATGCCTATAAATAATTTTCTATTGATGATGGCTATGATTACTGAACACTGTCTTCAACCTCAACTAAGAACATAGTGAATTAAGCATGTGAAATGTTCACAATGCATAGTGTGCATTACTACAGCTACAAGTCAATACTGTGTACCTGTATAATTTGAATGTATACAACAAGTCCATTGTATGTAGGTTAGTGTTATAGTCAGAACTTTAGGTGGCTAAAATAAGAAAATGTAATTTTATCTCAATGACAACAACTGCAAATTTCAATGTCATGATAATACATATAACTGCAATAAAATGTACAGACTGTGTCTACGTAATAAAAGCTGAAGTCCAGTGACCATTCTGTTGCAACAAGAACCTTGAATGTGGAGACATGAAGTTACTAGCCAGACATTTAAGTGATTTCTTTTGTTGAATGCCTGAATGGCGTGGATTGTATGTTGAGACGCGGTAGATAAAATGCCATAAATTCAACATTTCTCAAGGTATTAAAACCATTTTCACAAGTATATGACACTTCAGCCATGTTATGTACAATTATCAAACCCATAAGATGTATAGTAACTATTGTATAATGGTTTGTGCATGACCACGCCTTCAGCAATTCCCATAGAAAAATTGTTTTCGCCAAAATGGGGAAAAGATTAAAAAGAGTAATTTCACACAAAAGAATGTATGTACTGTAATGCTATCACATATTTTCCATATCTAGGGATGTAAGCCAACATTCCGGTGCAATAAGAACCTCGAATGAGGATACACGTTGTTATTAGCCAGAATTTTAGGTGATTTTTTTTGAAAATCTGAATTCTGTGGATTGCATTTTGAGATGTGGTAGATGAAATACCACAACATCCACAATTCTCAAGATATGAAAATAATTTTGATATGTTTGAAAAGCATGACATTTAAGTCACATGGTACCCAATTTTTGTTCTACTGGGATGTATAGTAAATATTCCATAGTAGTTTGTGTGTGTGTGTCCCCCGTTAGCAATTTCATAGAAAACTTGTTGTCGCGGATATGGGGATAGTATGAAGAAGAGTGATTTCTCACAGAAAGCTGGGAGTGCTGCAATGCTATCATCTATTTTCCATCTCCAGGGATGTAGGCCTAGCCAAAAATCACTATGAGCATTCGTTCCTAAAATGTACCGGTTGCCCAAATTTTTGGTCTTGACTCAAGGCCTAATAGGAAAGAAAATGTTTCACTCCAAATTTGTATGCAAGTATTCCATTTTTCGTTACGTCGCTCATATGTGTGTGTGTGTGTGTGTGTGTGTGTGTGTGTGTGTGTGTGTGTGTGTGTGTGTGTGTGTGTGTGTGTGTGTGTGTGTGTGTGTGTGTGTGTGTGTGTGTGTGTGTGTGTGTGTGTGTGTGTGTGTGTGTGTGTTGGGATCAGCTTTGTCATGTTGTAAGTTGAATGTTGAACAGTGCCCAAAAGAGAACCCCATTGGCTACTAAAAATAATCAAAATAAATCACAGCCATTTGCAAAATGGCCGCCGCACGTCTTTAAAACGGCCGCGATTTTGATTTTGTTGATTTCTTTATCATTTCAGATTGATTAATTCGCTATAACTCTGATGAGTGACGAAATGCTTGGCCAATACCTCTGTGTGGGAGATCGAGTGGCATTGGTTACCTATTGTACACGAAAACTGGCCGGACATGTTGGAGACAACCAGCCAACCAGGAAGTCGACACTTTTACAAAAGCTCCGGAAAAAAATTAAAGCATCAGCAGAAGGTGCTAGTGAGGAAGTCAGCAGTTCGAATGCCGCGAAGAAGTATCGGCTAATCGAAATTGGCTGGTTACATTTTGATGAGAATGTCGGTGCTTACAGGTCAGTACGAATGACGAAAGGAGGAGGAACCAGGTCAAGGCGAGTAGAACAATCTGCAAAGAAAAAGGACCTTCTTACCATTGCAATAGATTTGTTTTTCCCAGGAGGAGAATCCAGTAAAGGACCTAGGTCGAAATTCGATTTCGATCTAGTTGACTTCAAAGAATGTGAGATCGATGCAGAAATTAGTCGAAGCTGGATAATTTTGGAACCCCAGTGTCACTATTCCCTACGAACCTGCTGACCATTCAACACCACGAAATTTGCGTCACCTCGTGATTAGTCGTGGAAATAGCATCAATGAACTGACCGAAGCGTTCTCAGATCCAGACATTCTTAATGGCAATATATCAATAAGGCGCAAGGGCACAACTGGTGAACTAGAAACCGGCATTGGAGAAGGTGTAGCAAAGGACTGTTTGTCCGAGTTTTGGGAGGAGTTCTACAGCCGATACACTCTTGATAATGATGTGAAAGTACCTTACTTGCGCCACGATGTTCACGAGTCCAAATGGAAAGCTGTAGCGCGAATAATCTTGTTCAGCTGGAAGGAATTTGGCTACATCTACTGGCCCGAACGCTTATTGAGCATGCTCTGTACGGGAAGGCGTTCTCTGACCTTAGAGAACAATTCCTCCACTACGTCGACACTGGCGAACGAGATATTATTTGCACTGGATAACTTCAAGAAAGCTGACGAAATAGAGCTTGAAGACTTTCTTGAAATCCACAATTGCAAGCGGGCTGCAACCGCAGCAAATTTTGCCATGATTATAGACGAGATGGCCCGTAAGGAACTCATGCAAACGCCGATTTATGTGATCGAGTGCTGGAGGAGTGTATTGCAGCCAAGGATGGGGCATCTTCAATTCGAATAACTAAACCGTCTGTACGAAGGATTAGTTCCGACCAACAGGAAGGTTATGAAGTGCATTGAATTCCCCCCGGAAGTTTCCGAATCAGAGAAGACGGTGTCAATTTTTTTGCAGATGTATGTCAGAGGACTTTCAGAAAAGAAACTTCCTGCGATTCTGCACCGGAAGTTACTTACTTTCTTGCTCACGGATTCAAGTCATATTTGTGACGATGTCAGAATTCGAGAAATTGGTCATACATGTGGAAATTGTTTGGAGGTGCCAACCAATTACGAAAACTACCCAGACTTCCGTGCTG
The DNA here is from genome assembly GCA_963995525.1 of Escarpia spicata. Taxonomy (NCBI): domain Eukaryota; kingdom Metazoa; phylum Annelida; class Polychaeta; order Sabellida; family Siboglinidae; genus Escarpia; species Escarpia spicata. The sequence goes on along the minus strand of OZ023205.1, from coordinate 49,932,742 downwards.
ATTTTGATCGCATTCTCGAGTGTAATGTTTGGGTGATATATATCAGTTAATAGAACCGAAATGTGGGCCACTGCACAGCGTCATCAGCATGTTTAACACGGCAACGAGACATGCAGTTGACACATGGGTCTCACATGGATCCCGAGTGTAGAATCCTACAGGCCAGCCCTTATAATATGGGTCCATGGACCATATGAACGTGCTGCCTGGCAATAAGTGTTTTAGTTTCGTTTAATTACGTTCGCGTTTTACAATGGACGGCATGCGCAGTTGAACATAGCCAAACATGAAAGTCTTCCGGGTGTGTGGTAAAATGTTAATTAGCTTACTAACGTAATCCAAAGTTTCAGCTTAAGCATTATTAATTGGTAATTTAGGGTTTGGTTAATGTGTTTTACGTACACATAATTGAACAATAATCAATAAAGCAGTTAATCGAAAAATATTGATTGTTTGCTTTTTCCTTATTCATTAAATTTATACTAGGGGTGTCACACTAAAATTAATCAGTAATCAAAGAACAATTTCATTATGTTAAATTGATAAAGCATTTTGATACGGAAAAATTACACGTACACACACACACACACACACACACACACACACACACACACACACACACACACACACACACACACACACACACACACACACACACACACACACACACAAACACACACACACACCATTATATAAATCTTGGATTTCCGAAAGTTTTGAATATTCCATAACTGAGACAACATCAGCTTTTCATCAAAATGTCATATCCTAAAGACTTTAGACAGGTCTCTTCTTGATTAAAAGTCATGCAGATTTATCAACTAAATTTTGCTTTACCCAGAATAAATAGGTACACGTGTGTGAAGCTGTAATATAGCTAGCTGCTAGGGTCTAACATCAGTACACTTCAGTTAATAACAGTTATAAATTTATTAATCAAAAAATTACAAACAGCGACATATGTACTAGTTCTGGTAGCACAGCGTAATGCGTATTTCACGGTATACATCCAAATAGCAAGACCGTTTTGGGACAGCCATTGTACCGTTGACGTTGGGTGATAATTGTTGGGCCAACGTTGTGTAATCAAAACAATGTTCAAGTCAAACGAGTTTAACGTTCCAACACTAGTCCAACGTTGGTTCAACGACTGACCAAATACACGTAATTAGACATTTATATATCATGAATCGTGGCTGATATTGGTGGGTGGTGCAGCGCTTAGCAGTAGCTCCCACGACAGCTGTCTTATTGTTACAAGTTTGACGTATTTCAATTCAAGGAACGTTTTAATATTTCTCATGTGCGTGTATAAAGGTACAGACATTACTTCGGACGTTTACATTTTACTTGAAAATGATTACTGGTGCCAGACTGTTATGATTTTTAATCGACGTTCGTCTACGCTTGCCTTGAGAACCGGTTGCAAAACTTGTCAAGCAGAACGCTGTGGTCTATTCCTGGATAACACCTGACCACGAACAACTTGTGTGCAACCGCCGATGATACGCTGTGACGCAAGACGCAATTTCAGCACTCGTATGTGTCAACAATGGCATCAGTGGTGCGTTATTCCAGGACACAGTTGTTGTCAATTGCCGCCAATGCAACCAGATATACCAGATCTCCGGTGACCTGCTGTGTGAATCTTCTCCTTCATTAACTGTGCATCTTCAAGCGTTCGTCTACGAGACGTAAACACCGTGGCGATCGTAAAGTCGCAAAACAGATCGGGACAATAATTCACTACGCAAGAGTATCGACGTTGCCACAACCAAGCCGAAATGTACCAAATTTAATAACTTTACCACTGAATAAACAGGTACAGCGCGATCAAGGCGTACGAGTATGCTACGTTAACGCACAATCGTGTCGGAACAAAACACTCGCCATTGCGGATCATATACTTGAAAACCATCTCGATATGATGGCGATATACGAAACGTGGTTGAAGCCTTCGAGCGACGCCAGTGTGATTACAGACATTGTACCAAATGGATATTCCATCAAGCACTCGCCTAGCTCTACCGGCAAAGGGGGCGGTGTCGCTATTATCCATAAATCCGAAATCGTTTTACACAAACAGAATACAGATGCGTTTCGATCGTTTGAACACATCGAGTGCCGGCTGAAAACACGTACGTCATCCATGAGAATTGTTGCCATTTACCGCCCGCCACCATCAGTGAAAAATGGCTTGTCAACTACTGTGTTTTTCGAAGAATGGGACCGTTTCATCGACCAGCATGCCATAAAACCTGGACCTCTGATTATCATGGGAGATTTAAACTTTCATATTGACAACGCTGCAAATGTTGATGCACGGCGACTGATCAATTCTGTGAATGCCACATGGTGTTGCATGTTCGCGGGCCAACCCACAGGAAAGGACACACGTTGGATGTACTCATGACCCGCAGCACGGACGAACACCTTGTTCGAAATGTTACCGTTACGGCCATGTGCATTTCTGACCACTTTGCGGTGAGTTTCAACATAGACATTGTTTAACGTCGCACTGGTTTGATGAAAATCAAATATCACAAGTTACGCACCATTGATGCAGTGTCTTTTCGACAAAATATTCCACTGTTCCGCTCGGCTGATCTTGACTTGCTGAACGTAGAAGAACTGGTTGATCAGTACGATCATATGCTGGTCAGCTTAGTTGATTCGCACGCGCCTATGCAAGAAAAGCATATCCGATTACGGCAAGACACAGCGTGGTATACCGACGATCTACGGGCTGCGAAACGAGAGAAACGGCAGAGAGAAAGATCCTGGAGAAAATCCAAGCCAGAGGTGCATAGACAATTGCACACTGATCAGTGCAAGGGAGTGAATGCACTACTTACCCAAACAAAATCTGCCTACTATTCCAGCATAATCCGTGACACAGGCAAGAACCAGCAACGACTGTTCCGAATTGTAAACTGTCTACTGCATCACAAAATGGGAACTGTACTCCCTACCCATACGTCAGAAGCTGAAATGGCGAGTGTATTTTCAGACTATTTTTCTGAAAAGATCAACATCATTTGTCGTGAGTTGTCTACCAGCTCTGACAGAGCAAATGGTGATAAAAATGTGGATACCAACAACATCTGCTGCACATCAGAGCTGTCTTCCTTCTCCCTACCAACGCCAGGCGAAATCAAGAATATCATCATGGATGCACCGCCTAAATCGTGCGACCTAGACCCAGCTCCTACCTGGCTAGTGAGAGAATCGATCGATGAACTTCTGCCCATTTTGTCGCACATAGTTGTGGCATCTCTGCAGTCGTCCGTTGTTCCAGATAAATACAAGACTGGCTGCATCTCGCCATTAATCAAGAAGGCTGGACTAAATCCAGAATATTTGCAGAACTACCGACCTGTATCGAATCTGGCATTTCTCTCTAAAGTAATCGAGCGCGTTGTAGCAAAACAGCTAAATCTCCACATGCAAGAGAACAACTTGTACGACCAATTTCAATCGGCATATCGCCATGATCACTCAACTGAAACGGCTCTGCTTAAAGTACACAATGACATTCTGTCTGCAGTAGACCGTGGCTGTGTTGTTGTGTTGGTTATGCTTGACTTGACCGCCGCTTTCGACACCATTGACCACGACATTCTATTGAGCAGACTCACTCACAGATTCGGTGTCACTGGCGCTGCGCTTGAGTGGTTCAGATCTTACTTGTCCAGTCGGCATCAAGTCGTTCATATTGGAAGTGTCAAATCCTCCCCAATTGCTGTGCCGTTCGGTGTACCGCAATGCACCGTACTCGGGCCATTGCTGTTCACTGCATATATTACACCACTTGGCGACGTCATCAAGAAATTCGGCTTAGAATATCACCTATATGCCGACGACACGCAACTTTATGTTTCGTTTTGTCTTGGTGGAGATGGCCAACTGAACTCAATGGATCGTCTGTGCTGTTGCTTAGAAGAAATTGGTGAATGGTCTCGGACCAATTTACTGAAGTTAAATGATCAGAAGACGGATGTCATGGTGTTTGGCACTAAACAGAAGTTGCTAATGCTAAAGGAGATACGCATTTTTGACTCGACTTTGACCTCGTCTACAAATGCGTGCAACCTGGGCGTTGTATTTGATTAATCCCTCAACATGATTAACCACATAAATGCCATTTGCGAACAGCGTATATGCACCTCCACAACATCAGTCGTATCAGGCGATACCTCACAACAGATGCGACTAAATCTCTTGTGCATGCTTTCGTCATGTCTAGATTGGACTACGGGAACGCGTTACTGGCTGGACTACCACGTGACCACATTCACAAACTCCAGCGAATCCAAAACATGGCAGCCAGAATCATCACGTTCACACCTCGCCGTGACCACATAACTCGGGTTCTAAAACAATTACACCGGCTGCCAATCAAATGCCGAATCGAGTTTAAAATACTCCTTTATGTGTTCAGATGTCTGAACGGGACGGCGCCGCTGTATCTTGCCAACCTATTAACCAGGCACTGTCCGGGACGCACACGTTCATCTGAACAACTTTTGCTTGTAGTTCCACGAACGAATCTGGTCAGTTTCGGAGACAGGTCCTTTCGTGTGATTGGACCTCGATTATGGAATGGACTGCCCATTGCTATAAAATGCAGCAGAACTCTGTCGGCGTTCAGAAAGACACTAAAGACGCACATGTTCAAAGCTCAATACTGCTGACATTTTAAACATTTCATTTGAGGACATTTTACAGCATATCTTACTTTTATACATATATTATTTTGAGTGCATGTATCAGTATTTATTTATGTATGCGTGCGTGCGTGCATGTGTGTGGGTATGTATGTACAGGTATGCATATATGTAAATACAGTAATAACAGGTCTAATTTATAATTTATCCAATTTTATTTTATTAATAGTTTTAATATAACTAACTTAATTTGTTCTACATTTTATCTGAAGTTTCTTTTTTTTGCAGTTTTTTATAAGTATACATTGAATCGCTTGGTTGAATTTTGATTGTACAGCGCTTTGAGCATATTATGGATATTGCGCTCTATAAATATTAAATATTATTAATATTATTATTATATATTCAGGTATAACAACTGGGGCCATCATCGTTGGGTCAACCACCCGTTGGACCGTCGTGGTACCAACATTGGACTAACGCAAAATTTAACCACATTAGTCCAAAGTCTGTCTGTTACCTGGGCACTATACTGTGTATGTTGTACAATTCACTCAATACCTTCGGTTTATATCCGAAGTAATTCTGCATACCGTCATCACCAAAATGTGTAATTTTAGGCTAGAGCTACATTCAGGATGTCTCTAAGAGTGTTGTACAAGTGGATAGCCTCGTGTGGATTGCTTGGGAAAACAAGTCCATTCTCCTCCATCAAGATACAGCATAGCTCAAACATGTCCTCATCGCATGGATAGTCAGACTTAAATATCTACAATGTTCGTGGCAGATCCTGATCTTGGTGTGGTCCACTGGACGAAGATAATCGTCAGCTTCAAACAACTCGGGTATGTTGTACATCATAAACGGCCGTCCGTGATTAAGATTCATGTTGTTGTATTTCCTGATCTCGTGAACGTTCCAAAGATGAGATACTTCATACAATTCCTCCTGAAATAGAGAAAAGATTGGTTTTATGACTCGATTAATAGTACAGAAATGTAAATAATTTTTAAAACACAGGCATCATAGTCGGATATGGATTTCTTTGAATATGACCGTGCATTTTGGGACGCAATACTGAACAGTTTGTATACTTCCAAAATTACCTTTAGTAATATCCTTGGGGTACCAAGAATGCGCCAAAATTCAAGGTTCTAAGCTGTGTCAAACAGTGGGCTGTAACTGATGTGTAATGGGAATCCCTACTGCACTGGTAAAACCCGAGGAACTTTAAAACAGCAGTAGACATAATTATCAATGCAAAATAAAGATATGACCTAGGATTAAAATAAAATAACTTAGGTATAAAACAATATATATAAAGTAAAATAACATAGGCATACTCGAAAATGTTAAAAACCTGCTCATATAGAAAGATTGGTGTGCAAGCAACTTTGATATACATGATAAACACATTTCGAGAAAATCACATATTTATGTTGGATTGTTCTATACAATGTTGTGTGTAAATTCAATGTTTAGCATCAGCTAACACAGACAGTATATGTGCAAATAACAAAATCTTTGGTTCTACGCAAAGGTGTGATCAAATATAAGCCAATTCATGAAAACAAATATTTGGGCCCAATTAAAATCAGTTTGTGACCTTCAATGAGCTTCAAATTCAAGATCGACGGTGGCATCCACCCATACGGTGTTCCTATCCCATGAACGATCGACATAGCATGAATCCGTCCATGTGGTTTTGAACAGTATCATTCCTCAGATTTACAGAGTTCCACTCCGTGGTTATCACCTATATTCTTGAAGTCCACAAACGAATATATGTAGGAGTATGTTGTATGTGTAGAATTTTGAAAATATGCTAACATGGACAAATAGCTTCAGCACCACGTATCACTCCGATGTGGGATGAAATTTACATCGGAAGATGGGAGGGGGTGCTGTTGAATTTGTTTCGCCGTAGGCCGCTTTAATATCAGCATCTCCATCTTGTTTCGGCTGAACTGATGCCATCGGAAGACGGGGGGTGCTTTTGGAAAGAAAAATATCCCTCCCCAAACCAATTCCGTTCGATCCCCTCGTTCGTCGGGCCGGACCACTTTCAGTAGCACTGCTACGCCTCAGCAGTCGTGTAACACTGCGCTCACGTATGGCATGGATAGAAGGTCACTCCGCCAGTTAAACTCTTCAAACACGACGTCATTTAAGTGCCAGTGCACTTTGCCACTAAACTTGCTAATACACTCGGTTCAGATCGAACGTTTTTTTAGAACAGTCACTTACACATTACAATTTTCTAAGTCCTACATTTGTGTATAAAACACAAAGTGGGGAGTCACCTTGCGCCATCACCCCAGCACATCCACCCACCCTGTACTATCACACAGCCGGTCAAAGTGTGCTTTGACAGTCTTCTAGCTCTGTCTCGCGCAGTTGTTCACCTTGGCCTTGCATTTCCCCTAATAAAATAGAGAAAATAGAAGAGCTGATAAATACCTCGGCTGAAACACTAACTGTCAATATGACATTCAGTGTGGACCCGCCTAGGGTTGGGCAGCGGTTCATGCGCTGGATAACGTATGGCGATCGGCAATACCTAGAGACAGCAAACTAAACAGATTTAGGTCCGCGGTTGAACCGTTCCTCATATATGGTCAGGGGCGGATCCAGAAAGCGGGTCTGGGGGTGGGCATAAAAACCTCCACTGGCAGCCGAACCAAATGGTGAAGAAATTTTTTTTCGCTACCGCGTCGCAACTTTTCCTTATTGTAACCTTAAATTAACGGGGGCACTTTTTCAAACGGTCTATGGGGAGGTACGGTCATGTGGGGCCATTCTAAAAGGTCTACGGGCAAGCCAGGACAGGCCCCCTGAATCCGCCTGTGGTGGTTGTGAGTCATGAACTGTACTACAATGAAATCAGTGAGTGTGCAAACAGCCAGTAATGTTTCGATGAACGGGCAAACATCGGCAGGAATCGAACATTCGAGAAATCCCTTGACGACTCCTACACCAGACTAGTAGGCAAACTCTGCATTGTGTCCTGGCGCGATCACGTCACCGGCCAGGAGGAATTGTACGGCAATCTGCCACGAATCTCCACCACCGTGAGACGTCGTCAACTACACTTGGCAAAACACGTGATGCGCCGCGACGAAATCGCTAATCGAGTTCTCCAACAAGCAAAAATATAGCATTGTCGTTCCCTTGTGTCACTGCATAGCCCCGAATAGTCGGGCTTTTGGCCTTTGCTAGGGTGATGGCCAAAAGCCCGACTATTCGGGACCCCTTTTTTAGTCCTTGCATCATATATATAGGCATTGTATATACTTTATATACTGAACAATGCCATAGTATTTCGCCTTTGCTATGGTGAAATGCTAACAGTCCGACCATTCGGGACCACTTTTTAGTCAATACATCATAAGCCTTGTATCTTATACTTGTATATTATATCGAGCAATGCTACACTATTTAATGACGTATTATTAAAATTTTCGTCGTTCCCTATATAGTGTTACCGGTCCGGAAAACTAATTTTTTGGCCTTTGCATACTAGGGTGAAAAACGAGCGTTCTTGACCAATGGTCGAGGTCTACTATATTCTGTGTTTGGACACTCGTTCGACGAAATGATTATTATTTTCATAATTGATGTGTAATTGTCAATTATGAAAATTATGTGACAGGTTTTAATTAATAGTCACGCGAGCGTGTGCGTGCGTGCGTGTGCACGTACGTAGATACTATGCGTGTGCGCGTGCGTGTGTTTGTTTACGTGTGCGTGCGTGTGTGTTTCGGTGCGCGTGTGTGTGCATGCGTGCGTGCGTGTCACGCGCCCAGTTGTGAATCTCTTCAGGGTTCAACTTAAATCTCCATCTCCTGGGAAGAAGAAAGAGATGAACTATGATAACACTTTATTTGTTAACAAGGTACATATGCATAGCATGCATTTTGACTTAAAAACAGTAGCAATGACTGTTAAAAACAGTATTAACGACATAATACTGACATAACTGCAGTGACGGAATAGCTGCAACATGTATAGTAAAACATCTGAATAATATTCCTTATAATTTTTGGCTAAATATGCTTTAAAAACCTACAGACATAGTTTACATACTAATGCACTATATGTATATGTATATATATATATATATATATATATATATATATATATATATATATATATATATATATATATGTAGAGTGATTGATATCCCTTCAAGACCAGGGGATAAAAGACAGGTACATCGAACTTCACAAAGGCATCTACACTAACAGCTCGGTGACAGTCCACATACACAAAAAGAGCAACAAGATCAACATCAAGAGAGGAGTACGACAGGGTGACACCGTATCAACCAAGCTGTTTACGGCAACACTCGAAAGCATATTCCGAAGAATGAACTGGGAAACCAGAGGCTTGAAGATAGATGGAGAATATCTGTCATCTTCGCCTCGCCGACGACATACTCATATGCGCTACACAGCTGTTTTAAGGAGACCAAAACCGGTCTCCCAAAACTGTTGAGGTGTTATTGCCCAACTAATGCGTTTTAGTTTATAATTGTTATTGTTGATGGTGAAAGCTTAGCAGCAAATTAAGTAGTTTGTGAATTTCTTTACAATTTGTTTAACTATTTTTGTGATTTTGAGCATGTTTATTTCCGAGCCTCGTATAGGCTATTATGAAATGCGCAAGGTAGGCCTTTTAGGAGACTAGTGAAATTAGTCTATAAGTTAATATTCCAGGTATATATCGAACACATCAGCCTTCCGTGTTCATTGTACAGCAGCTTTACAATCACGCACACTTCTTTAAAACTAACATCACACCGTTATTGAAAACAATCTAGGAGCAAGACAGAGAATTACAGACCAGTGAGCTTAACATCAGTTTTATGCAAATTATTAGAAACGCTATGAATCCAAGCATGGGTTCCTAAAAGGTAGGTCTTGTCTAACCAATCTCTTATGTTTTTAGAAGAAATTACAAAGTGGGTAGATTATGGGTCACCAGTGGATGTTGTCTACTTACATTTTCAGAGAGCATTTGATAAAGTGCCACATCAAAGATTGTTAATTTAACTAGAAGCCCATGGTATAGGGGATGGTGTGATCAGTTGGATGCAAACATGGTTGACAGACAAAATACAGAGAGTGATAGTAGAGGGGGAGATTTCAAAGTGGAAACCAGTTTTCAGTGGAGTACCACAGGGGTCGGTGTTGAGTCCTATATTATTCTTGCTATATATATATATATAAAATGATTTGGATGATGATGTATCAAGCAAAGTACTGAAATTCGCAGACGATACAAGTGTTCAGAACAGTTAAAACAAATGCAGATAAACACATTTTTACAGGATGATCTAACCAAATTGGTCAAATGGAAAATGTTATTCAATTTTTGAAAGTGTAAATTTATGCATCCACATAGGACATGGAAATGTGAACAAAGAATATTATATTAGGTAAAACTGTAAACGAAAAGGACTTAGGAGTAACAGTTAGTCCTGACATGAAAGTTTCAGAGTAATGAGTTTTACATTGATATAATGTACACTATACACACTAATTGAAACGTGTATTGTCCTTTATATAGTTGCATGGTTTCATGCTAGTAATGAAACAAAGATACTGTAGGCATAGTTACAATACAATTACAATACAATACAATAACTTTATTGTCTGTTGGGTTACAGAAAATTTCCTTTAGGCTTGTTCATATAAAATCTTACATATGTATGTATACAAGGTTAAGATAAGTACTAAGAGCGAGGTTATCACATAATATTCATATCACATGCAGAAAAGGACATAGTGATAGATCATATGCACATAGATAAGTAAACCACAATAAATACGTAAATAAGTAACAGGTAAACAAGTAAACCACAGGAGGAGAATGTCTATCATACAAGTAGTACTGTAAACAATCAGGCTAATACATGGGGTCAGAGTAAATACATTATAAAATTGTAAACATTATAAAATGGTAAGCATACTATCACAGACTGTAATTATTCAATTAAACACATATATATTGCAATAGATTATTATGAAGTCATAGTCATGCCTAAAATTGGTAAGATTCATTTACACATGCACTCTTTTATCATGAGCATTCAGTCCTTAAGTTAAATAATAATCCAAATAAAAAGAAGAGTGGCGTTACCATGACTAGACATCTGGCGCCGGCATTACAAGTTAAAAACAAAAACAAAACTGTGGAGCCACGACATATACACTGCAGGATATTAAGGCACAATATAATGACATAAAAAACTAAATGCAAACAAAATACTGCTACAGAATACATTCACTTACAGTTGAGAATGGACACTGCAGTTGGTATAAAGGATTTTTTGAAGAGATTCTTCCGAGCAAGGGGCATCTTATATCGTCGGCCTGACGGAAGCTGTTGGAACTGGCCAAAAAGAGGATGGGTGAGGTCGCAAACAATAGTAATAACTTTCCTTCTGACAGCGCCACTGTACAAGTCTTCCAGCGAGTACTGCCCTGACCCAATAATTTTTCCTGCAACTTTGACAATGCGTGACAGCCTACCTTTGTCTTTCATGTTCAGATTACCAAACCATACACCATTGAAGGTCAGAACACTCTCTATTAAACTCCTATACACCATTTCCAAGATTTCTTGGTTCACATCAAAAGATCTCAATTTCCTTAGAAGGTAGAGGCGCTGGTTTGCCTTTTTTACAATGTGATCAGTGTTATCAGTGAAAGACAGCTTGTTGTCATAAAAAGGGCCAAGATATTTAAAATTGGACACAACTTCAACAGGTTCATTACTAATCTTGGCAGGGGCAAAAACATCAGAGACTTTCCTGTTGTCGATCAGAAGTTCTTTCGTTTTGCCAACGTTAAGGTGAAGAAAACTGTCAGCACACCATTTCTCCAAAACAAAGATTTGTGAAACAATATTCTGCCAGGGAATCTTCTTTTTTCAGGAGGCCAACTAAGGCCATGTCATCTGCAAATTTCAGTAGCCAGTTAGAGGAGGTCTGACACCTCATGTGATCTGTGTATATTGAACAAAGTGTCGGCGAGAGGACACAGCCCCGGGGTGCGCCGGAATTTACAATAATCTCATCCGACATACAACCCTGAATACTAACACGCTGTGGACGGTCTTTCAAAAAATCATTCACCCAAAGAACAATATTTGGGCTTACATCAAGATCAATCAAGCGCTTCAAAAGAACGTAAGGTTCGATGGTATTAAACGCACTCGAAAAATCTATGAACAACACTCTGATGTAGGCTTTGAAGTCTTCAAGATGCTGTGCAATCAGATTAAACAACAAGAGAGAAGCATCTTTAACACCCCTACGGGCTTTATAAGCAAACTGGAGAGGATCAAGATGTGCAGACACATCAGACAGCAAACGACTGAGTACAATCTTCTCCATGCATTTAGCTAAGGTGGAGGTAAGTGCTACTGGACGAAAGTCATTTAACTGGCTGGGGCTAAGTTTCTTTGGTACAGGGATAATCGAGGTTTTCCATGCCAGGGGTACAGTGTGAGAGTCTAGCAGAGCCTGGAATATGGTAGTGAAAATCCTCCCCAGCTGAGCCGCACACGTCTTTAAGACTTTGTTTTTCACTCCATCAGAGCCAGAAGCTTTGTGTGCGTTCAATCTGGAGAAAGTTTTCACTACCTCATCCTCAGAGAGTTCAATGTATAACAGTCTGGCACAGAGATGTACATTGACCACGAAAATCATTAACATCAAACCGAGCATAAAAACGGTTAAGTTCATTTGATGCAGTAACGGGATCACCAGTATGGTACACAGGCTGCTTGATTTGTTGCTTACCCATCATAGTTTTGAGTCCATTCCATGCCTCCCTAGCATTACCAGTCCGAAATTTCCCCTCAACTTTGTTCTTGAATTCAAGTTTGGCAATCCTAACAAGCCTTCTAAATTCCTTTTATTTCTCACGATATGCATCCTTCTTTCCCTGCAGAAAGGCAAGTTTCTTTGGATTCAGATGCACTTTAAGGTCCTTCGTTATCCAGGGCTTGTTGTTCGGGTACACGCGCACTGTCCTGGTTTTGATGACTGACTCTTCACATAATTTGACATAAGACGACACAGTGTCCGCAAGTTCAGATGGGTCAGAGCAGCTGTTCGTAAAAACATCCCACTCTGTTGCTTCAAAACAACCACGTAATTCCTCCATGCTTTCAGGTGTCCAGAGTTGAGAAACACGAGTTCTAGGTGTTTTTGTCTTCAGCGTTTGTCTGTACTTCGGCAGCATATGCACAACGTTATGATCAGAGCGGCCAAGTGGTGGCCTACACACAGACTTTTAAGCGTTCTCTATATTTCCAAAGCACAAGTCAATAGTTCGATTGAGGCGGGTGGGGCACAACACATACTGCTGGAGGGTTGGAAGATGAGAGGTAAGATCACACTGGTTAAAATCTCCTGCGATAAAAACTGGTTGATCTGCACACCGGGCTGCAGCGGCGTTGTAACTATCGGCAATTCTCTCGGCGGCAGCTTTGAAGTCAGGGCCTGGTACGTAGACGAGAATGACAGTCAGCTGGCCGAATTCACGAGGTAAGTAATGAGGACGGAATGACACGTGAAACAGTTCATAATCTCGAGTACACACTCGCTCCCGCACATGGTACTGTTTAGCCTTGTCACTGACATACATGCAGACACCCCCACCCACCCTCTTCTGGGCCTAGCTGCTGTCTCTGTCCGCTCGAATCATACCGTAGCCAGGAAGAGAAACACAATTTTCATCAACGTTCTCATTTAGCCAGGTTTCCGTAAAACACATCAGGTTACAGCGACGAAAGTCACCATCAAACTGGGTCAATGCCAAAAGTTCGTCCATCTTGTTCTGTAGCGTTCTTATATTCGAGAGAGTGATGGTGGGGAGAGGGTGTCTACTGCCACGCCTTTTCAGTCTTTCTCTCACACCTCCTCTAGAACCCCTCTTCTTCTTCTTCCTGTCGTCGTTCCCAACGGTCTCAGTAAATTCAATAAGAGGCAGTTTCAGGTCGGGTGTAGTGGTGGGCTGAAGTGTAAACAAAAACTCGCGAGAGTACCTGATCAAAATGGCGGAAGATCCCGGGCCGTGGTCACCAGCGACGAAAATCGCTGGCACAAAGTCAGAAATGAGGTACCACATGATGATAAACAGCAGACACTTTCCTCCCATGGTTATACACGTGCATGCACAGTTCTTCGAGAAAAAAAACACCCACAACCACCACAACAATACAAAAACGACGACACACGTGAACAAGCCTAGGGTCGCTACAGAGTGGCGCTCCCTACCTACGCATACACTACCCAAGTATGCAATCCACATACAACATTAATTCATGTATATTTAATGTATACCATACTTATGTTTTCAAATAATTTAAATTCTAGTAATTATATACTGCACGTACTTCCGAACATGCACATTAAGAGTCGGTGCGGCAGTCTTTTTGAGCTGCAGGATTTTTCGCTACAGTACTACTGGTAGTGTGTCAATGTGTTGCTTATCTAAAGTTTCGCTTTCGCGGATTTCCGCTGAAGGATTTCGGCACTGATCTGGTAGCAAACGATTACTACAGTTTCGCTATCGCTAACTAGGTCATCATAAGACCGACGGAGTGGTTGACATATCGTGCATGTACCGTGTTTCATTAACAGGCAGGTATCATCATCATCATCATTATCGTTCGAGCCTATGGCGCGGTGGTCAGGCACCCGTAAGTCGTACCACTATTCGAGCCACTGGCGTGGTTGTAAAATAACCCGCAAGTCAGGTCACATCATCCACTTAGTTAATAAAATACGGTTTCATGCATGATATCACACACGCATGCATATGCTAACAGGTATGTTAATCATTCTACGCTTGTATCTTTAGTCAATAAAATTCGTGTGCACTCGTGTATACTTTCGTGTTTCGTTCGTTATTTCAAGCACGCGCATTCATACACACCTCTCTAGGAGAATACCTCATTACCCCTACTTACTCCCTAATTACCACTGCATACCCCTCATGTCCCACCTTCCCGCACTAGGCACAACCTCCATAACATTCCGCCAGATGGCACTACTTCCACTTCTTTCCGCCGGGGGGGTAGGTCACGTGATCACAATGACAGCCGCCATCTTAGAATTTCACCATGGGTGCACTGGCGTTAGGTATTACAAATCACTCTTTAAGTACTCGCGAAAACGTCGTTGAAAAGGCGAAGGCCACGGCGTTCTGCGAGGAAATGGGGGTAGCAACAGAAAGAAGGGATTGATGGGGGTTGTGGACTTCCGTTTCCGGTCGCAATTTTTTTTCCGCTGTGGATTTTCGTTCAAATTTTTTTATTTACATAAAAGATTATACTTGGAGCAGTTTATTTCTTGAACAATTTTGTATTATAAGGTTCCAGGATTCTCCTTATATGGTCTTGAGACCTTTTTAGTTGTTTTGGCTCCAGAAAAACAGAGTTACTACCATGATCAGGGCAGCCTCGTATACGGCACCATTGGATTTGATCCTGACATACTTTTCACATATTAGACTCCACTGTAGTTATAGCACGCTGAATATCACAAGTCTCGTACATGCCAGCACTGATGTGAGCACATTCTTCTCTTCGTTGTGAACACCACATTGGTTAGTAGGATCAGGAATCTGCTCCATCTGCCATGTATGCGAATGTAAATGGTTTCCACTTTCCCCCTTACAACACTGAATATTGACCATGTAGCTAAATTCACTCATCAGGATCCCAGTCAGCATGTTCAGATTGAATATCACTCTATTTACACTCGTGCTCATTGCTCTGGTGCACAAGTTAACAGTATATGATGCTCACAAACCATCTGACTATCACAGTGTGAACCATGTAAAATTCAACGAGAAGTCCTTGTTTCGTACCTTTGGCACCGGACTCTGTCTGTTCACACAGGCTTTAGCAGACAACTGGTGCAAACGCCATGGTAAATTTGCCACTCATCACAGGAAGAGGCTGGTACTTCTGTACCTATCCATCCTATTACTTCTCACCTCTTACGCCCCTGTAACCTAACCCTGGTCCATCCCACCACTCCGAACTAAGCGACAGCCACTATCCCTGCGGAACCTGTGACGTATCCGTCAGCTGGTCAGAGAAAGGCGTAGTATGCGACACTTGCGGGATGTGGTTTCATGCCCACTGCCAGAGTATCCCTACTCTCAGCTCTGAGAAGTTGCACTCGGAAGACGTCCAATGGCACTGCGCTATCGGCGGCAACCCCAATAGTGTAACAGCTTTTGATCTTCATGGAGTCGACTGGTCTGGCAACTCTCATCCTTCAGCATGTGAAATCTCAGCCTCTGACATCTCAAGTCCAACACCAGCCGAGACCAGCTTTCAACCACATCACGCCTCCACTCCCACTAGGGCAAATCAGCAAAACAAATGGAAGAATAGACCACTGCGAGTCTTGAACGTGAACCGCCAGTCTTCGGTGGGGAAACGGGCTGAAACACTGCACTTGCTTGATACCATGAAGCCTGACATTTTGATAGGCACTGAGACCTGGCTGTCTGACGCAGTTACCGACAACGAAGTATTCCCAGACATATTCACCATCTACAGGAAGGACAGAGGCAGGAAAGGAGGTGGAGTACTAATTGCGGTTCGTAACAGTCTGAAGAGCTACTTGGTACCCGAGCTGTCCACTGAATGCGAGATGATAAGGGTGGGGGTGAAACTGCATGGCAGGAAAACCCTTTACCTGTGCTCCTACTACCGCCCAAATGTCGCGGATGAAGACAGCCTTAGGAAGCTCGGTGAGTCGCTTGACAAAGCCACAAAGTTCCCGAATGCACACTTCCTCATTGGAGGGGATTTCAACTTCCCCGACTGGGATTGGGCTACTATGTCCCTGAAACCTAAACCTGTCCATCCTCGTCTTCACAACAGTTTCATCGATATGATCCACGACCATGGGTTGGACCAGCTTGTCATGGAACCAACAAGATTAAAAAACACCCTGGATCTCTTCCTGACTAACACCCCAACACTGATCACAAGAGTCGAAGTGATCCCAGGACTATCAGACCACAACATCCCATACTGCGAAAACAATAATGCAACACAGAAAATCAGGCAATCTCCACGGAAGATACCACTGTACAAGAAAGCCGACTGGGAGAGTATGAAGATGGCATTGAAGGACCTTCAAGCTGAACTAGAGAGAGAGAGTGAGAGTCAGCCTCACTACAGAGGAACTGTGGAGTAGGTTTAGAGACACCCTCACTAAGGCAGTATCATCCTTCGTCCACACAAGGAAGCACGCCAAAAGATCAGAAGCCATGGATCACTCCAGACATCCATAAACTGGTGAAGAGACGCGACCGGGTGTACAAGATGATGAAGAAGCAGGGCTCGGAAGAACTAAGGAAGGAGTCTAGGAGCCTACGCAGCCAGATCCAGCGCAAGATACGTCGCTCCTACTGGGAATACATCAATGATGCGATCACAGTTGACCCCGAGTCAGCAGAAGGCTCCCACTCTCTGAAGCGTTTTTGGACCTTCATCAAACACCAGAGATCTTCCAAGGCTAGCATCTCCCCCTTGAAGGTCAGTGGACAGCTCATAACAGACCCTACGGCCCAAGCACAAGCTCTGAACAACCACTTCCCGGCCGCCTTCAGTGAAGGGACGGAGTATACTGATGGAGAATTCCAAGCCAGGTGTCAGATGAGTTATGGTGAACATTCATCCACGCTGACTGACCTCGTCATCTCAGAGGAGGGCATTTACAAGATTCTCACCAAACTAGATCCCTACAAGGCCCGTGGCCCGGACCACATCAGTCCACAGGTACTCAGAGAACTGGCAACTGAAGCAGCCCCAATTTTGACTACTATCTTCAGTCCTCTATCAGCACAGACGAAGTCCCATTGAACTGGAGAGAAGCCAACATAACGCCCGTTTTTAAGAAAGGCGAGCACTATGATCCAGCAAACTACCGCCCCGTATCCATCGCAAGCGTTCCATGCAAGATTCTAGAACATGTCATCGTCAGCGCTCTGATGAATCACCTCGAAAGCAATGGAATCCTCAGGCCAGAACAACACGGCTTCCGCAAATTAAGATCCTGTGAAACACAACTACTGGACTTCACTGAAGAACTCAGCGAGAACTTGGAAAAAGGCCACCAAGCCGACATCATAATAATGGACTTTGCGAAAGCCTTCGACCGGGTTAACCACAGCCTCCTCCTACATAAGCTACACCACTATGGAGTCCAAGGCAAAGTCAACCAGTGGCTCGGGGCTTTCCTCAGGAATCAGCGGCAAGCAGTAGTGGTTAACGATGCTACCTCAGGCTGCGTCAGTGTGCGCTCAGGTGTACCACAGGGGTCAGTTGTCGGCCTAGCACTATTCCTGGCCTACATCAATGACCTCCCAGAACAACTCACTTCACGGACACGCCTATTTGCTGATGACACCGCTGTCTATCGCCTCTCCTCCACTGACCACGACCAACACCAGCTACAAGTCGACCTCCACCGACTGGAAAACTGGGAACAACGATGGGACATGGCTTTCCACCCAGGGAAATGTATAACTCTCCCTGTCACCCGCAAGAGGACCATAGTGGAGTGCCAATACCTACTCCATGGCCGTACCTTGGCAATGGTCACCTCTGCCAAGTACCTCGGCGTTACCATCACCCGAGACATCTGCTGGGACCAGCACATTGACAACATCTGTGCTAAAGCCAACAAGACCCTAGGTTTCAACATCAAGATCAGCGCCACCCAGCTGAAGGAGACAACATACAAGACCTCGTTCGTCCCATACTGGAGTATGTCTGCTCAGTCTTGGACCCTTACACACAGCGTAACATTGACAAGATCGAGGCACTCCAGAGAAGAGCCGCTCGGTTTGTGGTCAATCAGTACCAGAAGACATCTAGTGTCACCACAATGATCAACAGACTCAAATGGCCTTCCCTCCAGTACCGCAGAAACGTGGCAAGATTGACCATGTTACATAAAATCATTAAGAACCAAGCTGTAGTCGATCGCTCCAAACTCCATCCTGCTCCGATCAGACAAAGAAGAGGGCACTCACAGCAGCTCTGCCAGATCCAGTGTAGAACGAAGTACAGACAACATTCTTTCCTCCCCAATACCATCAAAGACTGGAACGATCTGCCTGAAACAGCTGTAGCTGCCAGCACCCTTGACACTTTCAAAGCAAGGGTGCCACAAAACTAGATATTACATAGTTAGACTAGGGATAGGGGTATGGATTTAAATTTGTATTTCATTATTTATTTAATTGTTTTACATTTGATTTAATTTGCGTTTTTTTTATTTGGGTTTATTGTATTATTAATTTAAAACTTTTATAGCGATCGAATGTTCTCCATAGGTCTGTCACTCTAGATATTCTTCTCTTGGCAAAATCAAATTCTACCTCCTCGCAACCCCCAAAGAGCGGCAGAATAATCAGCAAGTTGATTGTGGCCGCCAAAAGAATGATGATGATGGAGGGTGTGGCGGAGAAGACGAATGGCGGAAGAAAACGCTGAGGTTGCTGCCGGCTTGTCACTACAAGAGGTGAGGCGAGAGCAGCTGCAGATAATCGATCGACTCCACGGGGAGATGAGAAACGGGACAAATCACATGATGGATGTGAACGAGAAATTCGGATTTCCTACCAATGTGGAGCGCCTGATGGACCAATGATGAAGATATCGACTCTTCCATCGATCGAGTCACTCACACCTACGTCGACATCGCCGCTGAAGGGATGAAGAGGGAGGTACACCGTGTGTGACGTCACCCCCATAGTTACGAACAGCAAACTGGAGAGACGACTAGAAACGGGAATGCACTTGATCTCCTTAAATGGGTAGTGAAATGGGGAAACGAGACATCGTTCCCGAACCTGCCCGTGTGTCTTAGGACGTTGCTCACTATGTGCGTGAGCTTGGCTTCGTGTAAGAGAAGCTTCTCAAAGCTTTAAACTCATTAAGACATACCTTTGCTCAAGCATGGGTCAAGAGCGACTGAGCAGTCTTGCACTACTGTCGATCGAGCGAGAGTTGACCGATGTCGAGGATTTCGACGGCGTAATTGCCGAGTTCGCGTCACTCAAAGCACGAAAGGTTAGGCTGTAGGAGAATTTGACGGAGCTTCTGCGCTCGGACCAACAAATCACTCCCAGTTTCGTTGGCCTATCATTGTCATCGCAGTGGCAGTGGCGGGACGAGCTCGCAGTAAACATATGTTGTGTTGACAGTTGTTAACTTTGACCACTGTATATTCAGTAGTTTGTTAGCTGATCACTGTTGAGGGTTTTGTTGGGAGGTTTTATGGGTTTCATTGGAGATGTTGTGAATATCGTGTTGAAGTGTACCCCAGGGTGGTGCAGCTGCGCTGAATCATTAAATCGCACCTATCGATACGTTCATATATATATATTGATTAACACTGAATTAATAAATTGAAAGTACCAAATAGAATATCCACCAGGGTTTCATGTATAGTCGCAAATATGCGTACGTGCGTACGCGCGAACTCAACACATTACACCAACAAAACAACCATCATACACGTTAGTAGTATGAGAGACGTTTTGGATAGGCATCCTAAGCCATTTTTGAGGAGTTTTTGGTTGATAATAGGGAGGTTTCGAAAGCCGCCCCCCTGAGCAAAGTGCGTAGTCACGTGACCGTATGTATAACGAGAGGCGCCCCCTGGCGGGTACGTTAGAGGTGACGCCTCCTAACGGGGAGTGATGTTATTGTATGAATGTACGTGTATGGGAGGGAAGGTGAATGCGCGTGTATGAAAGAACTAACGAAACACAAGAGTATACGTGAGCGTGTGTAGCGCCTCCTGGCGGTGGAATGAGCAGCCATGGAAGGGTTATTGTGTATATATGAGAGACTGAAGAGGGAATAACAAAAGTTCAAAGAGGAAAGGTAGTGAAAGAAAACGAAAGATGAAAGAATCATAACGAAAGATCAAAGAGAAAAGTTTTAAAAGGTAATGAAATGTGTATAATGAGAGACAAAGAAGTAAACGGAATGATGTAATAACGAAAGTACAAAGAGAACACGTTATAATATATATATATATATATATATATATATATATATATATATATATATATATATATATATGAAACTTTAAAATGTGTATATGTGTGTATGAAAGAGAGAATATATATATATATATATATATATATATATATATATATATATATATATATATATATATATATATATATATATATATATATATATATATAATATAATAACCAACAAACACCACAGTTGAAAGTTGAATGGTTTATTGATGTCACCGAACTATGAAATCTTCAAAGCCGTCATCACTATCGTATGTCTCTTCACACCAATTTTCCATGTCCCACGTGTCGACAGGGACAACAGGGTCGGGGTCAAACCAAGGATTGGGGGGATCATAAAGTCCCCGTGTCTGGAGCAGCTCCGCCATGACTCTGCAGAATGTATACCTGTGGTATTCGCGGAGCTCTTCGTCTCTGGAACATACATTAAAACTCTCAAAGCGTATGAACGAGACGTTAAATATATGAAAACTTTGAAAATACTTCTCTGAAACATATATGAAACAGTTGAAAATGATCAAGCGAGTGGAATAAGGCAGCGATGTAACCAGATACCTCGTAGGGAACCGACACACGATAAAAGGGCAAGCTAGATCAACGGACTATGATACAATACGTAATGGAGACGTCTGCTGATGCCATCGGTAACCAAACACTGCGTAGCTAGTCGAAACGACAAACATTGAAGAAAACAGTAAAATAATCGTTGAACACTCACGTGTAATCATCAATATCGGAGTCATCACTACTCCAGGTGTCATCGGTGTCATCGGGAGACCTGAAAGGTAATAAGATAACCGTGATACATAACGAACGTAAACATAGACAACCGTGAGTGACATATAACGAACGTAAGAGCATAATATAATAGAGGTGAGACGTCACAGGTAGTTTATGTGAAGAACACTGTGATTATGTATGATATGTATAGGATATCTATCGAATGAAACAAAGCAAAGAATATATATATATATATATATATAGAGGAGAGGGAGACAGAGGAGGATAGGAAGGCAGAGAAGGCGAGGGAAGAGAGGAGAGGGAGACAGGGGAGGATAGGAAGGCAGAGGAGGCGAGGGAAGAGAGGAGAGGGAGACAGAGGAGGATAGGAAGACAGAGAAGGCGAGGAAAGAGAGGAGAGGGAGACAGAGGAGGATAGGAAGGAAGAGAAGACGAGGAAAGACAGGAGAGGGAGACAGAGGAGGAGAGGAAGGCAGAGGAGGCGAGGAAAGAGAGGAGAGGGAGACAGAGGAGAATAGGAAGGCAGAGGAGGCGAAGAAAGAGAGGAGAGGGAGACAGAGGAGGATAGGAAGGTAGAGAAGGTGAGGGAAGTGAGGAGAGGGAAACGGGGAGGATAGTAAGGCAGAGAAGGAGAGGGAAGAGAGGAGAGGTAGACAGAGGAGGATAGGAAGGCAGAGAAGGCGAAGAAAGAGAGGAGTGGGAGACAGGGGAGGATAGGAAGGCAGAGAAGGCGAGGGAAGAGAGGGGAGGGATACAGAGGAGGATAGGAAGGCAGAGAAGGCGAGGAAATACTTGGGAGGTCAAGCGTATGTCAAACGATAAAATACAAAGTTTGCAGCACTTACTTATTGGAGACGTATAATATTCATCTTGTCCTCGGGACATGCCTTGTCGTGAGCGCTCGCCATCTTCAGCAGTCGGAGTGAAGTTGCGTTGTTCGAAGTCGGTAGAAAGTAATATGCTCCACTAGAGTTTTGTTAGGTTTATATACGCAAACTCGATAGAGGCGTTATGTCTTTTCAATCACGAGACAGTACAGACAATGGAGTCACGAGTTGAACTCCGCTCTCTGCCCGTGCTCGTTAGCGGGTGCAGTATGAGATAAGCCGCGTGACTCGACACTCACGAGAAGCCACTACGCTACGTCCATCCATACACGTGTTCCAACTTCCAACAGTTTACTTACCACAATTCTCATTCTTCAAACTGTCATATACATCTTGTGTCACAGGTGCTCATTAGCGTGTGCATTCCGTACATGGTCTAGCCTGTTACATGTCTGCCTTCCATACATGGTCTAGCTTGTTACATGTTTGCCTTCCATACATGGTCTAGCTTGTTACATGTCTACCTTCCATACATGGTCTAGTTTGTTACATGTTTGCCTTCCATACATGGTCTAGCTTGTTACATGTTTGCCTTTCGTACATGATCTAGCTTGTTACATGTTGACCTTCCATACATGGACTAGCTTGTTACATGTTTGCCTTCCATACATGGTCTAGCTTGTTACATGTTTGCCATCCGTACATGATCTAGCCTGTTACATGTTTGCCTTTCGTACATGGTCTAGTTTGTTACATGTTGACCTTCCATACATGGACTAGCATGTTACATGTTTGCCTTCCATGCACGGTCTACCTTGTTACATATGTGCCTTTCATACATGGACTAGCTTGTTACATGTTTCCCTTCCATCCATGGTCTAGCTTGCTACATGTTTGCCTTCTGTACATGGTCTAGCTTGTTACATGTCTGCCTTCCATACATGGACTAGCTTGTTACCTGTTTGCTATCCATACATGGTCGAGCTTGTTACATGTTTGCCTTCCATACACGGACTAGCTTGTTACGTGTTTGCCTTCTATACATGGTCTGGCTTGTTACATGTCTGCCTTCCATACATGGTCTAACTTGCTACATGTCTGCCTTCCATATATGATCTAACTTGTGACATGTTTGCCTTCCATACATGGTCTAGCTTGTTACATGGTTGCCTTCCATACATGGCCTAGCTTGTTACATGTTGGCCTTCCGTACATGGTCTAGCTTGTTACATGTTTGCCTTCCGCACATGGTCTAGCTTGTTACATGTCTGCCTTCCATACATGGACTAGCTTGTTACCTGTTTGCTATCCATACATGGACTAGCTTGTTACATGTTGGCCTTCCGTACATGGTCTAGCTTGTTACAAGTTTGCCTTCCATACATGGTCTAGCTTGTTACATGTTTGCCTTCCGTACATGGTCTTGCTTGTTACATGTCTGCCTTCCATACATGGACTAGCTTGTTACCTGTTTGCTATCCATACATGGACTAACTTGGTACATGTTGGCCTTCCGTACATGGTCTAGCTTGTTACAAGTTTGCCTTCCATACATGGTCTAGGTTGTTACATGTTTGCCTTCCGTACATGGTCTTGCTTGTTACATGTCTGCCTTCCATACATGGACTAGCTTGTTACCTGTTTGCTATCCATACATGATCTAGCTTGTTACATGTTTGCCTTCCATACACGGACTAGCTTGTTACATGTTTGCCTTCCATACATGGTCTAGCTTGTTACATGTTTGCCTTCCGTACATGGTCTAGCTTGTTACATGTCTGCCTTCCATACATGGACTAGCTTGTTACCTGTTTGCTATCCATACATGGACTAACTTGGTACATGTTGGCCTTCCGTACATGGTCTAGCTTGTTACAAGTTTGCCTTCCATACATGGTCTAGGTTGTTACATGTTTGCCTTCCGTACATGGTCTTGCTTGTTACATGTCTGCCTTCCATACATGGACTAGCTTGTTACCTGTTTGCTATCCATACATGATCTAGCTTGTTACATGTTTGCCTTCCATACACGGACTAGCTTGTTACATGTTTGCCTTCCATACATGGTCTAGCTTGTTACATGTTTGCCTTCCGTACATGGTCTAGCTTGTTACATGTCTGCCTTCCATACATGGACTAGCTTGTTACCTGTTTGCTATCCATACATGGACTAACTTGGTACATGTTGGCCTTCCGTACATGGTCTAGCTTGTTACAAGTTTGCCTTCCATACATGGTCTAGGTTGTTACATGTTTGCCTTCCGTACATGGTCTTGCTTGTTACATGTCTGCCTTCCATACATGGACTAGCTTGTTACCTGTTTGCTATCCATTCATGATCTAGCTTGTTACATGTTTGCCTTCCATACACGGACTAGCTTGTTACATGTTTGCCTTCCATACATGGTCTAGCTTGTTACATGTCTGCCTTCCATACATGGTCTAGCTTGGCGGAAAGTGAAGGAGCTAGTGTCTGCTGCTGAGGGGGAATTACCCTGTCACGGGACCGACCTCCTAGTGGAAGTAATACCACCTGGCGGGTAATGAAGGAGTAATGAGGGAATATTAAAGGCTAATTGACGTAGACTGAGTCTGCTGATATATATCACTCTGGGCTGGAGCACCCATGGGGAAATTTTAAGATGGTGCCCGTCTCCACGTGATCTATCCCCTGGAGGAAAGAAGTGTAAGTAGTAAGGATATTTTATTTGCTATTTTGTTTGTATGACTGCCAGTTTAAATGGTTATTTATTATGATGCCTAAAAAATTGAAACTGATGGCACATTCATTCTGTCATGCATTGTCCGAAATGTCATGTCTCCCTTGTAACACTTTGTCGTGATTGCCCAAAGACACACCACTCCCATGTAACACTTTGTGTCACTATTGCCCAAAGACCTCCACTCCAATATAACACTTTGTGTCACTATTGCCCAAAGACCCCCACTCCCATGTAACCTTTGTGACTATTGCCCAAAGTCCCCCACTCGAATGTAACACTTTGTGTCACTATTGCCCAAAGTCCCCCACTCCCATGTAACCTTTGTCACTATTGCCCAAAGACCCCCACTCCCATGTAACACTTTGTCACTATTGCCCAAAGACCCCACCCCCATGTAACACTGTCACTATTGCCCAAAGACCCACACTCCCATGTAACACATTGTCACTATTGCCCAAAGACCCCCACTCCCATGTACCACTTTGTCACTATTGCCCAAAGACCCCCACTCCCCCTTGTCACTATTGCCCAAAGACCCCCACTCCCATGTAACACTGTCACTATTGCCCAAAGACCCACACTCCCATATAACACTTTGTTACAAGACCCCCACTCCCATGTACCACTATGTCACTATTGCCCAAAGACCCCCACTCCCAAGTAACACCTTGTCACTATTGCCAAAAGACCCCACTCCCATGTAACACGTTGTCACTATTGCCCAAAGACCCCCACTCCCATGTACCACTTTGTCACTATTGCCCAAAGACCCCCACTCCCATGTAACACGTTGTCACAAGACCCCCACTCCCATGTACCACTATGTCACTATTGCTCAAAGACCCCCCAATTCCATGTAACACTTTGTCACAAGACCCCCACTCCCATGTAACACTTTGTCACAAGACCCCCACTCCCACGTAACACTTTGTCACAAGACCCCCATTCCCATGTAACACTTCGTCACATCACCAGTGTGACATACTTTATGGCTGCCCCCTGTGTATAAGAACCATCACATGACACGACTCACCGAGCAGCCTTCGACCTTCTCGAGAAGGAAGGCGAGGCTCTTGAGGGTGTCCTCCTCCTCTACGTCCTCCGCATCCTCTACTGCAACACCAAGGCACTACATCACAACACAGCATCACATCACATCACAACACCACATCACATCCTCCAGTACAATACCACAGCACAGCATCACATCACCACTACATCACATCAATACATGATTACATCACAATACAGCATCACTAAATCACAACATAGCATATCATCTCATCGCATCACTACATCATATCATCTCATCACATTCACTACATCATATCATCGCATCACATCACTACATCATATCAACTCATTACATCAGTGCATCACATCACTACATCATATCATCTGATTACATCACTACATCACATCACAACATCATATCATCTCATCACATCACTACATCATATCATCTCATCACTACATCACATCATCTCATCACATCACTACATCATGTATGTATGTATGTGTATGTACGTATTTTGTGAGTTCTACTATCAAAAGAGTGACATTTTGTGAGTTCTACTGTGGTGTCCTAGCTTTACACGCATGCACGCACCCATGCACCCACCCACCGTCGCCGTCTCCACCCGCCCTCGCCGCCGCAGAGGCGGCGCGCGCGCGCCGCCCTTCCCTGAAGGGCGGCGGCGAGGGCGGGTGGAGACGGCGACGGTGGGTGGGTGCATGGGTGCGTGCATGCGTGTAAAGCTAGGACACCACAGTAGAACTCACAAAATGTCACTCTTTTGATAGTAGAACTCACAAAATACGTACATACACATACATACATACATGATGTAGTGATGTGATGAGATGATGTGATGTAGTGATGAGATGATATGATGTAGTGATGTGATGAGATGATATGATGTTGTGATGTGATGTAGTGATGTAATCAGATGATATGATGTAGTGATGTGATGCACTGATGTAATGAGTTGATATGATGTAGTGATGTGATGCGATGATATGATGTAGTGAATGTGATGAGATGATATGATGTAGTGATGCGATGAGATGATATGCTATGTTGTGATTTAGTGATGCTGTATTGTGATGTAATCATGTATTGATGTGATGTAGTGGTGATGTGATGCTGTGCTGTGGTATTGTACTGGAGGATGTGATGTGGTGTTGTGATGTGATGTGATGCTGTGTTGTGATGTAGTGCCTTGGTGTTGCAGTAGAGGATGCGGAGGACGTAGAGGAGGAGGACACCCTCAAGAGCCTCGCCTTCCTTCTCGAGAAGGTCGAAGGCTGCTCGGTGAGTCGTGTCATGTGATGGTTCTTATACACAGGGGGCAGCCATAAAGTATGTCACACTGGTGATGTGACGAAGTGTTACATGGGAATGGGGGTCTTGTGACAAAGTGTTACGTGGGAGTGGGGGTCTTGTGACAAAGTGTTACATGGGAGTGGGGGTCTTGTGACAAAGTGTTACATGGAATTGGGGGGTCTTTGAGCAATAGTGACATAGTGGTACATGGGAGTGGGGGTCTTGTGACAACGTGTTACATGGGAGTGGGGGTCTTTGGGCAATAGTGACAAAGTGGTACATGGGAGTGGGGGTCTTTGGGCAATAGTGACAACGTGTTACATGGGAGTGGGGTCTTTTGGCAATAGTGACAAGGTGTTACTTGGGAGTGGGGGTCTTTGGGCAATAGTGACATAGTGGTACATGGGAGTGGGGGTCTTGTAACAAAGTGTTATATGGGAGTGTGGGTCTTTGGGCAATAGTGACAGTGTTACATGGGAGTGGGGGTCTTTGGGCAATAGTGACAAGGGGGAGTGGGGGTCTTTGGGCAATAGTGACAAAGTGGTACATGGGAGTGGGGGTCTTTGGGCAATAGTGACAATGTGTTACATGGGAGTGTGGGTCTTTGGGCAATAGTGACAGTGTTACATGGGGGTGGGGTCTTTGGGCAATAGTGACAAAGTGTTACATGGGAGTGGGGGTCTTTGGGCAATAGTGACAAAGGTTACATGGGAGTGGGGGACTTTGGGCAATAGTGACACAAAGTGTTACATTCGAGTGGGGGACTTTGGGCAATAGTCACAAAGGTTACATGGGAGTGGGGGTCTTTGGGCAATAGTGACACAAAGTGTTATATTGGAGTGGAGGTCTTTGGGCAATAGTGACACAAAGTGTTACATGGGAGTGGTGTGTCTTTGGGCAATCACGACAAAGTGTTACAAGGGAGACATGACATTTCGGACAATGCATGACAGAATGAATGTGCCATCAGTTTCAATTTTTTAGGCATCATAATAAATAACCATTTAAACTGGCAGTCATACAAAAAAAATAGCAAATAAAATATCCTTACTACTTACACTTCTTTCCTCCAGGGGATAGATCACGTGGAGACGGGCACCACCTTAAAATTTCCCCATGGGTGCTCCAGCCCAGAGTGATATATATCAGCAGACTCAGTCTACGTCAATTAGCCTTTAATATTCCCTCATTACTCCTTCATTACCCGCCAGGTGGTATTACTTCCACTAGGAGGTCGGTCCCGTGACAGGGTAATTCCCCCTCAGCAGCAGACACTAGCTCCTTCACTTTCCGCCAAGCTAGACCATGTATGGAAGGCAGACATGTAACAAGCTAGTCCGTGTACGGAAGGCAAACTTGTAACAAGCTAGACCATGTATGAAAGGCAGACCTGTAACAAGCTAGTCCATGTATGGAAGACAAACATGTAACAAGCTAGTCCATGTACGGAAGACATACATGTAACAAGCTAGACCATGTACGGAAGGCCAACATGTAACAAGCTAGTCCATGTACGGAAGGCAGACATGTAACAGGCTAGACCATGCATGAAAGGCAAACATGTAACAAGCTAGACCATATACGGAAGGCAGACATGTAACAAGTTAAACCATGTACGGAAGGCAAACATGTAACAAGCTAGTCCGTGTATGGAAGGCAAACATGTAACAAGCTAGACCATGTATGGAAGGTAAACATGTCACAAGTTAGATCATGTATGGAAGGTAGACATGTAGCAAGCTAGACCATGTATGGAAGGCAGACATGTAACAAGCTAGACCATGTATGGAAGGCAAACATGTAACAAGCTAGTCCGTGTATGGAAGGCAAACATGTAACAAGCTAGATCATGTATGGATAGCAAACAGGTAACAAGCTAGTCCATGTATGGAAGGCAGACATGTAACAAGCAAGACCATGTACGGAAGGCAAACATGTAACAACCTAGACCATGTATGGAAGGCAAACTTGTAACAAGCTAGTCCATGTATGGAAGGCAGACATGTAACAAGCTAGACCATGTACGGAAGGCAAACATGTAACAAGCTAGACCATGTATGGAAGGCAAACTTGTAACAAGCTAGACCATGTACGGAAGGCCAACATGTAACAAGCTAGTCCATGTACGGAAGGCAGCCATGTAACAGGCTAGACCATGTATGAAAGGCAAACATGTAACAAGCTAGACCATATATGGAAGGCAGACATGTAACAACCTAGACCATGTATGGAAGGCAACCATGTAACAAGCTAGACCATGTATGGAAGGCAAACATGTCACAAATTAGACCATATATGGAAGGCAGACATGTAGCAAGTTAGACCATGTATGGAAGGCAGACATGTAACAAGCCAGACCATGTATAAAAGGCAAACACATAACAAGCTAGTCCGTGTATGGAAGGCAAATATGTAACAAGCTAGACCATGTATGGATAGCAAACAGGTAACAAGCTAGTCCATGTATGGAAGGCAGACATGTAACAGGCTAGACCATGTATGAAAGGCAAACATGTAACAAGCTAGACCATATATGGAAGGCAGACATGTAACAACCTAGACCATGTATGGAAGGCAAACAGGTAACAAGCTAGACCATGTATGGAAGGCAGACATGTAACAAGCAAGACCATGTACGGAAGGCAAACATGTAACAAGCTAGATCATGTATGGAAGGCAAACTTGTAACAAGCTAGACCATGTACGGAAGGCCAACATGTAACAAGCTAGTCCATGTATGGATAGCAAACAGGTAACAAGCTAGTCCATGTATGGAAGGCAGACATGTAGCAAGTTAGACCATGTATGGAAGGCAGACATGTAACAAGCCAGACCATGTATGGAAGGCAAACATGTAACAAGCTAGTCCGTGTATGGAAGGCAAACATGTAACAAGCTAGACCATGTATGGATAGCAAACAGGTAACAAGCTAGTCCATGTATGGAAGGCAGACATGTAACAAGCAAGACCATGTACGGAAGGCAAACATGTAACAAGCTAGACCATGTATGGAAGGCAAACTTGTAACAAGCTAGACCATGTACGGAAGGCCAACATGTAACAAGCTAGTCCATGTATGGATAGCAAACAGGTAACAAGCTAGTCCATGTATGGAAGGCAGACATGTAACAAGCTAGACCATGTGCGGAAGGCAAACATGTAACAAGCTAGACCATGTACGGAAGGCCAACATGTAACAAGCTAGTCCATGTACGGAAGGCAGCCATGTAACAGGCTAGACCATGTATGAAAGGCAAACATGTAACAAGCTAGACCATATATGGAAGGCAGACATGTAACAAGCTAGGCCATGTATGGAAGGCAACCATGTAACAAGCTAGACCATGTATGGAAGGCAAACATGTCACAAGTTAGACCATATATGGAAGGCAGACATGTAGCAAGTTAGACCATGTATGGAAGGCAGACATGTAACAAGCCAGACCATGTATAGAAGGCAAACACGTAACAAGCTAGTCCGTGTATGGAAGGCAAACATGTAACAAGCTCGACCATGTATGGATAGCAAACAGGTAACAAGCTAGTCCATGTATGGAAGGCAGACATGTAACAAGCTAGACCATGTACAGAAGGCAAACATGTAGCAAGCTAGACCATGGATGGAAGGGAAACATGTAACAAGGTAGACCGTGCATGGAAGGCACATATGTAACAAGGTAGACCGTGCATGGAAGGCAAACATGTAACAAGCTAGACCATGTATGGAAGGCAAACATGTAACAAGCTAGTCCATGTATGGAAGGTCAACATGTAACAAGCTAGATCATGTACGAAAGGCAAACATGTAACAAGCTAGACCATGTATGGAAGGCAAACATGTAACAAACTAGACCATGTATGGAAGGTAGACATGTAACAAGCTAGACCATGTATGGAAGGCAAACATGTAACAAGCTAGACCATGTATGGAAGGCAGACATGTAACAGGCTAGACCATGTACGGAATGCACCCGCTAATGAGCACCTGTGACACAAGATGTATATGACAGTTTGAAGAATGAGAATTGTGGTAAGTAAACTGTTGGAAGTTGGAACACGTGTATGGATGGACGTAGCGTAGTGGCTTCTCGTGAGTGTCGAGTCACGCGGCTTATCTCATACTGCACCCGCTAACGAGCACGGGCAGAGAGCGGAGTTCAACTCGTGACTCCATTGTCTGTACTGTCTCGTGATTGAAAAGACATAACGCCTCTATCGAGTTTGCGTATATAAACCTAACAAAACTCTAGTGGAGCATATTACTTTCTACCGACTTCGAACAACGCAACTTCACTCCGACTGCTGAAGATGGCGAGCGCTCACGACAAGGCATGTCCCGAGGACAAGATGAATATTATACGTCTCCAATAAGTAAGTGCTGCAAACTTTGTATTTTATCGTTTGACATACGCTTGACCTCCCAAGTATTTCCTCGCCTTCTCTGCCTTCCTATCCTCCTCTGTATCCCTCCCCTCTCTTCCCTCGCCTTCTCTGCCTTCCTATCCTCCCCTGTCTCCCACTCCTCTCTTTCTTCGCCTTCTCTGCCTTCCTATCCTCCTCTGTCTACCTCTCCTCTCTTCCCTCTCCTTCTCTGCCTTACTATCCTCCCCGTTTCCCTCTCCTCACTTCCCTCACCTTCTCTACCTTCCTATCCTCCTCTGTCTCCCTCTCCTCTCTTTCTTCGCCTCCTCTGTCTCCCTCTCCTCTCTTTCCTCGCCTTCGCTGCCTTCCTATCCTCCTCTGTCTCCCTCTCCTCTCTTTCCTCGCCTCCTCTGCCTTCCTCTCCTCCTCTGTCTCCCTCTCCTGTCTTTCCTCGTCTTCTCTTCCTTCCTATCCTCCTCTGTCTCTCTTTCCTCGCCTTCTCTGTCTTCCTATCCTCCTCTGTCTCCCTCTCCTCTCTTCCCTCGCCTCCTCTGCCTTCCTATCCTCCCCTGTCTCCCTCTCCTCTCTTCCCTCGCCTTCTCTGCCTTCCTATCCTCCTCTGTCTCCCTCTCCTCTATATATATATTCTTTGCTTTGTTTCATTCGATAGATATCCTATACATATCATACATAATCACAGTGTTCTTCACATAAACTACCTGTGACGTCTCACCTCTATTATATTATGCTCTTACGTTCGTTATGTCACTCACGGTTGTCTATGTTTACGTTCGTTATGTATCACGGTTATCTTATTACCTTTCAGGTCTCCCGATGACACCGATGACACCTGGAGTAGTGATGACTCCGATATTGATGATTACACGTGAGTGTTCAACGATTATTTTACTGTTTTCTTCAATGTTTGTCGTTTCGACTAGCTACGCAGTGTTTGGTTACCGATGGCATCAGCAGACGTCTCCATTACGTATTGTATCATAGTCCGTTGATCTAGCTTGCCCTTTTATCGTGTGTCGGTTCCCTACGAGGTGTCTGGTTACATCGCTGCCTTATTCCACTCGCTTGATCATTTTCAACTGTTTCATATATGTTTCAGAGAAGTATTTTCAAAGTTTTCATATATTTAACGTCTCGTTCATACGCTTTGAGAGTTTTAATGTATGTTCCAGAGACGAAGAGCTCCGCGAATACCACAGGTATACATTCTGCAGAGTCATGGCGGAGCTGCTCCAGACACGGGGACTTTATGATCCCCCCAATCCTTGGTTTGACCCCGACCCTGTTGTCCCTGTCGACACGTGGGACATGGAAAATTGGTGTGAAGAGACATACGATAGTGATGACGGCTTTGAAGATTTCATAGTTCGGTGACATCAATAAACCATTCAACTTTCAACTGTGGTGTTTGTTGGTTATTATATTATATATATATATATTCTCTCTTTCATACACACATATACACATTTTAAAGTTTCATATATATATATATATATATATATATTATAACGTGTTCTCTTTGTACTTTCGTTATTACATCATTCCGTTTACTTCTTTGTCTCTCATTATACACATTTCATTACCTTTTAAAACTTTTCTCTTTGATCTTTCGTTATGATTCTTTCATCTTTCGTTTTCTTTCAATACCTTTCCTCTTTGAACTTTTGTTATTCCCTCTTCAGTCTCTCATATATACACAATAACCCTTCCATGGCTGCTCATTCCACCGCCAGGAGGCGCTACACACGCTCACGTATACTCTTGTGTTTCGTTAGTTCTTTCATACACGCGCATTCACCTTCCCTCCCATACACGTACATTCATACAATAACATCACTCCCCGTTAGGAGGCGTCACCTCTAACGTACCCGCCAGGGGGCGCCTCTCGTTATACATACGGTCACGTGACTACGCACTTTGCTCAGGGGGGCGGCTTTCGAAACCTCCCTATTATCAACCAAAAACTCCTCAAAAATGGCTTAGGATGCCTATCCAAAACGTCTCTCATACTACTCACGTTATGTAAGAGAAAACAATTACATTTTCTTTTTTAATGTTTAACAATCATTTTTTTTATAGAAAACTTAGGATACACTAATATAATTTTCTGGGTGGCTCCTATGATAGCGATCAGCTTTGATCTTAATAGGAGACTCCCACCCCAGAGCAACCGTGTTCTTTCCTTTTGCAAAATGTATACTGTATTCTGTCGATTACATATTTTCAGTTGTATTGTATATTTCACATTTCAATATTACTGCATATACCAATATGTGTGTATATGTATGTAATAAGTGTATGTGTGTATATGTATTTATAATTTGTATTTTTTTAATGCTGTTGGTAAACTAAAAGTATACTTTATCTTTAATGGTTACTGTCGCCGCAAGAGACATATTTTCAAGACCATGCCACGATATCACTATTAACTAAATAATTAATACATAAATTACATACAACAGGCGTAACTTGAACTGTGTGTGAAATCACTACTGGCTCTTCTGCCAATAGCATTCCCAGTGTTTGACTCTTTACAGCCTACATCACCAAGATTTTTGTCTCTTTACAAACTACATCACCAAGATGATTGTCTTTCTACAGCCTACATCACCAAGTTGTTTGTCCTGACACGGACAGGGCAGGTGGTGCTTGACTAATAAAAGATGATCTGTCAGATCGTCATTTATATACATATATATATAAGTTTAACAAATTTAAACATGGATGTAACTAAATAAAACTGCATTGAAGATCATTGGTAATAGTTCATGACGCACAACACGAGGGTGCCGCAGTCATGTTTCTTGTTGTCTCAGCAATAGTCATCTGCTGACCGAGACTGTGTTGAACGTTGTGTCAGCAATATTCATCTACTGAACAAGACTTTGTTGAATGCTGTCAAACATTAGTCTCTCACTCGAAAGTCCGGCATATGGCCGGACAAATGGTGATTGCTTTAGGGGTCTGGTCATCCCATATGCTGAGGCACCAGGTTGACAGAGCAAGAGAAGATGCGGTCTTGGAATATATGCATGTGATAGTCACCTGCTCCATTGTCATTTGCAAGTAGGTGATCAACACTCTGTGATACTTTACATGCGGGGAGACTGACTTGTCGAACGTGTCCGGTGTTTGGCCAGTCATCGCACCGGGCGCGTGGACGGTAAGGGATGCATCAGGGCGCCACCTTGTGGGCTGGCACTCTGTGTGCTGTCCCAACTTCCTGCTGTGGGGGAAACTGCAAGACCAGCCTAAGTCTGGATGAGTGTGTGCAGTCCACGAAATGGTCGCTCCCTGTGTCTTTTTACAGGTGGTTCATCAGGGACGCGTCCTTTGAAAGGTCTTGCCACAGAAGGTTACACATGTAGTAGAGTATCCATTTGTTCATGGTAGCTAAAGTATGGTGCATTTAAAGTATGGTGCATTGCAGTAGCTGTAGCAGTGGCGTTCTCTGGTGGTGTTGACTATGACTTGTAATGCAAACATGCTAGGTATAGCAACTTCTTGGTGGCAAGAAGCCTGGTGCTGCCACCTGGTGTATGTTCGGTAGATTCGACAATCTTCACTCCGGTGTTCTGGTGCAAAATTAGTGCTGCCATCAAGTGTGTGCAAGTTGTAAGGGTCACTGTCAAAAATGTGTTCTCTACACACTCGGTTCCACGTTGCTTTCCATTTACAACGAGCGTGGTCATTGCAGCTTGCCGTGGTCTCGAGCATCACTGATGTGTTACCATCATCGCCCTGTCGCGGGATGGCCGGCGGGGTAGTCTCTCCTGTGGGTTCTGTAATGTACCCAGTGGGAGCCAGTTCATCCTCTCTCACCGCTTACAAACACATCAGTGTCACAGCAACCCTCTCGCCATTGCTTCGTTTCTCTGTCACACGCAAACAACACATATATATATAAATATATGCACTATATACAAGTATAATATATATATATATATATATATGGGTCATACATATATATATAAACAAGTCAAGTATGAAAATAAAAAGGACACATTCTCCAACTGGTGTCATCACATATGCTAGATAGTTTGTATATTTTCTGTAATGCAACTTAGAAACACCCAGCAACTAAACTGTTGTAAAATTTTAAACACAGCTTCTTTCGATCTTTCCAATTTAAGTTGTTACTGCTCATAGTGCTTCTGTAATTTTTGTAGTATTTGTCTTTTTTGGTATGTTTGTCTAGTTACCTCCTGTGACAGGTGTTTATTTATAATATATTATTTATTAAACAGGGCCTAACATATAATTCTGTTTCATCAGACATTGATAAAGCAGAAGGTTATTATGAACGTTGTACAACGTAACTTCCCTCAGCACAAATACTTACAATTTTAAATAAGTATAGTCCAAAATAATTCACACAAATCTATAAAATGTACAACCACAAACCATTGTGCGTGTGTGCTTGTTAACACATGCTTGTGCATGTGTGCGTGAGACTGTGTGTGTGTGTGTGTGTGTGTGTGTGTGTGTGTGTGTGTGTGTGTGTGTGTGTGTGTGTGTGTGTGTGTGTGTGTGTGTGTGTGCGTGTACTTGCGTGAATGCTAACGTGCACATGCAGAAACTATAAAGGGACAGATAACTACCGTTCATATGATGAGTTTTTTTCAGATGCACAGCACTTCTTTATCAAGTCTGAAAATAACAAGGACACATTCTCCAACTGGTGTCATCACATATGCGAGATATTTTTTTTATTTTCTGTTACACAACTTACAGACACCTAGCAATTAATGATAATACTGTTTGTTACCAATCATAATTTAATAGATTATTTTTTAGTGCACAATGTTACAATCACATATGACAAAATAGTGTAGTTTATTTTATTAATTTCCAAATTTCTTCTTAATATAACACTTATTCTGGCCAGAGTTGGCTAGTGCACACAGTTGTACATTAGTGCTGATTCGGATACCTGATTTCTTCGATATCGATCGATACCAGAATTATGTTCGATACTCGATACTTATGTTGTAAGTCTAATTCATATAGGGTATAATTCCTGATAGAAGCATATTATCGAATAGAAGCACACACCCTTTTATCATAAGGGAAACATGCTTGAGAATATAGATGTTTCATGAATGGATGCTTGTTAATGTCATACATGGCAAATTTGTTGCACCGAGGAGCAGAATTATGCAAATTTGTGAAATATATTATATTCTCATTTTGTGGCTCGTTTCTTAAAATAACCAACCAGTAAACTAAACTGATGAACTTGGTCAACATCGCAGTATAAATTTATTTTTGAATTAGGTATCATCGTCGAAAGTAACATTAAGTTTGTGGCCACCAAATTTGCATCATGCACGACCTGCGGCTGGGCAAAAATAGGTGCCGTTCACTCCATTTCGAAGCCATCAGCTTCAGAATACATTTCCACGGACAAATATTGCATCAGTTAGCATGTCATAGCATCTGTCCGTAGGTCTGCCTCCTTATTATCAGGATGGAGTAAATTTGCGGAGTTAGCCTTCAAAAATTATCAAAATTTGACGATCTTTGTTTTCAATTTGCAAGGTGTTTTTTCTACGTCGTATAACCAATCAACTGGCGCCGATTTGATGATTTCCCTAAACATACCACTGAATAATGGCCCAGGTATCCACTGTACTATGAGCCTGATATCCACTGTACTATATACCTGATATCCACTGTACTATGGTCCAGACAATCCATTATACTGCTCTCTGTGTGATGACTGATACGTGCTTTACTACGACTATATCCCCTGGTGCATGAGCCTGATATTGATCACACTGGTATTTACCGCATTATGACCCTGACACCCGTTACACCATAATTAACATCCATTGTACTATGACCTTGATATCCATTGTGCTAAGACCCTGACATCCATTGTACTATGACCCTGATATCCATTGTGCTAAGACCCTGACATCCACTGTGCTATGACCCTGATATCCATTGCACTATGAACCTGATATCCACTGTCCAATGACCATGATATCCAATATACTATGATCCTGATACTTACTGTAGCAGAAGACTGTGATTTGTCTCCATCACTTCTTGCAGTCCCGACATTCTGCAATGCAACACTGATAACTATGAGCTTTTTTGCGAGTCTTCAGGTAAAATTTAGACAGTATCAATCAACAACATTCACATTAACAGTTAAAGGTTCTCACACAAACCACCCGCGGAAACATCACAAATATTGACTACTGTTATGTTGTGTTTATAAGTAATCTGCTTCGACAATTTCAGGTGATATCTTGGATGGTAATATTCACCCTGCACACAAATAACAGCACATGTATGCCACCTTGACGGCAGATTCAGATGGCCAAATCAATGCGTGTCCCAATCGAAGAAATGTTACAATGAATTAATTTTCACTGACCACACAGAAATACACAGGCAATATGGTAAATTTATCGACAAATGGTTCAGCCAAGTACTACCTCCTGAGAGTTCATGCAAGAGAACAACTGACACCTACTCATTCTGTATTGCACGCAGCAACTCATTGCTGCATGGCTTCACCTTAGGCGGCGATAAAGGGACATTCATCAGCTGTTCTTCACATGTTTTACTCTCTTTGCTTTCTCTGTGAACCATGAGTGGGGTCGTTTTAGCATGAGACGGGTCAGTTATTAGGCCGAGTTGTTGTTCCAGGTTTGCTTGAATCTACAACATAACACATGACACTTTTCCATTTGTAGACAATGCCAGGATTAACAGTCATTTCAGTTGTAACCTGCTGTATATTTAGAAAACAAATTACGTTTGTGGGTGAATAAAACACGGAATTGATAAAACAAAACGTAGCTGTTACAGGGAGAGAAGGCCGAGATCTGCTGGACATTGTTGTAAACACAAATATGAAACGACATCCTGTGGCAGCCAGTGCATGGGGGAGTAAGTGAGGGTAGACCAGCTTTTACCCTCATTGACTCACGGAGGGAAGACGTGGGGCTGAAATGAGCGGAGCTGCAGACGACAAGGGAACAAATGTCTGGAGACAGACGGTAGCACTCAGCACTGTTCTGCCCCAGTAGCCTAGCCGGCACGACTCTCAGGAGTGAGTGAATATGAGTGAGTGTGAGTGAGTGAAAAAGTAAGTGTGAGTGAGTGAATGAGTACATGTGAATATGGGTGAATGAGTAAGTGTGAATGAAAATGAGTGAATGAGTTAGTTTGAGTAAGTGAATATGAGTGAGAGGGTGCGTGAATGAGTGAGCGAAAAAATAAGTGTGAGTGAATATGAGTGAATGAGTAAGTTTGAGTAAGTGAATATAAGTGAGTGACTGAATATGAGTGAGTGGGCGATGACTGAATGAGTGAGTGAATATAAGTGAGTGAATGGGTGAGTGGATTCTTGCGGGCTCTGATCTCTAGTGGTGTGTGTCAATGTTGTTACTAGCAGTACGATACATCTTTAGACGTGCACGTGTCCCCTGCATGTTGTCAATTAACTAAACATTTCCATTCTTTGCTTCATTGTGCTACTGTTATCAAATCAGTGTTGCACTTTCCGAAGGCAACCAAGAAGTTCTTTCCATCTAAATTTGTGTGTAGAAACAACAGCGAGGTGTCAAATTTAACAAGTATGTACGAACTGTGTGCCTGGGGGTTCACAACCAATTCCTCCCGTTTAAGAGAACGTACCTCCATTGTGTAGTACTGTCTTCCTGTTATCCTCTTTATAACTCACATGCACAACATTTCAAAGTCTTAAACTTAATTGTTACATTTTTTACGTATCACACTTTTTTGTTTTAGTTATAGATGTATCTCTTTAAAATATGTCTTCTTGTATGATGTGATGCGCCAAGAGGCTCTATGTGAACGACGCTATATTAATGTTGCATGTTCTATTATTACTGTCAACACTTACCATGTCAAGTTGAGGACGGAAAGAGTTAAGTTTCTCTGTGGCAGCCAGTATCTGAGACTCAATTCTTTGCACTTTGCTTCCCACCATTCCGTCTATGAGTCTGGAAACAGTACATGACAGCACATGTACATGACAACAGTACATGACAGCACATGTACATGACAACATGCATCACAAACTAGTCATCTCGACCTCAGTTATTTTATTTTATTACATCTCTCAGACCCACTGACGCAAGCAGACATATACACACGCACACATTTACATACAGTTGAACCCCACTTTATGATCACCTTGGTAACACAGCCACCTTGCAATTAAGGTCAACCTAGAATAGTCCCAAATTATTTCCACATACAGTAAAGTAAAGGATATTAGTCCCACTGATACAGCCACCTCGCTATTCAGGTCACTTTTGTCCAGTCCCAAAGGTGACCTTAATAGTGAGGTTTCACTGTAAATATATACACACACACATACATACAACTACCAAAGTACGTAATTTGATATATATACAACAGTAATATGAACAACCTCAACAAATGTTGACGCTCTAGTATACATACGAGTACACATATGAAAGTATATAATATTACTATACTTACTCAACAGACTACACCACTTTACATTTTATTAATACATTAAATGTGGAGCATTGTTAGTGAATATCCTCTCCGGCACCGAGGTCCACTTAACTTTGCTTATTCTTATAGTCGTCCCATTACTTAGACATTTCGCCTGTGATCTATCAAATGGCGTTGCATTTGAAAAAACATAAATAGTTTTTACTTTTTTCAGTCAGTTGTCAGTCATTCCTCAGGTGCCGCCACTTAACTTTTAATTAAAATTATTGCGCCGAATGCAATGTAGTAATTGACAACAAGAGACATTAATTGGTGACAGAAGGAGTTTGAGTTGAAAATACTGTAGCGGTGACAACTGGTACAGCAGGTGTGTTGTTCCGCAGGTGGGCATAAGCTACTATATACGAGTACTTACTCATACTGCCGCACTGCTTTGAAGAATATTTCTTGTTCGTTTCTTAGACAATGCCGGTCTATCATGCGTCGGGCTTCGTCGTATGCTTTACACAGCTTTCTCCTGCGAGTTTAAAAATGATGCCTGCATAATTTGAAGTTCTAGGCAAATTCACATAGTTGTTTTCATAGAATGCTGCGACGTAACAAGGTTATCAAGTGCACAGTGAAATGGACCAACAACCAAAAGTGTCAAGATTTTAATTCTAGATGCCTAATGTCCCTTGTGGTGTCGTGTTAATGTCAGCGTTCTATTTTGTGTTAATACACGAATTGTGTTAGCCACTTGTCAAAATTAAGTATCTTATGTTGCTATATGAAGTGTGTTAGCCATTTGTCAAAGTGATGTATCTTATATTGCTATATGAAGTGTGTTAGCCACTTATCAAAGTGGTGTATAGTATGTTGCTATATGAAGTGTGTTAGCCTCACTTGTCAAAGTGGTGTATCTTATGTTGCTATATGAAGTGTGTTAGCCACTTGTCAAAGTGGTGTATAGTATGTTGTTATATGAAGCGTGTTAGCCTCACTTGTCAAAGTGGTGTATCTTATGTTGCTATATGAAGTGTGTTAGCCACTTGTCAAAGTGGTGTATAGTATGTTGCTATATGAAGTGTGTTAGCCTCACTTGTCAAAGTGGTGTATCTTATGTTGCTATATGAAGTGTGTTAGCCACTTGTCAAAGTGGTGTATAGTATGTTGTTATATGAAGCGTGTTAGCCTCACTTGTCAAAGTGGTGTATCTTATGTTGCTATATGAAGTGTGTTAGCCACTTGTCAAAGTGGTGTATAGTATGTTGCTATATGAAGCGTGTTAGCCTCACTTGTCAAAGTGGTGTATCTTGCGTTACTCTTGAAGTTTATTAGACTCACTGTTGTTATACTGTATGAAATGTGTTAGACACACTTGTCATAGTGATGTATCTTGTGTTGCTATGCGAAATGTATTAGAGTCACTTATCGAAGTGGTGCATCTTGTGTTACTCAGAAGTGTGTTAGACTCACTTCTCGAAGTGGTGCATCTTTTTTATTATATGAAGTGTGTTAGAC
The DNA here is from genome assembly GCA_963995525.1 of Escarpia spicata. Taxonomy (NCBI): domain Eukaryota; kingdom Metazoa; phylum Annelida; class Polychaeta; order Sabellida; family Siboglinidae; genus Escarpia; species Escarpia spicata. The sequence goes on along the minus strand of OZ023205.1, from coordinate 49,890,996 downwards.
TCACTTGTCAAAGCGGTGCATCTGCTCTTCACTAGCGGACAAACTCTTGAACGTTCTGTGTTGAAAGAAGTTAGTCCTGATTTCCTTCACGTCGTCACGCATGATCTGTATCTTTGCGACACTGAAACAACCACCAGTATATGTCACAGTTTACCAGTCAAACCGCTGCAGAAAAGCACTGAAGATGTGCCATGAACCTGTCTTCCCTTTAACCAGTCAGTAAGCTAGCAAGACCATAATTTCTAAATCATTAACTACACCAGTGGGGAGTTTTACACTATTCTAATGTTGCTGTCATAAGCACATGAGTAGCTTCTATGCAAATCAAAGTGTACAGTGTTTTGGCAACAACACAATCAGAATCATCAGTCACGACTAAGAGTATCAGGACAATACCACCATCATAAAGATTGCAGAAATGTTATTCTGGAACATGAAACAAGTTACTCGTTCAACTCTTTAACCCTTTTGACCACACATCATTTTATAAAATGAGCTTCGAGTCCTTGCAGCGCACGCACAAAATCACCAAGATATAAGTGCACCTAGTTTTTGTATTTCACTTTTTGCACACTATTTTCTAATTCACATTGTATTACGTCTTGCTAACTATTACCATGTCCACCAAGCCAAAAAATCAAAAGAATTCAATGAATTAGAAATTCCACATGTTATGCTGTGTAGCCGGACATTTTCGAATATGCATATTTTTGGTGCGCTTTTCAGGATGCCGAGATGTGACGTCACACATGACCTACACTCGCATCAGGCCGACCCTTTCCATGCATTCAGAGCATGTTTACAAGGATAGCTTTTGGGTTGAAACGAGCGTCAAAATTAGTTATTGTGTGATATTCTGATGTAATGCAAACACTAGTCATCATAGAGGAACAAGCAATTATCTTGCGGTTCAACATGTTTCCAATTTTATTTAAAACAGAAACGCCTCGTGCCTGCGGCACTCGTATAGTCCACCCCTACCACCTCACCCATAATTTTACCCAGGAGAACACACTGTAAATAAGAATCAACTTTAAATAAAACATGTGAAACATGATACCCCTGTCTGCAGAGTGTTGGCATAGAATGCTATGTATATATACAAAATCTTTGTCAGTGGATAGTTTCAAACAGCGCTCATTGAAAAAATTTCCTGTACAAAGCCACATGACAAATACCCCTATCGCACAGTGGATACACAAAAGAATTCAGTGACACAAGTTGCGTAAGCACCTAGAAGATGACACCATATCCACGCGTTGTCAAAGCTAAAGGACGGATCCAGATGGTTGGGAAGCACATTTTCAGACATTTGCAGGCAGTTGGGCTTTATGCGAGATACAGCATGCAGTAGAAGACCAAGAGATGTAGGCAAGACATTTTGTGAAGCAGACAACTGGTAGAAGAGGGTCAAGTCAAGTCAAGAATGGGACTGCAGCAGTCGTCATGGTGAAAATGCATAAAACCTCTCCCTGAAATTCCAACTAGTTTCAACATGTCAGCATTTCGAATTCCTATGTCTCCGATAACACATTGTCTTAATTTTTAGTTGACTGGTTTGTATCTAGGGATTTTGGAATGTCTAAATTCATATCTACCGAATAGTTACGTACTATTTAACACACGCATGCATACACGGAAATCTAAGATTTGCTGCCAAAAAAATAATCCAATTCTGATAAGAGCAAGGCACGGATTGTCAATGATCACACACCATCTATCAGATTCTTGACATCCCAGTGTACTCTTCCACCGAGCCTGCAGTTCTCTTTTGTGCACAATTTTCTCAGCGTAGTCATCGATGTAGTGATTTGCATCAGATGCCAGAGTTTCAATCTAGTGACACAGTTCAATATATACAGCCAGATGTTGGTAAAAAGTATGAACACACAAAATACAGCCAGTTGGTGAAGGATTCAACAAGTCTAGGCCAGAAATTTATATTTTTTCACAGCAACCCGTCCAAACATAATTTTAAGAAATACATAAATGGATATGATAAACCTAAGCTAAGTGTAGGGACAAATTAGTGTTGACCGAATATTACCAACTCAAAGTAATCTTAAAACTTTGATGAACTTAGATTGTATACATTTGCTAAAACATTAATATAAATCCTGGAAAACATTAATTCTTAGTAATTCCCAAACAATCAGCATCAGGAAACATACTTTAAAAATCAAATAACTTGTTAGCAACACTGATGAAAGCTGTTTACATATTTATAATTAATACATATGTTTATCTGAGCATTCAAAGACAACTGTTGCATCAGAACTCACACCTTTGATTGATATTTTGCTATTCAGTTTTAAACAGTCAAACAACTGTTAAGAAAAGTTAATTAAACGGTTTGATGATCCAAACATACCTCAGCAAATGTCCTACTGAGATCAGTAAGCTTGCCGTGAAGTGATTTGATCGCTGTCTGAATACCGTTGCCGCAGACAGTGGTAATCGTCGACATGGTCAGAAGGAATGACGCGAATGTAGTCACATGACTAAGACGTTTCTTTGTGTCGACCACAAGGTTCCAGAACAGGCTCGTGTAGTCCTGGATGTGGCGGATATCTTCGAACTGCACACGCCTACAAAAGTTACATTTTCACTGTAGCTTCACAATGTTCGTCTTAAGACTTAAAGCAGACCTGCCGACCCCAACAACTTCCTCTCAGTCATCCATCTTCACATTTACTCTGATTTTCAGGAATATAGGCTTGCTGTCAGTAATAGTTCAGAACCGTGTCAGATATTGTCAGGAAAAGAACACCACTGTCAGTAATACTTTAATACTGTGACTATGACGATAGTTACACCAAAAACATAGTTGTCTCTAATAAACTATGAGGTGTTTTGAAGCGTTCGGTTAACAAGGTAAGGTAGATGCTCATAACCAGCATTGGTGGAAATCAAACGTGAACAAGCGTAACTATAATGCAAATGCGTCTATTACACATTGTAATTCTGATTTTATGTAAATTTCAAAAACAGCATGCTGACTACAAAAACATGACAAATTATAACAATGCGTTAGGAGGATTAATATTAATAGCCGGTACAGGGCCAGGCTATAGACTACACAGTATAGTAGCTTGACTAGATCAAAGTCAAAAACACAAACTTGACAAAGTCGTGCCAGGGGACGGCAAAACCATTACGTTACACTAGTCGTCGACATCGTCTAATCTACTCTACTCTAGTATATATAGTCTATCCCTGTAAATGATAGACTAAACTCAATAAATATATTAACTTAGTCTTAGTACAGTCAGTTGGCCTGACACTACAAGTACAATATCCACTACAGGAGCAGAACTACCCACTAGTCCGCTAGTCTGTACACTAGTAAAGATTACGGCGGACTAGTAAACCTGCCTACCAACTAGTCCGGCCGTCTACTAAAAATCAGCATGTTGCATGGCCTGGATGAGTGTTTTTGTGTAGTTGAAATAAAATTGTTGCGATTTAAATTTGTGTTATGTTTTGATATTTGCAGGATTAATAAACGTTTTGACGGACTAGTAAACTTTTGTCTTTATTAGTCCTGCCATCCAGTAAAATAAATGCTGAAGTTCTACCCCTGCACTATTCTGTCTCTAGTACTAGTCTAACTATGTAGTCAGTACCTACAATTATCCCGGCCACCATGTCATGTGAAATAGGAAATTGGATTTCATGTATACGGTAGTATGTAAAGCCGACCCCCTTCTTTAAACTTGACAATACGGGCCATGTCTGCGTGCATGCTGTTATAAACGTTTGCAGCACATGTTTCTTCTTGGCTGGTAGTGGTGCCGTTTCAATCCCCGCCGTCATTTCGTGCCGTGTGAGTCGTGACTTCTTGTTTGAGCGCTATGAGCGCGGAAATGCGAATTTGTCTTAACGCTGTTTCTTATTGGTCAGATTACGACCAGAAGCAGCAAATGAAAAACCATGTCACAACAAGCAGCGTATATATATGCTGCCACCTGTTGAATAACGTGAAGCTAAATTTGGGGTGGTCACATGTTTTGGTGACCGGTGGCGTAATGGCCCCACTTATAGGTTTAGGCTAAATCTTGATACAATGTAACTCTTCAGTAGGTAGTTGGGATTATAGTTAGGTGAATGAATGGTGTGCTTGGTTAGTACGGTACGGTGCCTAAGGTCTACTGTGATTACAGTAGTAATGATGTTGTATATATCTATAACAATACTGCTAATGTTGTATATGCCGAAATGTGGGCTCTGTCAACCTGAGGGACAGGCGACTAGTATGGGCTTAGTCACAGGCCTGGCCTTGGGATGTAGAGCCCACATTTCTCTCTCTAACTTAATCTCTTAATAAACGTCATTCATTTGGCCTTCTTTCATCACTATTCATGACTTGTGTTGGTGCTTGCATAAATATATATATGCTGCCACCTTGAAGAGCACGGAAGTGATTGACGATCATTGTGACAACGAAAGAATCCGTAATATTGTCATCCCTCGACGTAATACCGTAATTTGAGGTGTATTTCCGGAATGATTCCGGACAATCCGGAATGGTAGGCAGGTCTGTTTGCTTGCCCTTTGTGAATCCGCGTCTTTTACGTGCGTATGTGAAGCTTCCGAACAGTTTAAGTAATGCGCATACTACATTTAATACAAAGTTGTGTTTATGAATAGTTTCATCAGTTTGAAACACGTGAAACAAAATAAAAAAATATCAATAAAGGACTTCTGCGTTATTGTGATACTCGACAGAATTGTTTTTTCATGAAATTAGTATAAAATGTGAGGAGCAAAAAACGAAATGATGGAGGAGATTAAAGATACACTTACCATCGAATAAGGTAGTCTTTTCCAATAATTTATATAATGAGTTCACAAAAAAACATAAAAATATCCCACTAAGCCATAGTGGACACGAAGTTGGTCTTAGTGTTCGAAGAATGAATTATAAATGTGACGATAAAAAAATTGAGCTGAGGAAGGTTGTTGTGAGATATATGATCAGGAGAAAAAACTCTTGGTACTGTCACTTACTGCACGACTTTCATGGCCATGTGTATGAGCGTCTGTTTGTGGATGCTGTCTTTGGTGGCGCGACATATCAAACAGGTGACTGCGGCAACATTCCTCGCCAAATGGGCGTCTGTCTCGAGGGTTGCATGCTTCACCAGAGACGGCACCTTGGCTGCAGTCAACACCAACACACTGTGTGTGAGACACGCACGTCAACAACATGCATGTTATAGTCACTTATTTTGCTACACCAAATGTTATAACAGTTCCTTTGCAGAAACAGGTTTCTGGTGGAGACTCCTATTAAGCAGTTGCTGGCATAGGAGCCACTGACCGTACATTTGATTATCCATACACAGTTTCTTTCTGAATGCAACATATAGATCATAGAATACACTGCTCAAAATAAGAAACCATTCTCAAAGTATAGCGTTTGCATGAATGTCTACACATTACATAATTAACCAGCTAATATGACCAACGATCATAGAAGACAGACCAGAGTGGCAGAAGATGAAGAACAAAATTAAGATGGATAGCGTCAAGAGAGATTGCGAAAGGGTGGAGGTGAACAGTCAACTGTGAGAGAGAGTGGCATAAGATCGCGATACATGGAAACGAATCATCAAGAGGGTGACTCAGACCAAATGGTGTGGACCCACCCTACAACGGGGGGTCAAGAGGGAAGAAGAAGAGTATGACCTCTGACTGCTGAACAAATTATCATTACCAGGTATATACTACTACAATTAAATATCAGTAATACATGATTTAAAATGTAAACATGATATGCCTATTAAAGTTGGTGTAGTGATATCACTGATGAGAGACTAATCCTTTTTTGAAGCAGTTTGAACTTTTAAAAGTGCATGTACCTGACATCGCCTGCAGAACATTCCAATGTCAGGGAATGGCTACAAGAAAAACTATCACAAGTTGTTGGCATGCACAAAGTCGTCTGGACACGTGCACACACATAGTCATAGATGGCATCAACATGGATCCTTACAGCACATTATTTTTACGGCAAGATAGGTCAGCTTTAAGTTAAAATTAAATGCTGTATATACACAAAACACAATATCTATGTGACAGCCACTGATTTGTACACATCGCTGACCATGTGAAGGACAGAGTGTCCGTGTTTCTCATCAGTCGCCATCGAGGAGCCTTCGGCTTCTTCCATAGCACAGCATCTCACCCAAATGCAGCATATCTCGAACATCCACATTATTACCCATAAGTCAGCTGCAAGGAATACATCTTTCCCGAAAGCAGTTCTTCTTCGACCACTAGTCAATTAAATCCCTTGAGACTTGCAACAAACCGTGTCAGCCAACTTTCCACGCTACAGTGCAAGAATGAACCCACTCCACTGCCTGCTGATTTTTAGGCATGCTTCACTCAAGAAACACAACTCGGAAGAGAGCCACATGGGATAAACAAATCATCACCTTGGTCCCCCAAAGAAAGATAGGTGTATGTCACATCTGCAAATCTAGAATCCGATCCCTCTTGATCTGTTTACCCATCGTCACATCTGCAAATCATGAATGGTGATCTGCTGGGCGGTTGTTGAAATTCACACAGACGTGTGCAACACTCACGGTATGTAGTTGGCGTATGCCGTGGCACATCCGCGCTACTGTTGTAGAACAGAATGATGGGGTTATCGACAGACGTCTTTGGGTATGTGCTGACGTGCTGCATGGGCTGTACGATGGTTGAGAGGCGCGTGTTGTCGAACAAGAGGATCTGGTTGCTGGCGTGAATGTCCGCCTGCTCTGCAATCTTCTCCTGGATCTTTGCGTAGCAGTCGTCGGGGCGCACGAACACATGCAGCATGCTGCCCGTGCACATGCTGAACACGTGCAGACAGACACGTGTGCAGACGTCTGTCGTCTGGTCGAAGAACTTCAGGAAGGTCCACATGATGTCAGCGTTACACTCCATGAGGCCCGCGAGTAACGCCGTCACGAGGAGTTTTGCTCCTCTGGAACAGAACAGACGGTCGCCATGGCAACATAACAACCTCAAATATGACCCGCCACAGCGGTCATGTGACTCATGTCCCGTTAGGCCGCAAGGTGAACCCATTTTTAGTCCCATTCCGACCTCCCGGGGACTAAGAAATACCCATTGATTATCAGTGTACATACGTGATACGTTGCACCTCCAAGAAAAAGTTTAGCTCAAAATTGTTGCCAGTTTAAATCTTTAACTCGTGTTTATGTTGGACATGTGTCAAAATAATTATCTAGGTCATGACCCATCAACCATTAATAGCTGTCTAGGTCATGTCCCATCAATAGCTGTCTAGGTCATGTCCCATCAATAGCTTTCTAGGTCATGTCCCATCAATAGCTGTCTTGGTCATGTCCCATCGATTTAGTGATTTTGACAAAAATGAATTCCTATAATAACCTCTTTCGATGTCCAGTTTATTTTTTCTTGACAAATAATCGAAAACCAATAAAACACCTGCATTTACAAACACACATACTAAAACACAACAGACAATACAAGTCAAAATTACCTTGTTTCTCAAAACGTTGCTTTTTCAGTCTGCTTCAAATTTAGCAACAAATAAAAAACTACTGAAGATATTTCAACAAATGAGGTGTCATTTTAAAGCTCATGATCTGGGGAATCAAAAAATTTAAAAAACACTTAATTTCACAATTTTGTGACTTGATACAAATGTCAGCATAAAGGGACAAGGGTTATTTACTGGCATCTTACAATGTACTGTTCAATGTTTCTGAGAGTATCTGGCATCGAAACATAATTGTGTATAAATAGTGGCGGTGGCTTCAACTGGCAGTAATTCCATATTATTTAGGTTGTAGCACGAGAGTACAAACCCCGAATTATTGCCTCTGGTCATATCTTGTTGGATTTAGGTCTTTGCCCAAGAATAGTCTGCTGTGCCCATTAAGATAGCCTTTTATTATGCTGGAAAAATTGCCGCAAAATTGTACTGTTTACATAACAACCCCAATACAAACGGTTGTTAACAAGCTGTTTTTTAAATATATTTTTTAATCTATCCAAACACTTTATAGCTCACTAACTTACTGATGTATTCGTTCCATTTTCACCACTTTTCCAGAGGAGCATTATGAGAGAAGTTATTGTGCAGTAACTTGCAATACACTATGCAAATGACTAAACAAAAATTTCAAAATATGCTGCAATAATCTGTTTCCGTGAGTTGTGCTAAAAGCTGTCATAAACATGACGCTACTAAAACTCAGCTCTTAAAATAACTGAAGCACCTGATCACTGTCCCAAAAGTGATATTGCTATGACAACTCCCTGTTGCTATAACAAGATGTTGGACGTGTTAATGTGACAACTTACTGTGAGAGTTGGCAGTTGTCTGGGAGTTCGCGGCTCCATTCAATAGTACCGCCTTCTTCTGACTGGAAACCAGAAATCACACCCGAATCTTTCTCTGTGGTGATCTTGTACCTGCGAAACATGAAGCACACAACTTTCTTCAGCAACTGTCATTACAGATGAGAACAGAAGGAAGTGTTGGAACCTCTAGAATCTGCTCAGTCCAGTAACTTCCCCACCCAGTCCAGTAACTTCCCCACCCAGTCCAGTAACTTCCCCACCCAGTCCAGGAACTTCCCCACTCAGTCCAGTAACTTCCCCACTCAGTCCAGTAACTTCCCCACTCAGTCCAGTAACTTCCCCACCCAGTCCAGTAACTTCCCCACCCAGTCCAGTAACTTCCCCACTCAGTCCAGTAACTTCCCCATCCAGTCCTGTAACTTCCCCATCCAGTCCAGTAACTTCCTTACCCAATCCTGTAACTTCCCCATCCAGTCCTGTAACTTCCCCACCCAGTCCTGTAACTTCCCCGCCCTGACCGGTAACGTCCCCACCCAGTCCAGTAACTTCCCCACCCAATCCTGTAACTTCCCCATCCTGTCCTGTAACTTCCCCATCCATTCCTGTAACTTCCCCACCCAGTACTGTAACTTCCCCATCCAGTCCTGTAACTTCCCCATCCAGTCCGGTAACTTCCCCACTCAGTCCAGTAACTTCCCCACCCAATCCTGTAACTTCTCCACCCAGTCTAGTGACTTCCCCACCCAATCCTGTAACTTCCCCACCCAGTCCAGTAACTTCCCCAGCCAATCCAGTAACTTCCCCACCCACTCCTGTAACTTCTCCACCCAGTCCAGTAACTTCCCCACCCAATCCTGTAATTTCCCCATCCAGTCCTGTAACTTCCCCATCCAGTCCTGTAACTTCCCCACCCAATCCTGTAACTTCCCCATCCAGTCCTGTAACTTCCCCATCCAGTCCTGTAACTTCCTCACCCAATCCTGTAACTTCCCCATCCAGTCATGTAACTTCCTCACCCAGTCATGTAACTTCCCCATCCAGTCCTGTAACTTCCCCATCCAGCCCTGTAACTTCTCCATCCAGTCCAATGACTTCTCCACCCAGTCCAGTAACTTCCCCATCCAGTCCAGTAACTTCTCCATCCAGTCCTATAACTTCCCCACCCAATCCTGTAACTTCCCCATCCAGTCCTGTAACTTCCTCACCCAATCCTGTAACTTCCCCATCCAGCCCTGTAACTTCTCCACCGAGTCATGTAACTTCCCCACCCAATCCTGTAACTTCCCCACCCAGTCCAGTGACTTCACCATCCAGTCCAGTGACTTCCCCACCCAATCCTGTAACTTCCCCACCCAGTCCTGTAACTTCTCCACCCAGTCCAGTAACTTCCCCACCCAATCCTGTAACTTCCCCACCCAATCCTGTAACTTCTTCATCCAGTCCAGTGACTTCTCCACCCAGTCCAGTGACTTCCCCACCCAATCCAGTAACTTCCCCACCCAATCCTGTAACTTCCCCATCCAGTCCTGTAACTTCCCCACCCAATCCTGTAACTTCCCCATCCAGTCCTGTAACTTCCCCACCCAATCCTGTGACTTCTCCATCCAGTCCAGTGACTTCTCCACCCAGTCCAGTGACTTCCCCACCCAATCCTGTAACTTCCCCATCCAGTCCTGTAGCTTCCCCACCCAATCCTGTAACTTCCCCATCCAGTCCTATAACTTCCCCATCCAGTCCAGTAACTTCCCCACCCAATCCTGTAACTTCTCCACCCAGTCCAATGACTTCTCCACCCAGTCCAGTGACTTCTCCACCCAGTCCAGTAACTTCCCCACCCAATCCTGTAACTTCCCCATCCAGTCCTGTAACTTCCCCACCCAGTCCTGTAACTTCTCCACCCAGTCCAGTAACTTCCCCACCCAGTCCAGTAACTTCCCCACTCAGTCCAGTAACTTCCCCACTCAGTCCAGTAACTTCCCCACTCAGTCCGGTAACTTGTTGTACAACTACAATTGTTACCACATAAGGTCAGGCGACTTACATCACTTCACGATTCTTGCGTCCACCAAAAGGTCTGAATGGTAGCTGACCAGTGGCGACGTGGTAGAGGGTCACACCGAGTGACCAGAGGTCAACTGCCGCCCCAAACTGCTTGCCCATTGGGCGCCGAAGAACTGCCCGTTCATACACATCTGGGAACTGAAACACATCAGAACAGTGACATGTGAATCCGTTGTTTTAATGTATTTTTACCACATTTTGCACTTTACTCCCTGATGTAATTAGTTAATTTCACAAAGTTTTAAAATCAAAACCTTTAGGAAAATAAAACGTATATTTACTAAGGTTAACTGCAAAGACCACCTGGACAAGGAAAAAGAGGCCGACCCCTGGGCACCAGGAGAAGAACAACAACAGTAGAAATGAAGCTAGCTGGGAAGACCTGGCACAAACTGAGCTGGCTCACCCAAGACCGTTCTGGCTGGAAGAAATATGTTGACGCCTTATGCTTCAGTGGGTATGAAGAGGATATGAAAGGTTTGTACAGATGCATCTTAAAGCTAGATGAACCATCAGTGCAACATACCAGGTATTCCTCAGTTCCATACAAGGACATGAAGGATTCCTCGTCCTCCAATTCTCTTGCTGCGCCAAAGTCTGTCAACTTGTAGATCGATCTACAAAACAAAGCCTCATTATCACATCTGACCGAACAGTAATATCAATGAATGAAAATCCGACAAATCATACTATATTACGCTAAATTTTCATGTCAAAAAAGACATGCAAATCTAGTATTATATAGCACAAGAAAAGCGTGCATGCAGCATAACACCAATATGTTCCATGGTACCCACCTGCCATCATCTGCTATGTAGCGCATGATATTTCCTGGCTTGATGTCACGATGAACAATGCCCTGTTGTCGGAGATGCTTCAAGCCAGCAGCTACGAAAAGGTAGACGAATCACCATGTTGCTCACAATAATACAGACAATGGAGTCATGACTGTACTGACAAACTGCGTGTTTACCCTGTTTCAGACGTGAAACCGTATTCAACCTGCAGAAGCTCCAACTGCAGATTTCTGAGCCACTTCTCCAAGACCAGTTGTACGTCAGCGAAGATGCACTGAAGTGAGATCTGTTGATAAGCTGACAATCAAAGAAATCAGTGCTGCTCTGCAATATCTCATTGACAATGAGGCAAACTCTGTCACAAGCCACTTGCTCTGTGATCATGAGCCACGGGCCTGCAGGACTTCAAGAGATGTCTCCAACTCCACCTCGAGAATGGAACACTGTGGAAGACCTGTCGTCATTCACTGAAGGTCTGTCAACTTGGCTGTGTGTCGATTTACACAATCAGCGTAGGAAGCGCAACTGAGCCTGAATCTGATGGCTCACTCCAGAAGTTCTTGCCCAGTGCAGTGGTAATTAACACAGTGTACTGGTATCATGTAAATGTATTGTAAATTATTAACAGTATTTATCAACATGTTGCCCATGATGTCTGTTTGTGAAGTTTATAATAAAGCTCTATATGCTATACGTGTGAATTTTGACAAAGATAAATTTCAAACAACTACAAAACTCAATAAATAAAAGAGAAACTAATTATAATAAACCATATATATATGTAAACAAATTCTCTATGTACACATAAATGTATGTGATTTAATCACCATTTCATATCAGTTGACGTACTGACGCCTCAGAATTGTAAATCAACCAAACCCCAGATAATGGCTTACTGATGATACTGTAAAACTGCACTGCTTAATTAACTAATTAATCAATGCAATCTAAACACGAGCTAGTAATAAGTACATATGAACTGTTGTTATTGCAAAATGTTGTGCCAGGACTGATGTTCCTGTCAACAACATCATTTCTGTCAACAACGATGTTCCAGTCTACAATGATATTCCTCTCAACAATGCTCTAATCCTGCTGTTAAAAAAGGCAGACCAATCACCATGGCGGCACATTTGACTGGGTGATGGTGCCACTGTATTTCAATAACACACCGAGCTACTTCTCACACCAACAAACTGGACGTGTTGTCCACTTTCCCACTGACATCTGCCAGAGTCAATACTTACCAATGTCATGGAGGACAAAAAAGAACTCTCTCTCCTCGAGTCCGTAGGCATTCTCTGGTTCGTCAAGCACATTGTAGAGACTGCCGCCTGTACACAGTTCCATCACCAGCACATTGCAGCGGGTCGATGTCTGCAACAGCATCCCTCAAACATTTCACACTGGTGTCTCGCTACACCTGCTTCATGCTTATTTATACAGCAACTTTTTTTAATCCGGGAGATTCATCAGCAGTTCAGCACGCTTCTCGTGTCGCGGTGTTTCTGATTTTTACTTCAGAAGGTTTAAAAGTGCTTGTATTAGTTCATAACAGAACATTTAGTAACATTGAAGATAAGATTCATAAAGTTGGTCTAACAAATGTGTTTCCAGACTTGTCCATACATGTCCAACATAATTTGTTATCCTAGAGTTCTTCAAGGGGTCCCACCTACCTCTTCCTCTACAGCAAGAAGCCGCACAATATTGTCGTGGTTGAGTTTACGCAGGACATCAAACTCCCGCATCTGTATCGAGTGTGGCCGCATGTAGCTCATTTGGTTGAAGACCTTCACTGCATAGAAATCACCTGTTTTCTGAAACACCAATTACAGTGACATCACATTATAAAAGGTGGAAATGTAAGTTCTTATATAATAAAAAGAAAAATGTATGTGCTCAAAGCACTTTACACTTTACTCCCTAGCAGACCTGTTCAAACTCGACTTCTCTGGGAAGCATTCAGCCATGCTGGAATTAATGCACAAAGACTGTTTGTGCACAAATATCCACCAATCCATAGCCAGGTAGAGCTGAGTGAACTTGAGCAGCGCAGAGTGAATGAACTTGCCCAATTTTTTTGAAACGGCAGCACAGGATTTAAATCCAGGTTCTCTCAATTTAAATTTGGATGCTCTAGGCACTTGTGATTACACATGGCCATGAAACTAAGGGACAGCTAAGCCATGGACAGAGAGGCAATATTGTTATATTATGGCGATCTCCTGCACTAAAACTGAACTTTTTGTTGAAAACTGTACATTTAAAAACTTATGATCAGCAGAATAAATTGTATGCATTGCTTAATAAATCATTAAGTCTTATTTCTGAAACCTTGCCACTGAGTAAACACTGTGCAACAACACTGCATAAATACATGGGACTGTCCGTGCAACAACACTGCATAAATACATGGGACTGTCCGTGCAACAACACTGCATAAATACATGGGACTGTCCGTGCAACAACACTGCATAAATACATGGGACTGTCCGTGCAACAACACTGCATAAATACATGGGACTGTCCGTGCAACAACACTGCATAAATACATGGGACTGTCCGTGCAACAACACTGCATAAATACATGGGACTGTCCGTGCAACAACACTGCATAAATACATGGGACTGTCCGTGCAACAACACTGCATAAATACATGGGACTGTCCGTGCAACAACACTGCATAAATACATGGGACTGTCCGTGCAACAACACTGCATAAATACATGGGACTGTCCATGCAACAACACTGCATAAATACATGGGACTGTCCATGCAACAACACTGCATAAATACATGGGACTGTCCGTGCAACAACACTGCATAAATACATGGGACTGTCCGTGCAACAACACTGCATAAATTCATGGGACTGTGCGTGCAACAACACTGCATAAATACATGGGACTGTGCGGACCACAACAGATGACACAGATTCTCAAACTCTTTCTTCTCAAAACATACATCCGTGATCAAATAATCTCACATAATTCTATTGTAAAGCTAGTCTTTTTCTAAAGGCATTGTTCAGCATGCCAGTGTTAGCTGTGTTTATGGTAACTAAAATAAACATGGCACCGACATCTTTTATCTGAACTTTCTGTCCGAGTCCAGGTCATAGCACTGAATGCACACTACATATTAACTAACATAAAACACTGTCAGATCCCAGACTTAACAACATAATATTATACTCACTGTCTTGATAACAACACTCTCTCACGCACGATTAACATGCGATCACCTGACCATAACGTGAGCTTAACCAGCCAATGAGCTGTCTCACTGCCGATCACCCGACATACAGAAACTTATCGTCACAACCATGAGACTTTGCTACGCTCCAAGGTACAGTATAAACTGGTTTTGCTCTTAGCAACTATCAAAACTCAAAGTCATATTCACTATGAAAAACATTCAACCAGGCGGAACAGCATGATATGATTGTATATGAAATATGTCAACAACTATGCATAATGGCATGAATAGCCACTGGTACAGTTAGTCATCCATTAACTTAGTCACCGCTTATCCGCCGACACGTGGCTACCGACATAGCTACGAAAAATATGCTTCCTAACGCAGTATTAACAAGCAAATAATTGAACTGTGGAAAACTCTTAAGTATGTTCAACAATCCTGGCTACACACTCCTGTTGCCTTGGTGTTTTAATAATTAAAACAATGTTAAACCACCCCACCCCCTCACCCCACCCACAGGATCATGTCAAAATTACTTTGAACCCTATGTTCTGGGGTTGACATCAACTGGTCGTAGCTGGTTTCTTAGATGAACTTGATACACTTAGACATGCTTAGTTCGCCACTGCTGCTGACCTATTAAATCATCAGAACCAACCGACTGCATGACATGCTGAATCTCTAGTTAGCAACGGCATGTGGGCTATTGTGGGGCGAGTTCTGTCGACATAATTAATTTAAACACTTCTATGTCATGTGCAGCTTTTTACCAGTAACAGACTGTTAAGTGCTGTACACGTGAGTAACCCTGTGGAGAAGCCACACTTGCTGGGACTGCCTCACCGGATGTGTATATCTGAGGTAAAATCGTGGTTACATGAATCATGTCGTGGTTAAATAGCATACACATGCTTTTTTTTCACACAGTGCAGTACAGTGAACTAAATAATGCACACGGCCATACTCAAGTATCTTTCTTTCAAAGATTTGTGTCAAAAAATTTGACTATGCATACTGAACCAGTTCATTCATGATTTTGCAGATAAATCATGTGACCTACGAACCAACAACCAATCAGAAACTACACATCCGGGATCTCTTGCAGCCATTCGATGATACAACGTTAGAAACATGGCTGTTCTTGGAAAAGCGGACCGATCAAAGGTAAGATGTTTCTATTGTTGGTAAACACACCAATTGACAAGTGACAGCAAGAAGCATTTCAGCTATGTGAAAGGTTGGTAACTTTGCTCAATGCATGAATGTACAAATGAATCACACATGCCTGAGGTATAGATGCAAGCCGTGTTACACTAACCACAGGTGGTTATTACAATTACATGTTTATGGTGCCTACACACATTCCTGTTTCACCTTAATGTAGTCAAATTGTTCCTGGGGTAGTCAGAGGGGACAGTGGGTGGCAGACTAGGAAAGTGACACATGCACACACACACACACACACACACACACACACACACACACACACACACACACACACACACACACACACACACACACACACACACACACACACGAGTCAATGACTCGGATAAAAACTTTACTAACAATCTCACTTCTCTGTGTACTGACCTGTACAAGGATTCTCTACAGTGCAATACACACATTGCATTCTCGTAGCAGCGTAGCCATGGGGGCTGCCCTTTAAACTAACATAATGTCGTAGCGGTCCTCTCTTTCGGTACGACAACAGGGGAGGACTGAATATAAAGAATTACTGACACAGACTAATAAACAACACTCTGCAATCTTACTCTTTGTTAAATTATTATAACCAGTGCACACTACACCTTGACCCAAGCCAGTCCAGCCCAACTTACGACACCATGGCAACTCAGCTCAACCTGGAGGGAAACCCCCAGCTGCATACCCTGTGGGCGCCTGTCAACTCTCTTCTCTATCTCTGTGAGACAACTGTTATATCTATCTGTCTCTGACTACTGGTCATTTAAAACTAGCCAATGGCTATCTCGTTTGTGCACATTGGTTAATGGGGATTTATCACATTAGATAGCATCCTTGCTTAACACATGTTTAAACAAACGTTTCATCCTTGTTTGGGCAAAATTACAAAAATGGCATTTATCGCGTTTCCCCTGAAACTCTTCGTGTACACCACTGTGCAGTCACTACGATGCCATTAACTAAACTGTCCTCATATCACTTGAGTCTAGTCCTCAGCACTACTAGTAATTGTTGTTTGGCTCAATGCAGGGGCGTGTGGTTGTGTGACTATTTAAACATGTCAACTAAATTATACAAGCAAATAAAGTCAAATGTACGGGTATGCATTCTTAGTCAAGCTATCCATAGTAAAATTATTTATGTTGAATTATAATATTATAATTCATTTTGCAAAGAGCGTACATTAACAAAACAGTTTACTTGACAACAAATAAAACCTAGTTGCATCGTTCTGTTTTTTACCTGTGGATATACTGACCAGTGATTAAAACTTGTAAATAGCACCTGGGTTAATCATCTGACGTATATGTGTACTATGTGTAGAACTCTGTTTCTTATCAGTAAGTGTGGTTCATTCATAAAAGAACACTTTCTAAATATAGTTCTACTGTACACGGTAGAGAAGTTAAAACGGGAAACACCTAATGCTTACAATGACCATGCATGGCAACACACTAATACAACTACAAGTTGTTAGTAATACAGTCAAGTATTACTAACATAGACATGTTTTTAAAATAAGGTAAATATTCCAACATCTGTTTTAAAAGCAAATAGAATATAGTGGCTACAAATCTTAAAGACAGTTTATGTACACTTTTAAATATTTAATCAGTAAAGGACATAGTCGTACATGAAGAACCGATTTTAAGTTTGGTAACCATGTCATCACATGGAGGAACTTCTAAAGGAGTTTATAGTAATAAAAACTAATAATGTTATTGTAATTATGAATCACAAATTAATACCAGGCTTTACCAGTCCACAGTAACATAAACACTGCAAGCTAGTTTACAAAACAAATTTCATTTTCATTTCAAACTGAAGTTTGTAGATTTGTAAGATCTCTAGCACCAATCTGTGCTATTCTTGTTTTGTTTCAACTAAACTAAGAAAGACAATTAGTTATGTTTAATTATTAACAACGCAGGACATATTCATGGTATTTGCACTGTGAAAAGTGAAAAAGGTATTGTTCACCATTCTGACTAGTTAAAAGATAGAATGCGTTGACAGGTAATTTATGCTTTTACCAAGACATTATAATACTATTTAAACTGGCTATGAAAATCAAAGTTTACATTGATGTAAACAATTTGTCAAACCAGCTCAAATAGATTGGCGAGCACTATTTTATATTATCTCATACTCATTTAGTATTTTATCCTATTACTAAACTCAACCAGCCACCTTTCTCCCTTTTAACTAACGCTTAAAACCCATAGTACAGAACATGTAAAATTGCTGTGAGATCTCACCTTTTTCCCTTTTAACTAACGCTTAAAACCCATAGTACAGAACATGTAAAATTGCTGTGAGATCTCACCTTTCTCCCTTTTAATTAACGCTTAAAACCCATAGTACAGAACATGTAAAATTGCTGTGAGATCTCACCTTTCTCCCTTTTAACTAACGCTTAAAACCCATAGTACAGAACATGTAAAACTGCTGTGAGATCTCACCTTGTGCCTTGCCTTGTACACACACCCAGTCGCACCTTGACCAAGGATGTCGGCCAGGAACCAGAAGAACATGTTTGTAGCTTGCTGCTGTGAGGCAGGCATCTTGGCCGGTGTGGTCTCAATACTGTCAACAAACAAAAATTGTTCCCTAAGTGTGCCTACACAAGTGGGTGTAGTCACTGACTCATTGTATTTGTAGTGTGGGAGTGGAACAAAACTCAATGTTGATAGCCCAGATGTGGGCATGTTGGCAACGCCCTAATTATGTGCACTTTGTGTTATATATATATGTGTAATTTGTTTAACGTGATTACTTAGCTTAATTTATATATTAATTTAAAGGTGGCTCCTTGCCCTTGAGAGAAACTATGAAATTCTTAGGAGTCTCTGAACCCTGTTTTGGTATGCGTATGGTTTGTTTTATTATGCCTTTTCACTGACATCATGTATTTAATATGTAATATTTGACTGAATGATGTAATTATTTGGGTCAAATAAAGCCATTTTATTTAACTTCTTCTTATGAGATATCTTCTGCTTGCCACCTTTTCTATCCAGTTAGTTATATTTTCCCTTATACTTGTTAAAGTTATAAACAAACACTGAGGTAGAATTTTATTAAAAACTTTCGGAAAATAAAAGTAAGCAACCATAGATTTATTAATTTATGTTTGACAAACAAATTCACCATGGGGTATCTAATTAAAGGCCCTAATACTGAACTGATGTCAAACTTTGATCCAGATGTGATGCCCTCATTTGTTCTTCAGTCTATTTAAACTATGACCCCAGAGTAATGCTCGCTTCTTTGCATTTTAAAGGAACTTTTAGTGGCCAGCAGTAAACTAATTTGCTCAACAATTTCCTTAAGCAGTATTTGGATCTTATCCACTCACATGATTTGTTATCTTACACTTCCATTGTTTAATTTTGCTTGTTACTTCAGGGGTTACAAGTAACTGCTCTAAGTGATCTGATTTGCCCCTCACAGAACCGCGTTAACCTTTAACAAATGCCAACCATTGAAACACATTTAATTCTGGCTAAAATTGGAAGACATATTGGAAAAAAAAGTTGGCTAAGAAAAAGCTAAAATTTTGCCATTGGCAATTTGAAACAAGTTTTTAGAATGAGCTAAGCCGTAACTGGAACTGAGAATGAATTTATATATTCCGTGGTGAACCTCAGAGATAAATGAATAGACAACAGCATAACAATTTTCGTAACTGGGACTGAGAGTGAACTTACATCTTCTGTAATGAACCTCAGACCGAAATAATTGAAAAGACAACAGCATAGCAAATTTAGTAACTTGAACAATTAACTTATTATTTATATATTCTGTTGAGAATCTTGGAGATTAATGAATGGACAGCGACATTGAATGAGGGACTTGGCCTGGGCATCATATACAACATTGTCAACAAGAAGACATTAGACACAGTTCCTCACTGCAGGCTGATTCAAGAACCTAGACTTGGATGGCATGCAAGATAAAGTGTCTCGGTGGCTGGTACACTTTCCAAGTTTCAGGAAACAGAAGGTGGCACTGATTCTGTTGAAAGGACACAAGACGGAGTAGGTCTCTGTCCTTGGTGTGGTCCGCCACTTTACATCCTATGTGAATGAAATCACAGAACTAGTACAATGCAACATCAAAATTTTTGCCAATGATACAAAGTCATTCACAGCTGTCAAGTACCAGGTTGATCAAGAACAGGTGCAAAGCTAAATCCTGGAAAACTGGACAAGAAGTCGCTTTTTAATTCAATGTTACCAAGTATTGTGGAGCGCAGCAGTAAGAACTTTGTACTCTTGACTGAGAGAACCCGGGTTAGAATCCTGTGCGGCGGTATGGAACCTTCAATTGACTCAGCTATATGAATGAGCATCTGGCTATAGACAGTGGTGGATATTTATGTACGAATAGTCTTCACGCATTAATTGCAGCGTGGCTGGATGCGTCCCAGAGAAGTCGAGATGGCATTCGACTGAACATGTCTGCCAGGGAGTAATATATAAAGCTCTTTGAGCAGTCGTGAGGACTGGATACTGCACTATATAAGAACTTACCTGTTTTGAAGCAATTATAAATGCTTTCAAGTAGAAAGATCACCACCAAGAACTTACACAATGAAATTTATCTGGAGCTAGAGTGGAATTTGAGGCAATAGTTCCAAGAGGAGAAAGATGTAGGAGTGTTGGTATGATACACTGGGTAATCTGCTAGAAAATTGGTACACTGCTAGAAAACACCGAAGTAGGATATCCACTATCCAAGCTGATTTGGTATAGACAGGAACGTCTTTCAAAAGTGCAGTCAGTTTGGACATACCGGACGACACTCAAAGAAGATCTTCACGCACAGTCACCAAAGAGTAGACGTCAAACTAGGTGTCCAGAGATGGTTCTCACTCAGTCGCTCAGTATGATCGACCAATGACAAAGGAATGGCCTTGTGAAAATGGTTGCTAGAATAACGCAATATAACCAATTCAGCAATTAATTAATCAATCATTTCAATGTGAAGACATTTTGAAACCTCCAACTGCACCATCCCTTGATTATTTAAGTTTCCCAAACTCTTTCAACTACAACTTCTCCTCTGGTTGAGGCTCACCAAAACATCCTAGTGTGTTGGTAGACCTGTATATAGTCACCTACTCGGTTTCTGCCCTATCTGAGTTTCTGCCTCATTACGATTATGTAGCTGGATTTCATATTAAATACATCTTTAGTCAGATATATCAGACACAATGAGTAAAGGACGTCTACAAACTTGCAACAAAGTTATTTGTCTCAAATTAAAATGAGGCAAACAGGTTTTTGACAGATATTTTGATAGCAAATGCAAACCACGTGACTACAGTGCACCACATCGGTGACAGTGATGTAAACATCCGTAATATTTAAATTTATCGGGCGAAATTGTAAGCAACTATTCACCCTAATCACCACAGGAAAGTTAACGAACAGCCTTACGAATATTGTAAGTATTTCACTAAAAACAACTTATTTGACGCTTCGTCTGCATGCCATTGATGAAACAAGTGGTTCTGATTAATAACATTGATATGTTGCTGTACAATTTAAAACAATTTTGGTGACAACTGCATATTATGCTTGTGTAAGGCAGAAACCGAGCGGTCCAGTTTACTACAGATTACAAGGAACAAGTGAAGAGTCAACAGTATGACTCCTATTCCTAGGCTAAGGCTAAGAAGTGTTGGCCACACTCAACCAAGTCTCCAAGACCAAGTCCAAGACCAAGTCAGTGAGTCACAACTTGACATAAGTAATAATAATAATAATGTTTTATTTCAGACAAAAGTGACGTGGTATGTGACTAAGTTTTGTCGTTTTGAAGTTTGAGCGATAAACGGGAAACCAGAGCACTACTTACACTGCAAAGTATCCCCGACCTTGAAGTTTAAGCGATCAACGGGAAATCAGTGGACTACTTAGACTGCAAAACATCCCCAAAACACAATATTTGATAGAATGGTATAACGCCGAAATCATAAGAGCCAAGTGAGACAGGACAACAACAAAGTCTCACTTGAAGTTGAGACGTCTTGATTCAGTCTCAGACAGACAATTTCAGTTATGCCTCAACATCTGGAATCACTAATTTCAGTAACGTCCATATTTATTTCATGTCCATTGACGTATATGTAAGATGCGTTACATCAAAATGTTTTTATTTGACAAAACCATAATTTAAAATACTACACTTCTTCGACTCACTCCATCTAAAACTCGGCGCGCCCTCGAACAGATCAGTGGTATGGCGCTGTTGGGGTGAGACCACAATACATTTTACATTATAACCATCCTGTACTGGATCGATCATTTATCTATAGATTTTCTTTAAACTTTCTCGGCGCATGAAACATTAATTAACAGACGTCGTATGGAAAATTCGTGAAAATTTCATGGCTCGTTTTTTTCTCAGAAAAATCTCCAAAATCTGATACTTCTCAATTTCGTCCCAATCTGGTGACGGATTTTGAAATATTGGTGCGTTCTGCAAACTAGCGTATTATGTATATGCTATCTGGGGTAAGACCACATTTAAATTTTACATAGGCGGCCATTATAAGGTTTCCGGCTAAATTTGACGAACACTTTTCTTGAAAATTTCACAGCATATTTAACCTCCATTGACACAAGTGCTGTGGAAAACTCGTAAAATTCTCATACCTCAGTTTTCAGAAAAATCCACCCAAACCTGACACCCCTCAATTTCGCCCCAATCTGATGACGGATTTTGAAATATTGGTGCGTTCTGCTTTTGACATAGTAGGGGACATACAGCAGCCATCGTGACATTATTATATCGAGTTTTGTTTATAGAACAACATTATTTGTGTTAAACAATCATCCAGCAAGACGGTAATGCCTGGTAGAAGCACCAGCGCATTCTAATTTATGACAACCAATAACATTCTCGTGGGCCTCAAGTTTATCGCGTATCCATCTTGCGTAGATTGGAAGCTGTTCGTGGTTTGACAAGTCACTCGTTTCGTAGCCATTATGCTGAAAAAACCCGTGTTCCACAAGGAGCTAGCGACGTGTCGCAATGTGTTATACCCCTATAATACTAATATACTATAATACACGCACGCACGCAAACACGAACGCACACCACACCAAACCACATCACAACACACACACGCACACACACACACACACCACAAACACACGCACGCGCGTGCGCGCGCACACACACACACCAAATCACATCACACACGCGCGCACGCACGCACACACACACATACACACACAAACTTCATGAAGATCAACTGATCAAAATACCACCGACCGATCAAATGTTTACGAGGCTTACATGCCATTAGGGCACGTCAATGTGTAATGTTAATTTGTCCATAATTCGTTTTCGTTGATTTCGTCCGTTTGTAGAGTTATCCTTCTGAGGAGCGTAGTAGACCTGCTGATGTCTTATAATTACTATACGATGCCATGGTCAACGCGTCCACGTGTACATGACCTGTATACGTGTGCATAGCTGGCTGGCTGTTTACGCAACAAAATCGTGACACTCCTGTTATAATTGTTTTTATAGTCATACTTCGTGTCCGGGATCACCCATGTCCATGACGTAGGGTACCGGTACGTGTTTAGTTCTAGTTGTTTCCATAATTCGGCAACGTTCTATTAACTTACCAGTCTGTATATATTGTGGTTACAATGACAATGTTATAGTCTTATAAGGTATCATTCAACTAGTCAGCCTTTTTCAGAACGTTATCGCCAAACCGAACTTTTATATGCTGGCACTGAGGGTGGTCATTGCCAGGGTGTTTGTCTTTCTCAGTCGTTCTTGTACGTCCAAAATTGAGATGGGATCGACATTAACGTGATCTCTGAGTCACGAGGGATACACAGTTTCCAATGTTGAGAGCCAGATTCTTACACCAAATATACACGCCTGTCCGATCCGAGTTTCGAACTCAGGGCGCTGGTGTGCCAGCGGATGTGCTAACCACTACAATGTCGTTTAATGATGGTTTCACAAGTTCGCAGTGTCGAAAACAGTCGCATCTAGTGTTTCATACTGGTTCAAACCACGCCCACACCCACCTACCCGTGGGGTGGGATTTAAGATTTCGAGCTGGCTTGTCGAACCATCAAAATGGCTTCCAAAAAAACCCGGATTCAACTGAGGTGGCATAGTTGAATTCCCTCCAGGATAAGTGGTGACGGCCAAACGCTTTTGCATAGTCACGCTACAGATGTATTATTATCGATGCGTAATTTCTCATACGGCAAAGCGGGTGAATTTCCCCATCTTATCGTAGAGCTACACATTAATTGTATAACCGTTAATTAGCCTAAGTGTTCAATTGTCATCTTAATTGAAAGTCGTAGTTGTCTCGTAGTGTAGCTCAGACATTTTTATTAAATATTACATACTTAGTGTAACAGAGTTATTTGTATACTTAATAGATCAGATCAATTATATATGTACGATTTTCACCCAGTATACCTAAATACGTTACTATATCTGAACATTTGACATAATTAAACGGTAACACACTATTACATATTATATTTTACACCCGCCTAGCATGCCATACTTGATGTAAAAACCTGGCTTTCAATGTTAAGGTACTAAGTATCGCTCGTGATTAGGAGGTCACGTTAATGTCGCTCTCATCTGAATTTGTGACGTAAAAGAACCACTGAGACCGACAAGCACCCTGGCAGTGACCACCCTCAGCGCCAGCTTAGAAAGGTCGGCTTGATGATTTTGTTCTGAAAAGGGCTGACTAGTTAAAAGAGGCATCATAAGACCACAGCATTGTAGACACAACATACACAGATTAGTTAGTTAATAGAACGTTGCCCAGTGCTGGAAAGTACTAGAACAACAACTCGGTGTGTCCTGTAGCATCTTTAGCGGTATTCACGCACATCATTCCTTCCCCCTTATTTGACTTTCGTAGTCATTGGGAGGCTATTTTTCATATTTATCCTGTACTCAAAACGTGAGCTTCCCTATTTTCAATATAGGACATATTACAAAAAGTAATTTCATTGAGATTATTGGTCGCGCGCAGAGTTATGCACAGCTGAGAACAGTTTACCTTAATTAACTGTCACAGTACGAAGAATCATTAACAACGTTACGAACATTTCATCATACGAATGTGTATTATAATTACCTTGGTCAAACAAACGCGTTCACTGTCGTTTTCTACTGTAGCGTAGTGTGTAATAGCCGTTATATATATATGCTTGTATGACACATTAACATGTAGCACTATAACAATTTACACGTGATACCATGTTCAGTCCAAAAGGCATAATATGCCTGCATGTGTCATCTATGGATTTAACTTTATTTCAACCAACATTGCAAATATTGAGCAGGGTATCACAACAAGAGAAATGTCCATATACAGCAACACATTGTATAAGAAAAATAAATAGTTCGAGATCTAAGGCCTATCGTTCTCACAGGCTAGTCGCACGCGTACCTTATACACTAAGATCCACAGCGATGTGGGCGACGGTGTACACTTGTATGTAGACGTAGTATATACCTTATCTAAATATGTCGACTAATCAATTATACAGCATATTTCACCACGCAGTGAAACCGTTCGTGTATGGCCTATTGCCTGATCGACATTGATATGTGTCTCTAGACTACGCCTATTATGTCGTTGGCGAAATGCGCATTTAATATGGACCATCCCTTTGGAAAAATCCCAAGAATACAGTAAATATTTACTAGTTCCTACCAGAATAGTCTTCATCATAATAATTGTATGCTGATATGGTTGTTGACATTATGCAGAGGCACTGGGTTGGCATGGACAGAATGGAGCCGAGCCAATATCGAGTGTTATTAGTCATGTCCAACAACATAAGCATCGTTGACGTCACGTCTCAATTTGGAACGTAAAAGAATCACTGAGGACGACAAGCACCCTGGTAGTGATAACCCTCAGTGCCAGCATAGAAAGGTCGGCTTGGCGATAATGTTCTGAAAAAGTTGAATGAGACCTCTTAAGACCATAACTTGTAACCACAATATATACACACTAGTCAGTTAGTAGAACGTTGCCGAGCACTGGAAACAACTAGAACGAGAACACGCTTGACTGGCCATGCAAGGCGAAGGGGATTTCCCGTAACTGCTGCTTGCAACCGGCACATCCCGGACATTCAATTCTCTCGCGGTATTACGATGAATTACGGGTCGAATCAGGGCAGTGTTGATGCACTGTGATGGAAACCTGACGTGGAAGGTAACCACTGCAGATGCGTCATTTCTGAATTATATGTCCCGGTTTGCTACATCTTCTAACATAAATCGCCGCGTGTCGCGCGACAGTGAGTGCCGGCCGGTCATTCAGTACTCTACGAGCCGGATGAACCAGCCAGATGCAATGTGCCTCGCTGGTAGTTTGGGCGATGTTATGGACGAATGGACCCGCCCGTCACAGCCAATGACGATTCGTTGGGACTGTCGCATTCACACACTGAGACGTGTACGTGAATGGTGCACGCAGACATGTGCGTAAATTGTGCATGTAGACGTGTACGTGAATGGTGCACGCAGACATGTACGTGAATTGTGCATGTAGACATGTGTGTGAATGGTGCGTCGACTCGTGACATCCGTCGTCTGATTCCGTCGCAAAACCATCGCGGCTACAAGCGGGAGGTTTTACTGTATCGCCTAGGTGTTTACACGGTAAGTGACATTTAATTTGTTGGCTTTTGGTGTTACAAGAAGTGAACAGACATGTCAGATGATTATAATATTGGGATTTCTGTGGGAAACATAGTTTCGTCCTATGCGACACATGGATCTGTCAACGTATCGTGTCCACTCTTGACGTTGCTTCCATGATTGCGAAGGGTCTTATGTCAGCAGGTAGATCCATTTACCTAAGCCCGTAGGCTGGGGGTGCGATGCATGCGAACGCACCCCGCCCCTCGGTGAGGTAAAAGATTCGAAGTTGGGGGTATCAATGGGGTGCAATTGGAGGTTTATGAAACATCAAGAGGGGTGCAAGGGGGGTCGCAGGTAAAAAAAACGACCCCTTTCAGCCTCTCCACGGGCCTGTTACCTTCGAAGGTTGGTATCTAGGCCTGTATATCCTGCATACATGAATGCACACGGTTATGTAGACCGTATGCGTACATGTGCGTGCGTATATGTGCCCATGTGCTTGTGTGCATTACATTCAAGCACGGAAACACGAACTAGCACATACACGTGCACGCAATGCAATATAGAACCCAGTGCAACGCACACATACTATTATAATCATTGATCTACCACCAAGGACCACACTACACAAACAGTCGGAATACGCCCCTAATTAAACATCTTAACTCTTAAGGAGGGATTCCTACTCCGAGACAGATAGGTGGACAGGTCTGTTTATTTCCCCAATATTGTACAACGTATAATATAAAATAATAATACAAGAGACTCTGCGTCTACGCGACTCGGCCCGGTCCCACTGATCCGACATTCATTTTATCCATTCACGTCAACTTTTGTCGTCCTTTTGTTTTCGCTGCTATCCATTCTATGCACCTGACTTTTGAAAAAAAATTCTGACAACATGCACGCCCGAAGTTTCCCCCATTACGGTCCCCATACCTATGTGTATGGTCCCCATACCAACGTGTATGGTCCCCATAACAATGTGTATGGTCCCATACCAACGTGTATGGTCCACATACCAACGTGTATGGTCCCCATACCAATGTGTATGGTCCCATACCAACGTGTATGGTAATACTTTAACGATGTCCTTGTTATGACGCGTGTCCACTGGAGCGTAACCTGCACATGACCTACGGCTGATACCAGACAAAGTCAGCTACCAGTGACGACTCTCAAGCGGTGACATTGCGGCCTATTGTGGCAATCTGCCACGAGGTCGCCGCGGTAGTGTCGATGACTCACATACGTGTAATACTCTACGGTTCACTCGACAGTGCGGTTTGTCGGGCTTACGCTATTTGAATAGGTAAATGTTATAACATGTATAGCACACGTGGCCCACGCCTACCAGTACCAGCAAGTTTGAGTCATTGGGCCCGAGGAAATTATGTCGGCGTTCTAACGACAACGGAATTGTGGAATGATCTTGTCTCAACTGAGCTCTAGTCACGAACGAGAACAAAGAGTATTGCGAGAGCGCGGTTACCGAGGAACAGCGAGCGGCTGGTAATATGAGTAGGCCCTACTTATTCTCAACGCCTGTGCTGCGTCCTGTCTACATTTGAACAGCGATTCAGTCGCTTTGACGGCTGTCGAATAAGATGACTGCATGGCGCCTGACCGTTTTGGTGTCTACCTTAAACCAGTCAACATATTTCTCTTGTCTTTTTCCTCTCATCGTTGTCTTTCTCAATCTCCGTTGTATTAACCGTCTGACATCTGACGCTTTTATTGTTGTTCATCATTTCTTGTTTTGCTTTAAATATCAAATGCCTTTCTCTCTTATCGCTTGTGTCTCCTCACTCTGATCCGTTGAAAACTCGAGCTGTGCTTTACTTAGGGGCCAACCTCGTGGGGTATACGACTATAAATAGACATCGGCTACGGTTCTCTGATGGTTCGTTGTTGGCTTATACTGTATGTATAAAACACGCAGGTCTACAGACACGTATTACCAAGAACATTAACTAAATGTGCTACTTTCATTAACTACAAAATTCCTAATTTTGAGAAGTCTCCACGTTTCCCTGGCACGCCACCTACACACGCTACACAGTGTACACACGGCGCGTTTTTCAAACAAAGACTTTGTTGCTAGAGTATGCAGTGCTCTTCCAACGCAAAAAGAATACTGTTTACAAATCATAAACACCCACAGATATGTAAACACCCAAACGGTCGATCGAATCAATATGTCAAAAACTTACCGAAATTGTGAAAATCGTCCGTGTAAACGTTGTTCTGTTTTGGAAAACAGTGTTTTTTAAAAACCGTTACTGGGTAGCCATTGAACACATGCCTAGACAAGTCTTTGTGGCTATTTTCAAATATCCGGCCAATAAGCGTGATTTGTCGTGTTTGGTGTCACACAGCACAGTTAAAAAATTGAAATCTGTCTGAAGTGCTTTGAAGGGAATGTGTGTTCAATCAAACCTAGAAAACACCGATCGACTAAATTAATAATATTGTACGTGTGTGATATTCTGACAAGTCTACGTTGTTTCTGATGTGGATAGTTAAACGATTACCATCGGACGATTATTTCCGACACGGAAGATATTAGCACGTTTTTTAGCGAAATGAAAAGTTAAATTCAATGCTACGTTGTCTCGTAACGATGTTGTTGTTGTTGTTTATAATTGTATAGTAAAACAAATTCACCGCCAAATAATATTTTTAATATTAATTATTGAAAAGCACAATAGTAACACGTTTTATGCATAGTATTTTTGAAACATTCGATGATACGTGTTATATACTATAATACATTCAATATCGCGGGGTAACAGGAAAGAATACCTGTGATTTAAAATTATGTATACAACTGCTGCCGTGGCATTAAGCTAACGATTAAATCATAAAATATAACAATGTTAATTTAGATGAAATTATTATATTAGAGAAATAGGCATTTTAGTTACAAAAAATTCACTAAAAGCTCCATACATGACAACATTGCTTTCCAAATAAGCAGAACATTCAGATGGCAACAGGTAAATAAGCAATTGGTTTATTGAAAGCCGAACACTTTTTCATCTAAGTGTAATAATAATAACAATAATAATGTTTATTTTATACAGCGCCATATCCATAACGTTCCCACCCTTTTCAGATATTTTTTCAAATTTATTTAAAACATAGTCATTCTTCAAGCATTTACACAATTAGGAGTTAATCTGTTCCATTCGTGCATCGCCCTCTGCGAGAACGAATACCTTCTTATAATCTACGTTGTTCCTTCATTATGTTACATCACGCCCTCTACTTCTTGAACCTGTCTATATGAGGTTAAACCTAATTTAACAAAGTTAGACGGTGAGTGCACAAGGAAGCCTTTGACTTATCAACAGCCTAACATTGTTTGTATCAAAATGTTACCCGTCCTTCCGAGTTATTTGGCAGTTGTGTTTAAAGTGAAACAAAAGTATTTTTTTGGGCCCAACCATAAAAGCGTTAATGACACCTAACCTTTAGCAACTACAATGAAGAATATTATGCCAGCCGTTTACTAGAATAACCTTGCTGCGGACACACACGTTAAATTGCATAGACAGCGCCATTGTGACAGATGGCCTCATGTCACCGATGCCTAGGCCTATTCATCCCAAACCGCCATTCGCCAAACTGAGAATATTACTCTAGTTTGCGTCGCCGAATTTGTTTTAGTGCTATAAGTACTAGACATCTTACGCCTGCACGATGCACTGTGTGGCATTATGATGTCAGTGGTTACAAGTGCAACTCTGAATCGAAGTGTGTACGAGAAACCAACACATGCGCTGGCAGATTCATAAACATGTCGAGGAAACAAGGGCATTCGACGCGTCACCGCATCGTCATAGTCAAAGAAGGCGCTTATATTATTGGTCAAGCATCGGAAGCGTGTCTCAATATGTCAGCCGTCGGAAACGGTGAGACTTCACAATAATCACCCACTTTGAAAATAAATTATGTTTAAACCACAGCCGTGATAATGTTGATTGTAGTTGCAAATAGTTAGACTGTATTAATTATTTTAGGGGTATAGGCACACACAATTGCCTATTGTTCCCCTTTAAAATATTCACGCTGCGAGCATCTAGGCACAATAAACTAAACATTGGTCCCATCCATTTTTATTTCTCAGTGAGAATGTATTTTTTAAAATCAGATCTACGTTATCCATTGACTAATATTGCATCGAGTCCTCTGGTCGTTCTGTTTCTTAGTTGAGAAAGATGCGAGTGTTAATATTTTAATAATCATTCAATATTTTATCTAATATCCCCTAAAGTTGTCATCACACTGTTTAAGTAAAATTATTCCCCCAAACAAGTACGTAACTAAACGTGCTTTTACAGAAAAGTACTTCAGTAGAAAAGCAGTTGGCTGCCACAGTATGTCAAGCGCCGAAGTGAACAACCATGTGAAGTATTTCCTTTTAGGCAAACCTCACAACTTACACAATCAACGGATCTAATATAAATTCATTATTATACAACAGGAGGGAGAGTTTTCACGTACACCTTTCTATCAATTGCAAGCAAAGTTAACGAAACAGCATTGAAACTGCTTCCAGTCGTACCCAGCACAACATGCATCACATATGTTGTGCTGTGTGCGTTACCGCTTGAAGCAGCCGATTGGATCAAGTCTCATCAACACGTCCCTGTCTGTCTGTCTGTCTGTCTGTTTTGAGACAATATAATGTTTGTAAGAGTTTATGGGTCCTGTTTTAACACAGTGCGACGTGGCTGAAACGGGCGAGTACTTCCCTGTCTAGCGCACAGGTGAGCTGGCAGCTGCCGTGCCACTGTTGGAGGCAGCATTGGGCGACCACCATCTCGCCCCCCCCCTCTTTGTAAATACGCCGGTGCGCGGCTAACCATCAGGCAAAGATTTTATATTATGTAGATTAGGAATATACATATGTCTCATCTCACATCGACACAGATCTATAACTAGAAGAAAATATTAGTGTGCAGAAAGCTGTCTACACACTTTGTAATGCCCGATGATTCTATTCTCGATACTGCAAGACTTTGTGCCCTTGTGGTCTTGCACCAGTTTCTGTCGGCGCTCTCTGTTGCGTCTGCTGTCTGCCTGTCTGTCTGTCTATCTATCTACCTATCTCTTGACCTCCTCTTAATGTCCTCCCCCTCTCTCTTGCTTGATCTCCTCTTAATGTCCTTGTTTCTCAGGTTAGTAAATGAGTTTCAGAAACTATGGTAGGCCCATATATATATATATATATATATATATATATATATATATATATATATTATATATATATATATATATATATATATATAATTTACAGGGTCCAGAACATATCACAAATTATATATATATATATATATATATATAATTTTATAATATGTTCTGGACCCTGTATATTAGACCTTAACAATTTCTTCAAATATATCCGCAAGAGGTCGTCACTTGAATTACAGTGCTAGTTCGTAGGATTGATCTCTTATCTATAAATAAAGATCATTGGTCCGTAGCCTAGATTACTAGCTAGTATGTGCCCGTGGTCGTGTTTGACCGACTTATGGACTATTGAAAGAGTCAATAGTCGACGTTGCATCAATCTAAGTCAACGTTGACGCCAACTATTTGAGTCATTAAGACACATGTGCTACAAAATATATAGCGCCAGCGGCGGTCACTGCTATCGACTGTGTTTTGGTGGTCACATAACTTCGCAAATTCCCAACAACGGTATTGCATTAAATATACCTATTGGAGGTTGGTGGTTTAATTATCACCATGTTTCGCAAAGAATATCGCTTTGTGACGTGACCTAACGAATGAAACTGATAGAGTGCACGTTGTCGTTATTGTGGATATCAGAATAGGCAGGCAGCGTGGCAAGGTATTTCACACGCACGCCACACCACACCGCACGCACGCACGCACGCACGTACGCACGTACGCACGCACACACGCACACACGCACGCACATTTGTGTTATATAAACATGGTAGCTCGATTAAGTAATCAACTACAGAACAACTGGGGCAGTTTACCTGATTAATGACCTCTTTGATTTTGTAAAAAGTGACGAGATGTATAAATAACACCACTTATGGACTATTTTTAATGCTAATATCGTTACAAGAGCAAGCAGCCGTGTGGACTCTATTATTTAGGAAGGGGATTTTCTGCTGTCACACCAACCACGTCGAAAAATACAATGCAGATCGCTAACACAATCCTTGGCTTCGAGCCAATTTGCATTGGCAATGGTGCAGTATGTTCTTTGTTATATATGGTGCCGCATATATATATAGGTTGTTATTCAAAACAGTAGGACACAAAAGTCGGTTAATCAATGCAAATACGGGTGTATTTGCATATGTCTAAGCAGCCTTTGCACAGTTAACGTTCCTGTTTGTAGCCTCGTTTATCCAGGCGCCGTGAAGTGGCAGCATTGTCCCGTCACTACGGCCTGGAATATTAAGCTCCTGCCAATGTTACAGGTAGGTGGCTTTACCAGATTCGGGTAAAGACGATGATTGGTTGTCAGGCCAACAGTGAACTAACAAATTAAACAAGGATACCCTTTTATCCGATTAAACTATACTATAACAACTATTCAACATTAAACTTATATTGAAACATGTCACACACAAAATAAACCGATGTTAAACTTTTTTTGTAGTTTAGTGCCTTTTAATCACATGCATATTCACCAGGTGGCAGCTATCATGGCTGTCAACAAGTAGGCAGTCAAAACGCGACTCTGAGCCAGACTATCTTCCTGGCGAAGTCACGCAGCCAGGCGAGAGTCGGTTAAGCGAGACTACCCT
Source organism: Escarpia spicata (assembly GCA_963995525.1). Classification (NCBI taxonomy): domain Eukaryota; kingdom Metazoa; phylum Annelida; class Polychaeta; order Sabellida; family Siboglinidae; genus Escarpia; species Escarpia spicata. The sequence continues at coordinate 49,857,901 of OZ023205.1, read as the reverse complement.
GTTTGTAACATACGGTGAAGTTTCGGGTTCATTTCTGAGAATGGATTGTCTTCCAGCCAGCTGAAAGCATGGTGGAAAAACCCTCAAACGTCAGGTAACCGAGTTCTAGATTATGTTTGGAAGCTATACAACTCCTTCAGAAGTTGAGAGATGCATATTTTATCAAATATCTGGGAAGTACACATATCACGGACAAAATGATTGATACAAATGTTAACAACCAGATATAGACAGCTACAAAAGCATTTGGCGTTTTATGAAGCGAGTTTGATCGCACACTATCATTACTAAGTAGTGTATAAAGTCTACCGTTCAATCGTCTTGTCTTTATTTGTTTACTCAACCAATTCGTACATTCTTTATCTACCACCGGCACATCAAACCGTTATCCAGCTTTCAGACACGGCATCTGTATCCAGTCCACTGATATAATTTTTATTATTGGAGGACATCGTACCCAACGTCGACGTTCTCTGGAGAGCAAACATGCCAGGTGTTGAAAAGCAATGCTAGCTACATCATAACTCCGCTGGGCTGGGCTTGACATGTGGTGCGTATGAGCTGTAATGTAACAGAATGTCACTGCGTTCTAAGTCGAAATGATGACGGCAAGAGGCGAATAGGAGGCCAAAGACGGTGCTTCCAAGACGTTATAAAAGGCAGCAAACATTCCGGTCAACGCACGGGAAACTGTCTTAGGCGGCGCCGGGTTAACATTGATTGAGCAGAGTCGGGCAGACACATACACGTATGCCTACCGGCCGTGCATTGTAACATCTATATCAGATATAACATATCGTATCTGAAATATGCATTTGGCCACCTTTGACCTATTATCGTATCAGCGCTCCAAGCATCATGTGTATACTTAAAGCTGACGTCATTGTCGTTTCAACGTAATGCCGAAAAAAAAATTATGGTAGAAAATTATATTCAGCCAACATCTCAATCCGTGACTGACGTATGTAATGACTGATAAACTAAAACGTTAGACAGCTTGTGATGTTTCTGTTCTTCGTCTATGTCTTTGTTTACTTCTGCCAGCAGATCCGCAACGGCACAGCATTGTTACTGGTTCTGCGGACGGCTGATTGCGGTTATGTAATCGAATTGGTTTATTATACGAAATGGTATCCAACTGATGCGTAGCTATATACCCTTATGACAAATGCCCTCGAGAGTAATGGCGAACGTCAACTGCAGTGGAAGGACTTTGGAGGAAGGCAGTAGGACATATTCGTGTGCTGCTACACGTAATCGATTCGCTGTGGTTTTGTTGATACATTTTGTTAGATATCTGTTTGTTCTTCTCAACATTATAGAGTAGACCAGTCTACCCCACGAACCCTCCTGTGCACCACAGAAGACAGAACAGGCTGGGGCAGACTGACAGCGGACATGATCTATGATCGTCTTGGTCCTGAGATGAGTGAGAGAATGAAGCCCAGTCTACACAACGTTTTTAACCCGGGATACGCGTCTAGACGGTGACAAAATGCCGCGCTAAAAGTTAGCCCCGCAATTGTGGACCAGGCGAGGGCCAGGGGCGGGCCAGGGGCGGGCCAGGCTCCGCAGCGCTCGTGTAGATGGATAACCCGGGTTATCTCGTAGTGTCTTGGCTCCACTATAGATGTCGCAGTGGTCGTTACTCGTTAATCCACTTCCGCTTCTACTTTTCCGCGCCAAATACTAAGAATTATTACAAATTCTATAAAAATCGAAAAATTAATGGGAGAGGACTGAACTGGAGCACCGATGATTGCAAGTGTCTTTTGGACATATGGGGGAGGGCGGATATTCAGGCTTGTTTCGATGGAAGCGTCAGAGACGCCAAAATATACGTCAGGATGAGCCATGAATTGTCGCAGATAGGTCGTGGAGACGGATACGTCAGGACCCCCAACTCAGATAAGAAACAAAAGAGTCTATAGTTCATCATCTGCATGAGCAGCCTAATGATTGCGATGAGGTTGACGTACATGTTCGATATTAGTCAATTTGATCAGTTTATTCGCGTGTGTGTTGTTAGACAATTTGTATCCGCAAGTAGAATAAGTAACGCACTCTATAGTGGCATTTATGGGGTCAATGCACAGATGGTTTTCCCATTGGCGACCATGTTAACGTTTTGTCTAATTATAAGAAAACGTGACCTATAAAATGTCTTAAACTTCTCACCTGCTGTTATCATCATCTCAATGACATGCTGATAGATTAAAAAAATTGCATACTCTCGTAAAATGCCTGTATGTGTGACACCCGTCAATATTTACAAATGCCGGCAAGCATTACTCCGTAAACAGGTCACACAGGCAAATTGCTGCAAAATATCCTTTCACTTATTCAAATCATCTAGAAGTCCACCATTTTACAGTCAACACCTACAATCACACATGAAAATCTGCCTACTCAAATGCACTTATGTCACAGCATGTGAATTTTGTAAAAAAAATCATTTCTAAAAAATAATTTTTTCTTCGTAGAATAATGCAGTATATATATATACTTCTAACTAGACCATGACCGCAAAAACTAACCAACCCGAAAGTTTAACTAAAACATGACCCCTTATACAAAGCACCACTCACGTCGTACTGACCCGACTGCACCGAGATGCTTCGTGTAGACTCTACAGATTTAACCGGGGTTAAATTGCGCTTCGTGTAGACGCTACACAGGTTCATCCCGGGCTAAAATAACCCTGGATCGCCGTCCGATGTAGACTCAGCTTCAGATTCTTGTTTAGTAAGTTATGCATATCTCCAAAGATGCCACGTTGATATATCAAATCGTGGTTACTGGCCACGAAAGAAATGTTTGTGGCCAGTAAATAACACAACATGGTCACGAGCAGTATCGAGATAACAACAACCAACTTGCTTGTTAAAACGTCTGCGTTCCAACTGGAACATAAAGCCGAAACGACATTTCTTCAACTCACTCGTTTGGCTGACTGTTTCGTTTCTTTCCAGGTGTTCCCAAAACTTTCTCATATCCTGTGCAGTCCGACTTCCTTGAACAATTATTGAGACTTCCAGGTTTTGTGTTCCGTTGTGACGTCCACTCAAGTGAATGTCGAGCAATCTCGGTACCTTTGGACGTTGCGCTCGATCCAAATCTCCTTTGTGATGATGTTACGTTGATGTTGTTGCCTCAGCAGCTGTGTGTCTCCGTCATTGTCTTGCTTTTTCATTACGAGGATATGTATTGCACATTTGTTTTCAAATGTTTTGCTTTATAGTTATAGTGGTTAATCTCCAGTCATACAGTTTCTCACTGGCACTGGACACTGTAATTTAACGTTGAGAATGGACTGTTATATTCTACACTGTGTTTACGATAAAAACTGTATTGCTTAATTTCGCCGCCTATTTGTCTGCATCTGTACCTATTTCTTTGAGTTGTATGTTCTTTGTTTCGCTGTTATTATCCACTTTCAGGATTGTTTTACCTCCGTGCATTTAATTGCAGGCCCATCTCCATTGTTTTCTGCTCCTAAGTTGCATCTGTGTACATATATGATAATATTATCAGCAAAGTCTGTGTCGTCCAACTGTCAAGCAAATGTACACTTGGTGCTGTCATACATCCCGGATATTACTTGTCCTTTATACATATAGTTTGCCTTTCCATAATCTCATATTCATTTTGTCCTCCCTTTCGCAGCTCCGTTAACGTGATATATCGCAGGAGGAACTCCGTCACTAACCATCATAAGTATAATTAAATAAGAATTTTCGTTGTGTAAATTAAACTAGACATACGTGCTGGTGAAGGTGTTCTCTTCTCGATTGCGTGTTCATCGACCTCATTTCTTGTGTTAACCCTTTCTACCCACTACAAAGTCATGATTTCATTTATAAATACATCCCTGAAAGTTATATTACACTGACAGTATTCAGATATAAAATTAATTTTCTTGCTGTTGTTTCGATGCATGGACAGCTTCGTTCACTGTGAATTGCCTCATACCAGGTCATACGTCATACTGGAAGCCACGCATGCGTCATACTGGAAGCCACGCATACGCAATGTACTGGTACAAGAATACACATTACACAACATGCTGACGCACATAGGTAATCAAGATACACTGTGCTGGTACGAGGCTAACGTGGAGTGGCTGTACATAAAACAAAAAATCATTGTTGGCGGTTTGGATTCTCTTCAACCGTGCCTAAGACGTGTGTTACTTTGACAGAAACTATTTTGTTCAACTGCACTCTGAAACATCAGCAGTAAAATACATTGTATTTTCTTCTTGTTTGTGTTAGAACGAAACAAAAGTATTCATTGCGGATGCAGATGTTGCATTAGGGCTATTTTAGAGATGTTTTTATGCGAAAAATATTTCTGTGTATCGTCAGCTAACATCCTACGTAATGCTGCGCCGATCATTTATGGCAACGACCTTATTACGTCACCAGTTGGACAGACGTGAGTCATCGTTTTATTTGCAGAAAGAAGTACAGCGGAAACCAACGTTTAAAAGCATGTTATTTTGGTTTCTACTTAAAATAATACAAACATGATATCATTGCAAATGTTTCTGTTAGAACATGCGAACGTTCATGTAGCCCATCATGAATCGGTTTCGTGGGTGTGTAGACCCTAGATCTGAAAGAACTGGCTTTTATCGTTCGATTGGGTAACGTGCGATACTGTGATTAATCAGGTTAACCCGATGTAGCCTATAAATTATAGAGCCAGAGACACTTCTGCTTTTTTCGAAGAATTTCGATCGGGCCCAGCGAAAATAATTTTACAGTTTGTAGAATTAATTCATCAAAATTAAACATCTTGTAGCAAATGTTCACAAACGAACTAACATCTCATAACTGATACTCGATATACTCGTTTTTATTTAGAAATGATTATGTGAATCGAGGAGGGAGTTATACTTCCATCACTATGCAATACTCCGTGCATATTATGACAAAGCAGCCACTGTTAAAAATACTTTACCGAACTGCTTTACATTCAGAATAGAATTGCGATCGATGCATGCCATATTGAAGAACAACGCCATCACGACGCGACGACGCAATTATTTTACATTGCCTCGAGATGCCCAGGCAGATGTCTGATGCAACCTTGACAAATTTGTACATATTAAGCCAAATATCGACGACGTCAGTAATAATGCTACATTAATATGTAATGTCGGAACTTACATTCAGCGAAGCATTTGTTGCATTGTCATTGCGCCGGCCAGCAGCGGTTACATTCATCACAGTGGTCTCCCCGCCTCGAACGTAAAAGATTTCTATGTGGTTTGGCTTCGTCTCATTTGTGTCTGTAGGCAGAGCAACGCATGTGAGGCGCATAATACAAAAAAGCAGTATCCTGCAAATATCGATTCTTAGCTAAAGCCAGTGAACATAGCTGTTACAATAGATGGCTAGGTTATGCATGGTCCCCCAGTCTTCTCATTCTGCGCGGTGGTTGCCAAATAACCAGCTTGTAAGATCCTGTCATAAGTAACTCAATTGCCAATGTGCAAGACAATTGTTTGTTCAGTGGGCCCTTAAGGAAGGTGTGATTATGGAGTGTTGGATTGTTGTGTGGATTTGTATATATATATACACACTGTATATATATACACACATATATATATAGGGGATAGGATATAGGATAGGGGAAGAAGATAGAACGTCGGAGATGTATGAACTGATACTACAATAAAGCCTACGTGTAGGTCGAATCTGATCTTCTGTGTTTATTAATGTAAGTTCTTTGTTAGTCATGCTCTTGGGCTAACCTGAACGAAGTAGGGTGAATACCTGAACATGACTGCAAGGGCTTCTACAAGCTGTCTCATCGTTGCATTTACAACGTTAATAATATTAATAATACAAGTACGTGTATAGCGCACGATCACATGCACATACCCATACACACCCACACCTATACACGCCCACACCTATACACACACACACACACACACACACACACACACACACACACACACACACACACACACACACACACACACACACACACACACACACACACACACACACACACACACACACACACACACACATACATACTCACGCAAATGGCTCAATTACAGGTTACCCAGTTACAGATCGCTGCAAGCAAGCCAATTACTTGTGTGCTTAGAGAAGCTAAGTAATTGTGTGCTTAGAGAAGCAG